>JAVSCE010006817.1:0-14584 GCA_032199065.1 Smutsia gigantea | reverse complement strand
CATCTAGAGCAGTCCATTTAAAATATCCTGTAGTGGTGGTTTTTGAGAGGCAAACTCTCTCAACTTTCGTTTATCTGGAAATTGTTTAATCCCTCCATCATATTTAAATGATAATCATGCTGGATACAATATTCTTGGTTCGAGGCCCTTCTGTTTCATAACGTTAAATATATTATGCCATTCTCTTCCGGCCTGTAAGGTTTCTTTTGAGAAGTCTGATGATAGTCTGATGGGTTTTCCTTTGTAGGTGATCTTTTTTTCTCTCTCTAGCTGCCTTTAATACCCTGTCTTTATCTTTGATCTTTGCCATCTTAATTATTATGTGTCTTGGTGTTGTCTTCCTTGGGTCCCTTGTGTTGGGAGATCTATGAGCTTCGGTGGACTGCGAGACTACTTCCTTCCCCAGCGAGGGAAAGTTTTCAGCAATTATTTCTTCAAAGACACTTTCTATCCCTTTTTCTCTCTCTTCTTCCTCTGGTACTCCTATAATGCGAATATTGTTCCGTTTGGATTGGTCACACAGTTCTCTTAATATTCTTTCATTCCTAGAAATCCTTTTATCTCTCTGCCTCAGCTGCTCTGTACTCCTGTTCTCTGTTTTCTATTCCATTAACAGTCTCTCGCATCTCATCCATTCTGCTGTTAAGCCCGTCGATCGCTTGTCTGATTTCTGCATTGTCTTTCCTCAGTTCCCTCACTTCCTCCCTCAGCTCTTGCACATTTCTCTGTAGGTCCATCAACATGGTTATGACTTTTATTCTGAATTCTTTTTCAGGGAGGCTGTGCATTTCCATCCCTTCAGACTCCCTCTCTGGGGTTGTCTGGTTGATTTTGGTCTGAACCATATTCCTCTGTCTTTTCATGGCTATAGAATTGGTCACTGATAGTTGCCATGTATGTCAGCTGGGCTCTTTAAGACTTTAAAAAGAGAAGAAAAAAAAAGAGAAAAAAAAGAAAAAAAAAAAAAAAAAGAAAGAAAAGAAAAAACAAAAACAAAACAAAAAACAAAACAAAACAAAAAAAACAAAAAAATGCCCACCGGACGTAGATTCTGTGGGAATGCTCTAGGTGGCGCTATTGCCCCACTATTCCACAGCTGTGACTGTGCCGCTCCGCAGGGCCCTTTATCGCTCTGGCAGGGGTGGGAACGAATAGGAGGCTGTTGATCTCAGTGAGAAGTGTTAAGTATGGCTACGCTTCCTCAGTCGCCAGCTAAGGCGTCTGAAACTCCCCAGGACTCCCAGCCTGCTGGGCTGAGTGTGCTGGGGCGATCCGGCTCCTCCGCTGGGCTCCTGTCTCTTTAAGACCGCTGAGGAAAGCGCGCACTTTTTTTTTCCTTCCCGGAGCCGGCTGCAAGCACCCTGGCGCGTTCCCCGCTCAGATCCTGCCCCTCTGTCTCTCCAATCTCCGCTGCACTGCGCAATGTGGGTCAGCGCTCCCCGCGCAGATCCCCGGGGCTGGCTACTTCGCGGGGTGCACTTCCACTCCCTCCCGGCTCTGAATCCTCTCCTCCCGCCGGTGCGCTGGGGTGGGGGAGGGCTCGGGTCCCGCCGGGTCGCGGCTCCGTATCTTACCCGCCTCTTGGGGTGCCGAGTCCTCTCGGGTGTAGCTGCACGCTGTGCGCTTTCCTGTGTATTCTCGTCTCTCTTTTAGGAATAGATGTATTTTCTGTGTTTTCGTAGATAAATATAGTGTTGGGAGGAGATTTCTGCCGCCCTGCTCACACCGCCATCTTCCCGGAAGTCCGAATGAATGGTTTTAAAACAAGAAATTCCACTGTAACTTTTTGAAAGGCCTCTGAAGTTCAGCTTTTGTGTTCACAGGGTCAGCGTTCCTAATCTCCTGTTAGCTCCAAAGACATTAAACAACTTTACTCCTACATCTGGTTCCTACAAATGACGTCCTGGTTATTTAAATAACTGACCAACTAGCTTCATGGGATTTCCCATAAGTGAAGTGAAGAAATTATGGCCCATACGTACTGGGCATTTGCTTTGTGCCAGGCTCTGTTCTGAGGCACTTCACATACACTTATTTAATTCTTTCTGTAATCCATTCTAGAGACGAGGCACAGAGGCACAATGAGGTTAAATCCCTTGACCCAGGTCAGCTGGGCTGAAGCTGCAGACAAGTTACCGTTTGATGGCGCATATCTCCCTGCTTCATGCAAAATGCTAAAAATGAGAGCAAATGCCAGAATCAGCTCAGCCACAATGCTGCTGCACAGAGTTGTAATCTCTCTCTCAAATATACTTGAGTTCTCAGCTATCCTCTTTATCATAGGTGTCCCAGGTAGATGGGAGTAGGGCCCCAGAAGCAGTTGCTTGGCTAGTGAGCACAAAAATTTTTCACCTAGTTAGTCACACTTGGTATCTTTGTAAATATCTGCTCTGCTCCATCAGTAAGCACCATTCTGCCTCATCTACTCTCACTTTCCCTCATACTCTGATCTCACCCAGCTCTTCCCTCAGCTTTGCGTTTTCTACTTCCCCACCCTCCTTCAAGTGTCTGGGCCTAAAGGGCCCAGTAGGTCATTCAGGATGCAGATTAGGTGGCACTTGTTGCTGGAATCCCTCCCTGAGCATCCCAGACAGGTGCAGAGCCCTGCAGCTCTCAGTGTACCCCCGTCATGGCTTCTCAGCCTACGTTGTAATTATTGGTTTAATTGTCTTGGCTACTAGAGCTCAACAAGGGGGGACCTTGTCTTGTTCACTGGTGTCCTGACAGCCCAGCACAGTTCTAGGCACATAGGTATCTCATAAATGTTTGTTGAATGAACAAATACATGAGTAAATAGAAGTGTTCCCCTGCATGTCCATTTCATTCTGAAATATTACATAAACCAACTACAGGGACTATGTACTTCCACATTCAGGTGCCTGAGATTGGCTGGCAAGATATGGATGGCCAAGAATAACAGGTTAGAGATATTATTTCTTTGTCCCTATATATCAGAGAGAAAATATCACACTGCTACCCAACCCAAGACCATAGGAACAAATAATCTTTCATGAGAGAATAAAAAAGTGTGCCTGAAAAATTCGTGGCTGGAAAAAATATTTCAAACAGCATTTTATTTCCTCCCCCCATGGGCTTATTGTATAAATTATGTGTGAGACAAACATGTGATAGAGAGATTCAGTGGTAATTACTTGTTCTCAAATATTTGGTTAACCATGCCTTTTAATCCCACATACAGTAGCTTAGCACAGAATTAAATCCTGTCCTTTAGGCAGGATTAGCATTTGGAGTTTCTTGTTTCTGTAGTTTAAATGTTTTTATCCCAATATTTGCACTTTTCCATTTAGGATAAAATTTGCACTGAGTGTGTGTAGGGAAATAGAAATAGCATGGATTTTTATGATTCAAATCATTATCCTTGGTTTGTGGTCGATTTTATGGATACTAATTTTTTTTTAATTATTTATCTGTAATTAGTTACAGGAACATAGGAAGAACTGGTAGGCCACTCTCTCCTCTAATGAATCTAGTATCCTCTCTTGACCAATAATCAAGGTCTTTAATTTTATAAAGGTAAAAATTTCCTTCAGCCTTTGCTCTCAAAATGCTGAGGCTTCCTGGGACAGTATTATTTGACATAGTTAGGGTGAAAGGTTTTTCCCTGCTGCCACATATAGCAGTAATAGGAAAAAATGTTGATCTAATTAATCAGGGAATCTCTTTACCCCCTTTCAGTGGTAATACTGATTTATTCATTTCACATCCTGTAATGTTCATTGTGTACCTGGAATGTACAAGAAACTACTATTTACCAACCATGTAAAAAGAACTGACATGGTCTCTTGTCCTCAAGGAGCTTACAATGGAGTGAGCGATGGTTGTATAAACAATTGCAGTCAAACAAGACAAATCTTTTGTGGAAGTCTAAACAAAGCCCACCAAGGCTTCAGGCGAAGAACAGGAGCTGGCTGAGGAAGTCAAGAATATGGATTCGCCGAGGAGAGAACATCTGAGCTGAGATGTGCAGAAGCAGAGCCAGTGATGAACAACCGGGCAGGCATTCTAGACACAAGGCTGAGAAGCATGCGTCATTGGAATTTTGGGGGCTTTATTGTCAGTGACACATTGCCTGTGACCTGCCTCACAACTCAGAGACATATGAGTATGAGGCAGTCCCACTGTGAGGCCCGCTGGGGAAGGCCTTAAGCATGGCAGGGATCTGTTTAGATTGGTCTAGAGAGAAACGGAGTTTACTCTGGCGTCTGTGTAATGGGGAAGCTGCCTCAATGTCAAAGCAAAATGAAATGAGGCAAGATCTGGAACAACAGTCGTGAGAATCAGGATGTGAACGGCAGTGAGGACGTGGAGGCAGCGGGACCAGGCCACTGAGCAGGCGTGTCCTATGGTGCCCTCTGCGCTGTAAACCACAAATCTGGACTGACTCAGATTTCCAGTTAGTGGTCATGGCCACCTACATCCCTCTATAGGAATTAGCTTGAGCCTTTTACCCAAAGTAATTTGAAGGCAGAAAGGTCAGTTTAGCCCAACATTAGACTGTTTTGATAGCTTTTAAACAGGATATTTTCAGAATAGATTTTCCTTTTGGGGGCAGGATATTTGTCTGTATTAATCTATTAAATAAATAATTATACAGAGAAGTAATTCTAACACTTCAAGCGGAAAATGATTGGAGGCTCATTCAGTCTCCATCAGCATTCCCCTTTTTTTCTTTCAAAGCAGGTCATAAACACCGGCTTTCTGCTTTTCATCTTAACAAGGGCTCCGTTGGAGCCTACAAATATATAGGGAAGAAGGTGATTGTCAGAGGTAATATGAATCTGTGAGTCAGATCTCTTTTCCTGGTAGCCTAAACCTTCTATTTAATTGTACAATGAAATTTTTCTGTGCTTACATCCATGTAAATACCTTCAGAATTTCAGGCAGGAAATTCTGTTTCAACCACGTTAATCTATTACTTCCCCCTGCATGCTGGTGATGAGATCCCTCCCTTCTTTGTACCTCAACACAGTCCATTTTCCTAATCTGAATCGTTTGCTCTTAGAAATCTGTGAACCTCTCTTCAGAATCTGGCTTCAAAACTACATTTATCTGAGAAATTTAATCCCTATTCCAATTGCTTGTTTCTTGACATTTGCAAACTGTATTAAATTTGCATTCATGTTTCTGCTTGAGTCTTCTCAAACATTTTCATGTGTATATTTTGGCATTCTCAGACAGTGTCATCTTTAGCCTAATGTGAGTGCCCAATACATGGTGACCTTAACTGATGGACAGAAAGTGGAAATACATTTTCATCTGTATGCCCTAATTTTATGTTTACCCCTAAAATTTTAGAATTTTTCTAGAAGCCAAAATACATGTGTCATCAGGACATCATCCCTATTTCTGAATTCTTAGTATAGCTCTTTAAAGTTAAAAAAATTGTATGCACACAAAAATAACACGATATAGCAAACCAGAATTTTAAAAGGCAAATATCCTGTCATATATGTTTCCGCTATTTTATTTTTGTTAGAAGAAATAAAATACTACAGATGTAGTTGATACCACTTTTGCAACCATATCACTTTCGTAACCCTCTCCTAGGCTTTTCCCCTTCCTTTCTTCCTAGAGGCAATATAGGCCTGAAAATGGTGATTTTACTTTCCAACTCTATTTCTATACTTTCAGTTAATGTGTGTTTTTCCATAATCAATGTATTTATTTATGTTCTTTAAAATTTTGCCTAAATGATATCCTCACATATCTAGATCTTACTTTCTCCAGTCTGAGAATCTCTGTATTTTAATAAACAGCTGTAATTTATTCATATTTATTGTGATTATTGATGTGTTTGGGATTATTTCTAGCATCTTACCTGGAATTTTTTATTTTCCAACATTTTCAATGCTTTTTTTCTTCTTCCTTCTCATTTTATAAGTAATTATTTCTTTATTTCCTTTTTGTTGCCACATTGTTTTTGACAGTAAACGTTCTAATAATCTTCTTAATGTGGTTACCACTTTAAATTAAAAAATATACATTATTAAAAAAAATTTCAAGTCTGTACTCCCCTTCTCAATCTCAGTTTCTTGGTACACATTCAGATACTTTTCCCCTAATCAACTACAAATATATTTTTTTCATTTCTTTTACAAAAAAAAAATGGTTATACTCTGCACACTCTTTCCATAGCTTACTTTTCTCAAATACATCTTTTGAACATCTATGTCAGAACTATGGTTCTGTCTTTTTTTTTTTTTTAATAATCTATAGCTTACAAGAGCCATACGTAGAAGAAATGCTATTCTGAAGATGAGGAATCTGAAACTTAAAAGGGTGTAGTAGGTAAAGTCATGGCCCCAGGGATGTCCGTGCCCCAATCCCTAGAACCTGTGAATGTATTACAGTTGACCTTTGAACAGCATAGGGGTTAGGGACTCCCTTTTTGACTCCCTGTAACTACTAAAAACCTATTGTATATAAAACAGATCAATTAACTTCAGAGGCAACAAAGAGTAGAAAAGTATATAAGACATGGGAAGATTGTAGGTTCCAATGGAGAAAAGAGAGCAAGCAGAGGGTGAGTTAGCTACTCTACTGGTCCCTGCCAGGTTTGATACCTACGTGCGGGTGGATCAGTCTCAGGCTGGGAGGGGCACACTTCCAAGAAGCAAAGGTTTTCCAACTCCTTGCTCTGAGCTGTCCAACCCAGCCTTGGCTCTGGTGCTTGTCTCACATTTCAGTGTTTCTCTCTGGGGTAGATAACAGCGGTTAGCTCAGCTGGTTAGAGTGTGGAGCTAAATAGCACCAAGATGGAGAGTTTGGTACAACACTTTTCCTTTTCCATTTCCATCAACCACATCACCAGGGGAATGTGCTGTCTTATATTCATTACAGATACTGCATATTTATTGAAAAATATCACATATAAGTGGAACTGTACAGTTTAAACCTGTGTTATTCAAGGGTCACCTGTGCCTTACATGGCAAAGGGACTTTGCTGATGGAATTAAGGTTAAGACATTGAGATGGGGAGATTATTCTGGATTACCTGGGTGGGCCCAATCTAATCACCTGAGTTTTTAAAAGTGAAACTTTTTTCTGCTGGGTTAGAGATATGCTAGTAGAAGCAGGGTCAGAGAGATTGCAGCATGAAGATTCAATGTTCTGTAAGCTGTTGCTGTTTTTGAGATATTGGGGTCTATGTGCAGTAACCTGAAAGAGGACTTTAGGAGTTAAGAGTTACCCTCAGCTAACAGCCAGCAAGGGAACAGAGACCTCAGTCCTACAACCATTTGGAACTGAATTCTGCTAAAAACCTGAATGAGCAAGGAAAGGGATTCTCTCCTACACTCTTCAAGAAGAACCCCAGAACTGCCAGCATATTGGTTTCAGCTCAGTAAGACTAATGCCAGACTTCCAACCTACAGAACTGTAAGATAATAAATTTGTGTGGTACCTCTAAAATTGTGGTAATTTGCTATGGTGGAAATAGAAAACAAATACAGGCAGCTACAGCTGTTAAGTTGTAATGGAATGGGAGCTCAAATTCAGGGGGTCTGACTCTAGGGCATGTGTTTGGCTAAATCAGCATTTAGCCAGCAATTGATGGACATTTATACTGCTTCCAATTTGTAGTATTTCAGACAAAGGGAGAGTAGATTTCCTCAAATCTATATCTTCAAACACTTTAGTTAGAATATTTGCAGGAAAACTTCCTGAAAGTGAAACTACTAGATCAAAGGATAATCCCATTAAATATTTTTATAAATATTGTCATATTGCCTCGTAAAATGTTCCCAGTGCAGCTCTTGGGCAAGAATTGAAATCATCGGGAAAAGAATGATAGATGGATAGATCTGGCTCATTGGTGACCATTTCAGTGAAGTAAAGAACTCAAGTGACCATATAACTGAAAGCGTCTTTCTCCTTCAGTTTAACTGGAGGACCGGCAGATGTCTGTTCCAGAACAGTCAGTCCCTCTATCTCTGTCTTCTTTATGTGCACTGTGGATAAATTCATTTTGTGCTTTTACTTCTGGATCTTGCTTTTTGGCCTTTGAGGCAATGAAATCTGACAAAAGTAAATAGCCTTTTTGGTAAGTATCCTTTGGGCTGCTCATCCATTCTAAAGTGCTGTATGACTTCAACTGAGTCCAGAATTCCCATTGTGCTCAATTAGAACCTTTAAAACACTAATAGCATTTCATTAATTTTGAATGATAGGTTTCCCAACAGGACCCTGAACCCAACTTTTGGAAGAAATCACTGATTAATTAAAATAGTAACCAGCTCAAGTGCAGGGGCCCTGTGACAAGCCGGTGTTTCATGGGAGTCAATGAAGCAGGCCCCATCAGAATTTAATAGCCAATTCATCCCATGACTCTACATCAGAGTCTCTTCATAGTAAGTGATCCTGGGCTCTGAGTGACAAGCTGTCTTTCTTGCTGGAAATAACTTTTACTTTCTTTTGGCATATTAATTCTATTCTTTTATCTGGAAAGTGGTCTCTTTTACTCTTGGTTTACACCAATGCTTTCCTTGAGCTTGTAAATATGATAGAATCCTTTCTATTTTTCCAACCTCTTTCTTCTGTTTCAGAACTTCCTTTTCTCTTACTCTATTGCCTCAGAGATTTTGGTTATCCTTTAGGCCATGATTTTTCACTTTTAGAGTTGTGAGACCTTTCGACTCAATTAATGGCTTCTTTTTTGTCCTGTGCTCAACTGCTAGATGCTGTGATACTGTAATAAACATCATGGCTGGGAAATGGAAAGCTGGCTAAATGATGTTTGTTTGTTCACTTATTTACTTTTGCTTCATTTTACCTGAGAAACCTGAATGGAAAAATTGAATTCTGATAAATCTTAAGGTGTTATAATGAATAATAACAACTCTTATTTACTGAACATTTACCATGTGCCTGGTACTGCTTATTTTTTAAAAAATGCCTTAAGTCAAGGTGCTCAGGGCTCTTGTGTGTGGCAGGTACTATTATTTTCCCCAGTTCTCTTTGAGGAAATCAAGGCTTTAAGAAGTTAGACAACCTGCTTGTGGCTATGTAGTAGTAAGTGATAAAGCTGAGATTCAAACACAGGCTTGTTTAACCAGTCTGGACTCTTTAACTACTATACTATCATGTTCTTTGGTATTTTGAAGCATTTGTAAGCAACACATCCATGGACATTTTTAAACAGAAAAATTCAAACCAGAGCTAAAGAGCTACTTAGTTGTGGCGAAGGAGAAGGAACACCAGGAGGTCAAAAGAGGCGGTCCTATCTGTGTCCTCGGCCGACTGAGCAAGTCCCCCGGCAAGATGTCTTGCCAGCCGCTCCCTTGCCTTTGATTTTCCTCTTCTTTAATTTCCCTGCAGCTTCCTTATCATTTGTGACAGTTAAAGCTGCTATCGGATGAGTCAGTTGGCACAGGGCTACTTGTCCTGAGAAAAAGAAGGAAAAAGCCATGATTAAATGCCACCCCCACCCCCACCCCCGGTAGAAAGAAAGCTAAGTAAGCATAATGACTCAAGTTCAAAGCCGACAAAATCTTGGTGGAAACGGGGTGGATATATTCCTCTCTCTCCAGTTTTCTCTGGGTACCTTCATGGTTGACCATAGACATGTGGAGGAATGTGTGGCTCAGCATTCAATCATCTCAACCTTGCTCAAGCCATTGTGGAGTAATAATGCTACTGAACCATCTTTGTTCAGTCAGAAATGAGACCCAGCCATAGAGAAGACTTGCTAAGTTTCTCAAGCACGTATCTTTATTCTATCACTTAGCTTCTTTCTATCCCATGTGTTATGAGTGGAATTGTTTCCCATCAAAATTCATATGTTGAAATCTTAACCCCCAGTACCTCAGAATATGACTGTATCCAGAGACAGAGTCTTTAAAGAGGTGATTAAGGTACAGTGAGGTCATGTGGCTGGGTTCTGATCCAGTATGATTGGAATCCTTGTAGGAAGAGAAGATGAGAACGCAGATGGAGGGATGACCATGTGGGCACAAGGAGAAGGTGGCCAGCAGCAGAGCAAGGAGGGCGTCCTCAAGGAAAGAAGATTTTGCCTTCATTTTGGACTACTGGCTTCCAGAACTGTGAGAAAATAAATTTCTGATGTTTTAGCCACCTAGCCCGGGAGTATTTTGTCCTGTCAGCCTTAGCAAACTAATACACCTGTTTTAAATCAAGGTTTGTTTTAAAGTTTCTCCCTTACTTCCCAGAAATCTATTCACATTAATTTTTAAATTTATTTCCTCCTTTGCCTAAGCTAGATTTTCTTGTCCTAGTAAGTCATACTCAGGAATCAAGCTTCATCCACGTTATGCCAGAAACCAAGGAATGCTCAGTATTATAGGGGCATGTCAAAAGGACCCAGGAGCTTGTTTGACAGGGCTCCCAGGAGAAAAATTTTGGACAATTTGAAGATGACTATAATTGATTGTAAAACATTGAATGTATAAAAATCTATGAAGGTAGAGTGATACCTAAAAAAGGTGAAGAAAAGGAGAAAGAAAATCATTTGCATCATTGGAGGTGACTAGTCACTAAATCCTTACTCTGAAATGGATAGTAAAAGGGAAAGAAGTAAACATTTACCTTGCCTTTTAGGAAGAATCATATATTATCCTAGTTAATGAGGGAAAACTCACCTTTAATGCCAAAGAAGGCATGATAACATTTGAAAGTCACTATTTTCCAACTCCCAGTGAAATGATTGATTCAAGCAAGGATCATCAATGGTGAGACTATTGCAGACCAGGAAACTCACACAGTAACAAAGCACTGCCACACAGGTTACTTACTAACTGCAAAGGAAAGATCTGGTAGTCACCACTTTGAATATATCAAGGATATGGGATGACCTTGCATTATGTTCCTCCTGATGTGATACAAATGAAATTCATAGAATCATTTATGAATGGTTCTTCCTAAAAGTGCTTAACCTGAATCTAATTAAGCCTTTAGACCTAACCTCAAATATATATGAATTAGAGGGAATCAAAGAATGATCAAATTACAAGGACACCTAAGAGGGGAATCCTTAATGTGAAATATTCTATAAGATGACCTTTTTTTGATTCTTCCAAAAGTCATTATTATCAGGGGAGTAAGAATAGGGGGAATTGTTCTAGACATAACAACCAAATACAGTGTATAAAAGTTGAATGAATCTTGCTTGTTAAAAACAGCTAAAAATTTTGGGGGTAACGAAGAAAACTTGAATATGGGCTATATAATAAATGATATGATATTAAGAGATTAATGTTAATTTTCTTAGATGTCAAAATGACATTGTGGTGATGTATAAGACATTTCTTATTTTTAGGAGATACATATTTGGGTGTGAAGTGTTTTGATTTCTAGAACTTTCTTTCAAAATACACACACGTGTGTGTCTATGTGTGTGTGAAAATAAGACAAATATAGCAAAATGGTAACAATTGTTGAGTTGATATTGAATCTAGATAGAGGTTGTATAGGTATTCATTGTGCTATTCTTTCAACTTTTCTTCTAACATTTTTATATTAAACGGTTTGGGAAAATTTTTATGCCTCTTCTTTTATGTCTCTACCCCTCATCTCCATCCCCACCATAACTGTCCTCCTACAACTTCTAATCATCTCTTGCTTGAACTACTGCGGTGGCCTCTTAACCTTTCCATCATTGATATAAATGCCCTCCCAGCCATCTGCCAGACACAGCTTCCTAAAAATCATCTGCTTCACTTCACCAATAGTTGGTCACCCGCCACCATCGCCCACACTTTAAGGTATGAATGTGCTTAACAGGCCAGGCTATTCCTATTTTCCCTCCAAACTACTCTCATATCACTTTCTCATTCAAAGTTTTCTCCTGCCCCCTCAGAGCCTGTGTTCTACCAAAGATCATGACCACACACGCCCATGAGAGGGCTGGGAACAAAATAGTAGTGAATGTGCAGCCTGGGGTAGACTGGGGAGCAGGACCCCCCTCGAAACAGGGCAGCTATCATTCAGGGTCAGGTGGATGAGGACCTTGTGTCGCTAAAACTTTGTGTTTCCAATAAGTCAAAGATAGATTTGTATATGAATTACCCCCATTTTGAATGCTGACAAGCAATTAAAAAAAAAATCACTCTGCTGGCTGAAAAGAAAATTGTGGGCAGCAATATGTGACCCTCCCTGACTGAATGCTTACTCTTCCGTGCTGACCTCTGTGTCATTCTTCCTTTTTTTCTTCTTCTTCTGGAATTTTTTTTCATCCCTTTCCCATTGAAACCTGTGAATCCTTTAAAACCCAGCAGGCAAGACCAGGCACCTTCCCTAACCTCTCCAGGCAGAGCCAGTTCTCTCTCCTTAGAGTATCTGACCATTCGTACAAACCCTCCCCTAGGACTTATAATGGAACTACATATTTGGTTGTCTATCTTCTTCCACTGGGTTCTGAACCCTTGTGATTAAGAGCCATGTTTTATTTATTGTCGTCTCCCCTGCGCTGCTCATGGGTCTGATATAAAGTCAGCATTCAATTAACATCTGTTGAGTTGCAGGCTGCTAGAAGTAATGCTGTAGAAGAATTTTGAACACAGCTTCTATGGCATCCACTTGGAAATATACTTAAAAATGTCCATGAATCCACAAAAGAAAAATTCCTATTATTATATTCCAAGTAAGCTGTCTTCTGGGATCATCTGCTTATTGTAAGAAATCAGGTAAACAAGTTGAGTTTTAAAAAGAAAAACTCTCAAAACAGGATTCTTTCTGACCCTTAACCCAAAAGAATGATAATAGGATATTGTTTCAAGGTTGGACTTTTCAGAACAATCTTGGCCAAGATCAGGCCAAGGATCTAGGTGGCTTCATTAACCTACAAATACTCTAAAAATGTTTGAATCTATATTTAAACCTTCATCTTCATGGCTGAGGGTTTGTGGTGGGGTGTGTGCTAAATCAATTCACCTCCTCTCCTTAGGACACCAATTCCTATCAGTGGCCTGCCCACCCAAACCTCTCCTTGTGTCTTTTATGCTTTTCTTATATGTAATACTTTCTTTTTCTTATTCAGCATTCCTTCCTAAATGCATTTCAAAACTTACTTCTTCCAAGTAGTCTCTGATAAATGCCATCTTCCTTGACTGTTATTTTATATTATATTCTCCATTTATCTGTGTTCCTTTATGTTGGGAATGGCCTACTTCAGTGTAAGCTATACAATTCAAAAATTATGATATTAAGGACAAGACAATAAGAATCATTTGAGAGCCATTGTTAAGACCATAGCTTCTGATTCTGATTCAATGGACCTGACATGGAGTGGCAGACAGGTTACAGGTTGTATTTTTAACAAGTGCTAAGCTAATTCTTATCATAGGGCAACTTTGGGAAACACTGGCCTCACCTTCATAAACTTGAATTTGGGGTCAGACTAATCCAGATTTGGGGCTGGGCTCTAGTGCTTGTTAGCTGTGTATACCATTAGACAAGTCACCAGGTCCAGCAGCCATGGATTTTTATCAAGAAAATGGGAATGATAAGTACTATTAAGGGTTGTCTGGGAAATCAAATGATTTTTGGAGATCATTAACAGTGGTCAGTAAATGTTGACAACTATATTTATATTTGCTTTTGATTTTCTTGCTTACGTAACTATGATTCAAGGTCTGCACGATGGGTTCTCCGGGCTTCTATAACACTGTGGTGATTTAGGGTACGGTGACCCAGAAGAGTTTTTCCCAGCTGAAGTCTATTGTTGAAAGCGTGTTAACCTCTGTCAATTTTGTGTTGCCTCAACAAGGTATCACCCTTTGTTCTCTTTAACTTAACCTGACATCTCCGTTAAATTATAGAAAGGTCTTTGAGGTCATTGACCCTGTTATCTAGTTCATATAGTAGGCTATCAACAGAGAGCATTATCTAATAGAACACACATTTATCTCACAGAGTAATATAACTACCATTTCTTACTAAGGTTACAACAGCTCCCAGTGGGGCTTGAGGTCTTCTCTTGTTCCTCTACAATCTAGTCTCCGCACAGCAACTAAAGTGATCTTCTTACAGTGTAATCACAGCATGCTTCCCAATGTATTTAGAATAAAATCCAAACTCCTAACTATAGTTTGGTAAGCCGTACATGATCTGTGCTGGGTTGCCTGTCACATCATTCATTTCCTACATCATTACATTCCTATAACAACACTGTTCCCCTGCGTGGATCCTTTCCTTAGATCTTCATGTCATTCAGCCCCGATGTCAACTTCTAAGACACCTTCCTTCACTGCCCTATCTAATATTTTCTTCCCATTAGTTTCTATGCCATTAGCCTGCTTTATTTTCTTCTGATCACTTATCACTGCCTGATATTGCATTTATCAGTAACTGATGTTAGCTTATTTGTTTATTGGAAACTCCATAAGAGCAGGCATTTTTTTGTTTTTTTTTTGTTTTTTTAAATTTATTTTGGTATCATTAATCTACAGTTACATGTGTAATATTATGGTTATTAAACTACCCCTTCATCAGGTGCCCCCCACCAACCCCATTACAGTCACTGTCCATCAGCATAGTGAGATGCTATAGAAACACTACCTGTCTTCTCTGAGTTGTACAGCCTTCCCCGTGCCCCCCCCCCCAACATTAC
>JAVSCE010006816.1:0-44052 GCA_032199065.1 Smutsia gigantea | reverse complement strand
TTTATTTTGGTATCATTAATCTACAGTTACATGTGCAAGATTATGGTTACTAAACTCCCCACTTCATCAGGTCCCCCCCACTTACCCCCTTACAGTCACTGTCCATCAGCGTAGTGAGATGCTATAGAATCACTACTTGTCTTCTCTGAGTTGTACAGCCCTCCCTGTGCCCCCCCAACATTACATCTGCTAATCGTAATGCCCCTTTTCCCCTCTTATCCCTCCCTTCCCACCCATTCTCCCCAGTCCCTTTCCCTTTGGTAACTATTAGTCCGTTCTTGGGTTCTGTGAGTCTGCTGCTGTTTTGTTCCTTCAGTATTTTTTCTTTGTTCTTATACTCCACATATGAGTGAAATCATTTGATACTTGTCTTTTTCTCCTTGGCTTATTTCACTGAGCATAATACCCTCTAGCTCCATCCATGTTGTTGCAAATGGTAGGATTTGTTTTCTTCTTATGGCTGAATAATATTCCATTGTGCATATGTACCACATCTTCTTTATCCATTCATCTACTGATGGACACTTAGGTTGCTTCCATTTCTTGGCTATTGTAAATAGTGCTGCGATAAACATAGGGGTGCATCTGTCTTTTTCAAATTGGGCTCCTGCATTCTTAGGGTAAATTCCTAGGAGTGGAATTCCTGGGTCAAATGGTTATTTCTATTTTGAATATTTTGAGGAACCTCCATACTGCTTTCCACAATGGTAGAACTAATTTGCATTCCCACCAGCAGTGTAGGAGGGTTCCCTTTTTTCCACATCCTCGCCAACATTTGTTGTTGTTTGTGTTTTGGATGTTGGCCATCCTCACTGATGTGAGGTGATCTCTCATTGTGGTTTTAATCTGCATTTCTCTGATGATTAGCGATGTGGAGCATCTTCTCATGTGCCTGTTGGCCATCTGAATTTCTTCTTTGGAGAAGTGTCTATTCATGTCCTCTGCCCATTTCTTAATTGGATTATTTGCTTTCTGTTTGTTAAGGTGCATGAGTTCTTTATATATTTTGGATGTCAACCCCTTTATCAGATACGTTTTTTATGAATATATTCTCCCATACTGTAGGATGTCTTTTTGTTCTACTGATGGTGTCCTTTGCTGTACAGAAGCTTTTCAGCTCGATATAGTCCCACTTGTTCATTTTTGCTTTTGTTTCCCTTGCCCGGGGAGATATGTTCATGAAGAAGTCGCTCATGTTTATGTCCAAGAGTATGGCTTCATGACTTACATTCAGGTCTCTGATCCATTTTGAGTTGACTTTTGTGTATGGGGTTAGACAGTAGTCCAGTTTCATTCTCTTATATGTAGCTGTCCAATTTTGCCAACACCAGCTGCTGGAGGCTGTCATCTCCCCATTGTATATCCAAGGCTCCTTTATCATATATTAATTGACTGTATATGTTTGGGTTAATGTTTGGATTTTCTATTCTGTTCCACTGGTCTGTGGGTCTGTTTTTGTGCCAATACCAAATTGTCCTGCTTACTGTGGCTTTGTAGTAGAGCTTGAAGTCAGGGAGCATAATTCCCCCTGTTTTATTCATCCTTCTCAGGATTGCTTTGGCTATTCGGGGTCTTTTGTGGTTCCATATGAATTTTAGAATTATTTGTTCCAGTTCATTGAAGAAAGCTGGTGGTATTTTAATAGGGATGGCATTGAATCTGTAGATTGCTTTAGGTAGTATAGCCATTTTGAAAATATTTATTCTTCCTAGCCAAGAGCATGGGATGCATTTCCATTTGTTAGTGTCCTCTTTAATTTCTCTTAGGAATGTCTTGTAGTTTTCAGGATACAGGTCTTTCACTTCCTTCGTTAGGTTTATTCCTAGGTATTTTATTCTTTTTGATGTAGTTGTGAATGGAATTGTTTTTCTGATTTCTCTTTCTGTTAGTTCAACATTAGTGTATAGGAAAGCAACAGATTTCTGTGTGTTAATTTTGTATTCTGCAACTTTGGTGAATTCAGATATTAGTTCTAGTGGTTTTGGAGTGGAGTCTTTAGGGTTTTTTATGTACAGTATCATGTCATCTGTAAATAGTGACAATTTGACTTCTTCTTTACCAATCTGGATGCCTCGTATTTCTTTGTTTTGCCTGATTGCTGTGGCTAGGACCTCCAGTACTATGCTGAATAACAGTGGAGAGAGTGGGCATCCCTGTCTTGTTCCCGATCTTAGATGAAAAGCTTTCAGCTGCTCTCTGTTAAGTATGATGTCAACTGTGGGTTTGTCATATATGGCCTTTATGATGTTGAGGTACTTGCCGTCTATACCCATTTTGTTGACAGTTTTTATCATGAATGGATGCTGAATTTTGTCAGATGGTTTTTCAGCATCTATGGAGATGATCATGTGGTTTTTGTTCTTCTTTTTGTTGATGTGGTGGATGATGTTGATGGATTTTCGAATGTTGTACCATCCTTGCATCCCTGGGATGAATCCCACTTGATCATGGTGTATGATCCTCTTGATGTATTTTTGAATTCGGTTTGCTAATATTTTGTTGAGTATTTTTGCATCTACGTTCATCAGGGATATTGGTCTGTAATTTTCTTTTTTAGTGAGATCTTTGCCCGATTTTGGTATTAGAGTGATGCTGGCTTCATAGAATGAGTTTGGAAGTATTCCCTCTTCTTCTATTTTTTGGAAAACTTTAAGGAGAAAGGGTGTTATTTCTTCTCTATATGTCTGGTAGAATTCAGAGGTGAATCCATCAGGCCCGGGGGTTTTGTTCTTGGGTAGTTTTTTGATTACCCATTCAATTTCGTTGCTGGTGATTGGTCTGTTTAGTTTTTCTGTTTCTTGCTTGGTCAGTCTTGGAAGGTTGTATTTTTCTAAGAAGTTGTCCATTTCTTCTAGGTTTTCGAGCTTGTTAGCATATAGATTCTCATAGTATTCTCTTATAATTCTTTGTATTTCTGTGGCGTCCGTCGTGATTTTTCCTTTCTCGTTTCTGATTCTGTTTATGTGTATAGACTCTCTTTTTTCTCTTAATAAGTCTGGCTAGGGGTTAATCTATTTTATTTATTTTTTCAAAGAACCAGCTCTTGGTTTCATTGATTTTTTTCTATTGTTTTATTCTTCTCAATTTTATTTATTTCTTCTCTGATCTTTATTTTGTCCCTCCTTCTGGTGACTTTGGGTCTCATTTGTTCTTCTTTTTCCAATTTCAGTAATTGTGTCTTTAGACTATTCATTTGGGATTGTTCTTCCTTCTTTAAATAGGGCTGGATTGCAATATACTTTCCTCTTTGAACTGCCTTTGCTGCGTCCCACAGAAGTTGTGGCTTTGTGTTATTGTTGTCATTAGTCTCCATATATTCTTTGATCTGTTTTAATTTGGTCATTAACCCATTGATTAATTAGGAGAATGTTGTTAAGTCTCCATGTATTTGTGAGCCTTTTTGTTTTCTTTGTACGATTTATTTCTAGTTTTATATCTTTGTTATCTGAGACGTTGGTTGGTAGAATTTCAATATTTTTGACTTTACTGAGGTTCTTTTTGTGGCCTAGTATGGGGTCTATTCTGGAAAATGTTCCATGTACACTTGAGAAGATTGTGTATCCTGTTCCTTTTGGGTGTAGAGTTCTGTAGATGTCTGTTAGGTCCATCTGTTCTAGTGTGTTGTTCAGTGCCTCTGTGTCTTTACTTATTTTCTGTCTGGTTGATCTGTCCTTTGGAGTGAGTGGTGTGTTGAAGTCTCCTAAGATTAATGCATTACTTTTTATTTCCTTCTTTAATTCTGTTAGTATTTGTTTCACATATGCCTGCACTCCTGTATTGGGTGCATATATATTTTAAATGGTTATATCCTCTTGTTGGACTGACCCCTTTATCATTGTGTAATGTCCTTCTTTATCTCTTGCTACTTTCTTCGTTTTGAAGTCTATTTTGTCTGATACAAGTACTGCAACACCTGCTTTTTTCTCCTTGTTGTTTGCATGAAATATCTTTTTCCATCCCTTCACCTTTAGTCTGTGTATATCTTTGGGTTTGAGGTGAGTCTCTTGTAAGCAGCATGTAGATGGGTCTTGCTTTTTTATCCATTCTATTAGTCTGTGTCTTTAGATTGGTCCATTCAGTCAATTTACGTTTAGGGTGATTATCGATAGATATGTACTTATTGCCATTGCTGGCTTTAGATTCGTGATTACCAAAGGTTCAAGGGTAGCTTCTTTACTATCTAACAGTCTAACTTAACTTTCTTGTTAAGTTATTGTAAATACAGTCTGATGATTCTTTATTTCTCTCCCTTCTTATTCTTCCTCCTCCATTCTTTATATACTAGGTGTTTTATTCTTTGCCTTTAGTTAGTATTTGGATGGTCTGCTTTCTTTGCTATGATTTTATTTTCTCTGGTGTCATCTTTTTAGCCTTAGAGTGCTTCCTTCTAGAGCAGTTCCTTTAAGATGTCCTGTAGAGGTGGTTTATGGGAGGCAAATTCCCTCAGCTTTCACTTGTCTGGAAATAGTTTAATCCGTCCGTCATATTTAAATGATAATCGTGCTGGATACAATATTCTTGGTTTGAGGCCCTTGTGTTTCATTACATTAAATATATCATGCCATTCTCTTCTGGCCTGTAAAGTTTCTGTTAGAAGGCTGATGATAGTCTGATGTGTTTTCCTTTGTAGGTGATCTTTTTTTTCTCTCTCTAGCTGCCTTTAATACTCTGTCCTTATCTTTGATCTTTGTCATCTTAATTATTATGGGTCTTGGTGTTGTCTTCCTTGGGTCCCTTGTGTTGGGAGATCTGTAGGCTTCCATGGTTTGAGAGACTATTTCCTTCCCCAGCTTGGGGAATTTTTCAGCAATTATTTCTCAAAGACACTTTCTATCCCTTTTTCTCTCTCTTCTTCTTCTGGTACTCCTATCATGCAAGTATTGTTCTGTTTGGATTGGTCACACAGTTCTTTTAATATTCTTTCATTCCTAGAGATCCTTTTATCTCTCTTTGCCTCATCTTCTCTATATTCCTGTTCTCTGATTTCTATTGCATTAACAGTCTTTTGCATCTCGTCCAGTCTCCTGTTAAGCCCATTGATTGCTTGTCTTATTTCTGCATTGTCTTTCCCCAATTCCCTCACTTCCTACCTTAGTTAGCTCTTGCGTATTTCTCTGTATATCCATCAGTATGGTAATGACTTTTATTCTGAATTCTTTTTCAGGAAGATTGTGCGTGTCCATCCCATCAGGCTCCCTCTCTGGGGTTGTCTCACTAAGCTTTGTTTGTACCATATTCCTGTGTCTTTTCATGGCAATAGAAGTGGTCGCTGGTAGGTGCCACGTGTGTCAGCTGGACTCTTTCGAACTTTTAAAAAGAAAAAAAAGAAGGAAAAAAAAGAAAATAAAAGAAGAAAAAAAAAACGCCCGCCGGGAGTAGATTCTGTGAGGATGCTGTAGGTGGCGCTGCTGTTCCAGTGTTCCATTTCATTGGACCCTTTGTGGCGCCGGCTAGAGGGAATGAATGGGAGGTGCTGATCTCTGTGGGAAGCCTCAGCACGGCTCCTTTGCCCGGCTGCTGGCCAAGGGGTCCGAGATTCCTCAGGACTCCCAGCCTGCTGGGCTGGGTGCGCTGGGACAATTTTGTTCAACTGTTGGGCCCTTGTCTCTTTAAGAGTTTTAAGAAAGTGCGCGCTTTTCTTTTGTCCCGGGGAGCCAGCTGAGAGGACCTGGCTGCGCCGTCCCTCTCAGATCCTGCCCCTCTGTCTCTCCAATCTCCGATACACTGTGTGATGTGTGTCAGCGCTCCCAGTGCAGATCACCAGGGCTGGTTATTTGGCGGGCCTGTGCCTCCACTCCCTCCCCGCTCTGAATCCTTTCCTCCCGCCGGTGTGCTGGGGTGGGGGAGTGATCAGGTCATGCCGGGTTGCAGCCCTGTATCCTACCTGCTTCGTGAAGTGTTGAGTCCCTGCAGGTGCAGCTCTAGTCTGGCTGTTGTACTGTATCTTCTGGTCTCTCTTTTAGGAATAGTTGTATTTGTTGTATTTTCATAAATATATATGGTTTGGGGAGGAGATTTCTGCTGCCCTGCTCACGCTGCCATCTTCCCAGAAGTCCATTAGTTTTTTTTTAAAGCGCTGGTGTAGGTTTACAGGAAAATTGAGCAGAAATGACAGAGGTCCCATGAAATATGTCCTTCTTGAAAACATTTTTTTCATCTTTTTGAAAACATTAAAACTAGCAGTTAAATCCAACATGTGTAGGATGCACGATGCGTGTGACAGTGGATGTGAGGTCAGGTGAGCAGTTAAGGTGGGCTCTGCCCAGGAACCAGTGATGGAAACCCATTGGGACCTTTGCGGGACTGATTGAGGGACAGAACTTTGTTTACTAGGAGGTTGTAAGGTCGACTTTAGGACTATTTCAGAGAGGTTAAGATGACAAAAGTGTGCCTGTTGAGATTGCTAGAATGTATCATGTTCGCTTAGGATTCACAGTGTAACTTCCTGGGTGGCATGGTGAGCTGCCCTTTACAGCTGTAATCATTTGCCATGTCATGAATAAATGACCTCTTCGAAAGCAAAGGGATTTGTTCAAAGTCAGGCACATCCCAGGACATTGACTCTTGGCCTAGAGTCAGGAGGGCAGCCACTCTGAGTTTTTTCTTTTCGTGGAGATGGGTGCTCTGCAGCATGTGATTTGTAACGGTTTTTGAGAAGCAGAAACCCGTGTGTATGTATTTATTACAGAGAGACAAATATTCTTCCCCCTGGGGTTGATTCCTGCATGACTGATCATTACTGAGAAAGTGTTTCTGCATGTAAAATGCAGTGGAACAAGAAAGGGCCTTTCTGTATTCAGCTTAGCATTTTCAAATGGTAATGGACTTTTTAGACAACTGAAGACGATTCTGTTCCCTTCTTCTGCTCTCTCCTACTTGCTCATTTACCCTCAAATGTTATCCCCCAGAGGAATGAATC
Organism: Smutsia gigantea; assembly: GCA_032199065.1. NCBI lineage: Eukaryota > Metazoa > Chordata > Mammalia > Pholidota > Manidae > Smutsia > Smutsia gigantea. The sequence continues at coordinate 37,133 of JAVSCE010006816.1, read as the reverse complement.
CCAGTTTTTTTAAAGGTCTTTAAAACACTTTCATTTAAAAACCTAATTTGCAAGGACTATTGATTTAATTAGCCTGAGGTCATTTGTTGAATTGCTAATGTCTCCATGTTCTCTTCTGAAGTGGAGAAGTGGGAACATGGTGGAGGAGAGTTTATTACCTGAACTTCTGTGAATAGTCCAGCTAACATCTCCTGGTGACGTCTATCCTGTTCTTCTGCTGTATTTAACTCCGATGGACCTTGATTTGCCTGACTCCTACAGAAAACACACAAATAATTGATAAGCACTGAAATGCTTGAGGTTTAGAGAAGAAGGTGGCATAGGGTTCTGCTTAGCCAGTGAGCTGATAATTTTGATTGGCTTCCGCAGCTAAAATGGAGATGTCACAGAGATAAAATTTTCACGGTGGGGGTTGCTTCTGGTATTCATCCTCTTATTTCTAGTCAGGCTTTTATAGAGCATGTATCTGACCTGATGGCAGAGACGAGAAAGATGAATGAGACAGGGTTCCTGCTCTTGACATGCTTGTCCCTTAGCAGCAGAGGCAGACAGGCCATCAGGGGCTCTGGTCCACAGTGGTCTAGTCCAGGGTGGCATGGGCACGCAGATGAGCGCCCACCCCACCTGGCAGATACCTTTAAGTATCAACTGATGAATTCTGTCAGTAAGGAGTGACTGGCAAGAGCATATAGGGGAGGTTATGGAGACTGGAGGTGGTACTTTCCTAAAGACCCAAACCAAGACCCCCATCCCATGATTCACCGTGGATATGCTGGTCTCTGTATCCTTAGATAGATACGATCCTCCAAAGATTAAAACCAAATTATTAATTTTAAAACTTGGTTCACATATGTCTGCTTTGTTGCCAAAGATTTCCTTTCCCTTTGTTTTTCACTTTTCCATTTCAAGTTATTAAAGACACTGATACAGAAGCATTTCTACCCACGTAGCCCCACCAGGGGAGGGGATTGCAGTCAGCAAGGGTGCCAGAGGCAGCCTCTGGTCCCATGAGGCGGGTCCCATCTCAGGACCAAAGACACTCCCTGAACGTTCACCCCAGGGCCCTTCTGCTCACAGTGTTCTTGTTGAGCAGCTAGGAAAACAGTTTCCAGCGCTGCTGATGATACAGGATCCTGGAGGGTTGAGTCTCAGCCAACATGGTAGGAATCCTTATACGTTGGTGAGGTTCTCCGTGCTCATATGTAGGTAGCATACGATTAGACTTAACCTAGTTGGTTCATTCATTCACTCATTCAAATGTTCATTAAGCACTAACTGAAAAATCAAGGCTGGAGTCTTTTTCTTATCACCTGATTGTCCAGCCATGATGCCGTCTCTTTCACCTTCATTCATTTATAATTTAAACTCTTGTTTGCATTCTGTGGTGACACTCTTAGCGGGCCCTCACCCTAACCTCTCTGCCTGCTTTGCCCCCAGTGCTTTCTGTTGTGTGGACGCCTCCGGTTCTTCCTTTTCTTACTGATCCCCTCCTCCTCTGCACAACTGTGTCCTTTTTCAGGACTCCACCTAGCATCTTTATGTTGGTCATACACAGACACTCCACACTTATAAACACACACACGCACAGAAATAGTCCCAGTCTTAGTCTATTTCCTCATCTCTAACATGTACAACCTTTCTTGAATGTTTCAGAAATTCAGTGTGTCTGGATCTGAGCCATCACCTTCCCTTACAATATGTAGGCGTGATTATGGGACAGTCAGGGGTGTTCAAAGTTACAGCCACACTGAAGAAATGCTGTTGAGGTGATCCGTTCCAGCACAGAGGGGTGTCCCTACAGGTAACAGGTGGGTTCGCCTTCATCTCGTCTTTTATTGGTAATTTGGGTACAGATACTGACGGCTGACTGGTAAACTATTTTGGGTGATACGATGCTTCTTGAGGATAGCTAATACGGTAGCCACATCAAGGCACTAAAGATCTCAGTTGGCTTTGACGAGTCCATCCTAACAAAATGAAGTTTAATGGGGACAAATTTAAAGTTTTGTTTCTGTATCCAGAAAATCCAACTATATGAGTAGAGAATAGGAGAAATCTAACTGAACTAACATCTGATGTGAAAAATACATAGTTTTGTGTTTTGTCGGCTTTAAGTTCAGCTTGAGATGGCAGAGCGATGTGTCTGCCGTTAGAGCTGACCTGTCCTGGGTTGCCTCCTGTCAATATCCCATCAATCACTTACAAGGACAATTGACACAATGCGTTATTATCGGGAAGAAGGGATTTGACAACGTGTCCTCCAAGGCCCAGGGAAAAGGTCATAAGCTATTGAACTTCTCAGGGAAGCTTTCTTGAGCCAGGAAGAATGGGAGAAGTAATATCTTGTTGACCATTGTCTTGTTCTGGGAACAGGGCAGGGGCACATGGGGCGCAGGGGGGAGGGGAGGTGAGTGGGGGCTGGAGCTGAGCCCTGCCACTGATTTGCACTGAGCTTTTCCCATTGGCTAAGTTGACCCTGCCCACCCCCCCGACCCCATGTCACCTCTGAGCATCAGAATGATTAAACTATAATTGGCTTTTATGGCGGATGAAACTTAATAGGTCCCCAGAGGAAGGCAACGCTAAGGAGAGTGGCCTAGGCAGAGGAGGGAAGGTGAGAGGGGCTCACGGCACACATCGGGCTGCAGACGCAGAGCTTTGTTAGGAGCAGACCCGGGGTTGCCTGGCATCATCTCTGGTTGCACTTCTTGGGCATCTCCCAGAACCTTCCAGACTAAATGCATGTAAATCAAATCCCTGATGGCTATAGACAGAGCAGCCCACAGGGAGTGGCCCACGTTTTGCCACAGTCCACAGGTTGTCAGGACTGTGGCTATGGTCCCACTTGACAGATGAGGAGGCACAGAAGTGAGAGGTTTAAAACTATGCCCAAGGGGACCGGTCAGTGATGAATGTGGGCCTTCTAACCCTGAGTGCCAGGAATGTAGCCTGTTTAGGTTCGTCAAGATGCCGTGGAGTGAGATGGGGTCGGGGGTACTGCAGAATAAACAGCTACCAGTTGGGTGCTCCGTTCCTGAGTTATTTCTCCCAAACTAAGAAAATCAGCTTCCTGATCAGGCATGTGTTTCTCAGCTGTGCTTAGCAGGATGGTCTGGCCCTGGGGGCCTCAGCTTCTGGGATGGCTTGGCCACGGGGACAGCCATATGGCGCCTGCTCTTCCCGCTTATGAAGAAGTTGATGTTGACACATCATCTTGGACTAGCTGCCCCTGAAACAGCTTGCGGGGACTTGGAATCTCTAAAGCTTGGAGTTGGTAAGTGTATGGGTCTCCTAGGGGTGTCACAGCAAAGTGCCACAAACCGGCCACTTAAAACGAGAGATACTGATTCTCTCACCTTAAGGAGGCCAGTCTGAGCCCCAGGGGTCAGCAGGCCGTGCTCCCTCTGACGCCTGCAGGCAGGACCCTTCCTGGCCTCTTCCAGCTTCTGGCCGTGGTGTCAGTCCATGCGGTCCTGGGCTTTGGCTGCGTCCTCACGTGGCCTCCATCACACGTGTGTGTCTGTTCCGAACCTTCCCGCATGAGGCCACCAGTCATTGGGTTTAGGGCCCATCCTAATCTAGTACGAGCCCATCCTCACTTGATCACGTCGGCAAAGCCCCTCAGCCAGGCAAGGTAACATGTTTGCTGGTTCTGGGGCTCAGGGTGAGGACGTCCTTGGGGGGACACTGCTTTGCTGGCTGCACTCAGAATATAGAGCAGAGAACTGTACGGCAGTGATGCGGCGCCCATCACAGTGCCTGACCCGTAGCGGACGCTAGGCGTGGTTTTTGGAATTCCATTGGAGTTTATGTGGATCTGTTGCTCTCAAGTTCCCCTAAGTTGAAGGGAGGTTGGGTAGGAACATTCCTGCCTGGGAAACAGCTGATGTGGGGCCATATGGATTAGGCCCTGGGCTGTGATGTGGGAACTGAGATTCCGGTAGAGCCATGATGGAGGGCTGTGGGAGAAAACCCAAGGATAGGTACAAGGCGGCGATGCAGAGTGGGTGGGCGGAGGGATAGCCGGGGGTGGGGGCATGGCGATGCGGGGTGGGGGGGCGGAGGGATGGGGGGGCGGCGATGCGGGGTGGGGGGGCGGAGGGATGGGGGGGCGGCGATGCGGGGTGGGGGGGCGGAGGGACGGCCGGGGTGGCGATGCAGAGTGGGTGGGCAGAGGGACGGCCGGGGGTGGCGATGCAGAGTGGGTGGGCGGGAGGCTGGGGGAGGGCGGTGTCTGGAGAGGTCATTGTAGTGGCCGTGATACTCATCATATAAGAATCATTCTGTGCGAGCACCTGTTAACTGCTGTAGTTACCACACTTAATTCTCACAACAACTTTGTGAGGTAGGATTTGTTAATATCTTCATTGTACAGATGAGGAAACTGAGGCATACAGAATGAAATAACTTGGCAAAGACCAGGAGCTGGCAATGGGCGGCACCAGGATTGAACTGAGGTCAGTCTGACCCCAGAGTTCATGAGATCGCCCACGTTAGCCTGTCTCCCCTGTTTCTGACACTCCGAGTCTTTGTAGATGGCACCTGCAGCTTTTCCCGTAAGCTGGGCCCCCGGAAAAGCAAGCCTCAGGGCACGGAACCCAAGACGCTAGTCTTATATGTACTAAACCCTAAAACCTGAGTTGACTGCACTCAGATCATGGAGAATAATCCAGTTTTCATCATAGCAACCAATCCTTTTATTACTATTTTTGTTATTTTCCATTGGCAAAACATCTCTTACAGTGTTTCCCCCCCAGTTTTATTGAGATTTAATTGATGTACAGCTCTGTGTAAGTTTAAGGTGTACCACCTAATGACTTGACATACATATGTTGTGAAATGGTTCCTACCGTTAGCACCTTTCCCCTCGTGTAGTTACAGGAATTGTTTTTCTTATGTTTGCAGCTTGTCAATTGAGTCCAGTTTTTCGTTTGCATCATAACAATCAGTTCTTTTATTATTGTTATTTTTGTTGTCATTTTTCCAGTGGCAGACATCTCTGATCGTGTTATTTGCACCTCTGATAAATCGATGGCTTCTGAGTTAAGTCCCACCCAGGCTGGTTGTTAGTTTTATTGCTGATGCCTATTGCATTTTGGCAAGAGCACCCAACTGGGCTGAGCTCTGTATTGGCATTTTAATTGCTGGCTGATTGCTTTCCTGTTGCAGGACAGCCCACAAAGGTACAGCAAGCAAGTTTCAATTAGTTCTCACCCAGTGATTTACGGGGCCTGTAAACAATGCCTCCCTGTAGCTCTTGGAAAATAATACCCTGCAAATACTGAAAGCCGCACAAAACATTAAAGAGAAAGATTTGCCTTTACAAGGCACGGGCATCCAGCGTCCCGCAGAAGACTCCTGTTGGATAGCACACTGACTTGGGTGGGTTCTCATGGAAACGAAGCAAAACAAGCCAAAAAACAGGGCTCTTCTGAATTCCAGCCTGGGGATTATTTCCTTGAGGCTAACATGGAACATGGAGTGCTGGGACCGAGTCACCCGCCTTGGCCCGCTTTATTTGGTAGGGGGGCTGGGTCACCAAATGACATTTGATACGCTCAGCAAATCCATATACCAGATACCCAGCTATTCGGGTTTTGGATCTAAGAATTGGGAATTTGGTTCCGTTTGGAAACATTTGGATCAGGAGGTCTGGAGTGGTACCCGAGACAGTCTTCATGTTCCCCTCAGCTTGACTGAACTTCAGACAGGTTTCTTCCTTGTAGGCCCTGGTCTCCCTTTTCTTGGAGCATTTACTTTAGAAGACTTGTAATAGTAAGTTCTTTCTCCGCCCCTTAAGAAGTAATCTTCCAGCCTCTCGCCAGTTTGACAAACCAGAGGCATCTTTCTTGAGGACTTGGGAGCCATTTCTTTGAAGTGTCAGCAAAAAAGATAGGGCCCTTATTTCCCAGTGTCCTGGGAGTGTAGGAGCCTGACTCAGTAAGCGCCAGCCAGCAGACAGAGAGGGCGGTCACACCGACCAGCCTCCCAGCCTCCCAGCCAGCACCCTGCGGTCCTCTCCTACCAGCTCGCAGGGGCTTAAGCGCTCCCCTGCTTTTTCTTTCAGCAGAATTGAGTTGAAATCTCCCTCCCCTGTTGCAGTATTGGCCCAAACTGCGGGGTCTTGAGTGAACCCTCCTGCTCACTTAGCTCTGTCCAGTACAATTTCCCTTCGATGGTTCAGCCTGAGCATCTTGTTCCCAGTAAGCTCGCGCTGATGCTGGTCTACAGGCAGCATGTTAAACAGCAGAGGTCCAGACACGACGCCAACTTGGGGACACTGTATGTGTCCCGGGTTGAGTCAGTGTTCATGTCCTCCTTCTGTCCTTCGGCCTTGTATAGAACTGCTTCAGACGCTCCAGTTAAAGAGGCTGCCTCTTGGGTAGGCGTGGGTGAGAGGCTGCATGATCTGTGCCGTGATTTCACCACTGGTGCATCTTGGGGACAATACAACCATCCTGAAGGTCACTTGACATGGCTAAGGTGTCTCAGTGGCTAGGTCCCCTTTGCATTATCTAGTTCTTTGGATCCTGGGTTTCTTACTCTTGCTGGGGCTGATGTAACTGTACTAGCAACCTTTTTTTTTTTTAAGACTATGAAGAGGCCAGTATTCCAGGGCCTCTTTTCTGCAGACTTCTTAAATCTCAACCCTTCCTGGAATAGCTAGAATATCACCTGGTCTCCACTTGGTGTTTACACTAACGTGAAAGGGAGGAGAGTCTGCAGATTGTGTTAAACAATGTTTAGATAAATTAATGTAAAATGATAAAGATGATCACTTCTGTTTTTCAGTTGTCTCCCGTGTTTGAAACCACTGAGCAGTTAAGGGACATGATGAGAACTGCTGGCAGTGGTTTTGTGTAAGCCAAGCTTCTAACTGTAGAATTTTCTTCAAATTACAAATTATAATTTTGTAATATATTACTGGTGCTTATGGAATTTAAATAATAAACACAGCACTGTATTCCTCTCCGGTTACCCATACTTAGTGGTTGAGCTGGAGCCATCCTGCTTCTTAAGGTCTTTCCATCAAAGAGCACCGAGAACCCACTGATTCTTGCCATGGCCCTGGGGTATGGAGCAGGGGCTGGGAGCGGTCTGTGAAAAAAGAAATCATCCTGCTTAGAACTCATCCTATCTATCATTCATCCATCTATATATCTGTCTGTTTATCTATCTATCATCTATAATCAATCACCTATTTATCTATATCTATCATCTATCTACATCTAACCATCTGTCCATCAATCATCTATCATCTGTCATCTATCTGGTGGAACAGACATACAAAGGAGAGGGAAATGGTACACTCAGCAGGTCTTGTTGCAGATTTGGGCTTTGATGGTTGTGGTCAGTGGGCCTCTGTGTTCAGGCCAGTTGTAATGTGTGAACAATTTATTCCTAAATCATTTTCTCCATAGTAGTCAGATCTCTGGATGTGTTCATATGAGTGGCTGAAAGTAATCATAAGTGGTTGAATGAGAAAGAAACATAAGAGCAAAGACCATAAAACGTGTAGGAGAAAACAGGAGAAAATTTTTGTTAGGAAAAAAATTTCTTAAATAGGACATACAAAACATGAACCATGAAAGAAGAAATTAATAAAATCTACTGTATAGAAAGGCACAGTAGGGAAAACGAAAAGGCAAATCAAAGACTGGGAGAAAATATTTGCAATATATACATTAGATGAGGAATTTTGTGTAGAATACATAAAAAAACTCTTCCACTCAATAATAACAGTCAATCCTGTAAAGTGGGCAAAGAAGACATGAGAATAGTCCACAAAAACATGTTCAGCATTGCTGGTAACCAGGGTATGCAAATTAAAGACACAACAAAATCCACCCTACAGTACCTACAAGGGGAAAAATAAGACTGACAATCCTAAGTGTTGGTGGGGATGAGGAGCAACTGAATGCTCATAGCTTGTGGGTGGGCAGCGAGAATGGGGCAGCCACTTTGGAAAACAGGCTGGCAGTTTCTTTTGAAGTTAAAAACACATTAACATATGGCCCAGCCATCCCATATGAAAACATAGGCTCACAGAAAGACTTGTATGTTAATGTTCATTGCAGCTTTAGTGATAATGGCCTAAACTGGGAATAACCTCAATGTTTGTGAACAGTAGAACACAAACAAATTCTGATAGAGCCACTCAATAGAATAGAAAGGGAATGTGCTACTGACCCACCCAACAGTTTGGATGAATCTGAAGACATTATGATAAGTGAAAGAAACAGGACCCAAAAAACACCCTATGGTTCTATTTATACAAAATTCTAGAACAGCCAAGACTATAGTGACAGAAGAATCTGTGGTTGCTTTGGTCCAGAGGTCAAGAGGAGATCGCCTGGAAAGGGGCATGAGGGAACTTTGGGGAGATGGAAATATTCCATATCTTGATTTTCATGGTGGTTATAATAATATATATTTGCTTAAACTAATAAAATTCAACAACTAAAATGGCTGACTTAATCTTTATGTAAATAATATCTATAAATATAGGGAAAAAGGGTGAGTAACTGCAGCATGAATACCAGCAAAGACTGCCAAAAGCAGCAGTGAGTGAGCTCAGTGGTTAGGGCGCGCGCCTGGAAGTCTGGCTGCCTGGGGTCAAACCCCAGCCTTGCGACTTTGTGTTTGTGTGACTGTGTGCATGTGTGACTTGGGGCAAATGACTTGCCTCTCAGGGCCTTAGATTCTTAAGCTGCAAAATGAAGGTAACAGTATTTACCTTTAGCGTTTCTGGTGGGATTAAATGGATTAGTATGTACAAAGGGCTTAGAATGATGCTGTCCCTCTGTGCTATATAACGTGTTACCTCTGTCATTAAATCTCATGGGCTGTCCACCAGTTTCCTGACAGTCTTGAGGTAAAGGTCATCGTCTCTGGGAGATGACAGAGTTGAATGGGTGTCCTGTCTTGACAGTGTCCAGTCTAAAAGCAGGTTCCTGCTCTAGAGATGTGGGAGAAGCCATCTGTGATTTGTGGAGAAGCATAGATTTTATGCAGATTAACCTCTTTTCTAAAGAAATCCTCACCAGATATTTGGGAGGTGGATAACCATCGACACTGGGGTTTATAAAATCTTGGCCATATTTGACACTGAGCAGAGTTTCCCAAACAAGCATCCTTTGGATCAGTGCTTCACAGGCCTTTTTGAGAAAGGACTTATTGGAGTTCATTAGATTAAGTGCAGTATCAGAGGGGTTCTCTACTGCTGAGTTCTGCGGCCCTTATTCTGCTGAGGAACATCGTAAATCTGCAAAGGGAGGCTTAGACAAGTGGTCTTTTCCAAACTCACTAGAATTTATAATCTCTTTCATAGAAAATCTTGTACAGCACATATTCTGGGGACAAGGTGTCCTGGAGATGTGCGGGTTACCTGTGTCCATCTACCTGCCTTTTGTAGTGTCAGCGGGGATCAAGTCAGAAATGCCCTGGTTCCATCAAGATGAAACAATTTACCACGAAATTCGGGGAGAGCAGACCTCCCCAGAGAATGGAATCCATGTGGCGAATAATCGTGTAGAGTGTTTCTCTGGTGAAAGGATTCTCACCACTGACAGAGTCACCGAAGGGAGCCTCCCAGACTTGTGTCAGTGTATCTGTGGGAGTTGATGGAGGTGACGTCGAGTGAGCATACATTGCTCTCTGGAGGGTCCTAACATCCACTGGTCTGTCCTTAGCAGTCATCTGTACAACCTGATTTTATGGCCACCTAAAGTTTCCTGCCATCAAATGGCTTTCATTTCCTGAGCTGGAAATGTCTTCCAGCAAGCTCACTCTTTAGGGTTATTTCTGGAAGGCTTGTGAGAGGAGGTACATCCCATCGTCACCATTTGACGATGGAATAACTGCTCAGGTTAGGTTAGGCAACAGGCAGCAGGCCTGTGGCATGTCCGTGCAGCGTGTGCTCTGCGGAAGAGCGGGGGGTGGGTGGGTGGGCAGGGGGCCACGAGCCCAGAGAAGCCTGGGCAGCAGCAGGGCTCCCGGCCCAATGGAGGGTCGGCACCTCGCCTCCCATTCCTACGACTCTTGCTAATCTCCAGGGCTCAGGGTCTCCGACCTTCTCCCTGTCCCTACATCGTCCATGACAGAGGTCACTTCTTTAGCTTTGGTTCAGGGAGGATTAGAAGGTTATGGGGAACTGATACCGTCTTCAGGCTGCCCCAGGGTTTCCCCTGCCCCCTCCCAGCCGCTGCCTCTCTAGAGAAGTGATTCTGCCCGCACATCTGACCCTGGTGTCTCACCTACTCTAAGCACTTTTTAAAGACTTTTTAAAATAAGCAAATACAGTTCCTTTCTTAAAAGCATTTCTGGAGCCAGTATTAAAAATGTTAACATTTCCCCCACCATATCAGTTAGGATCAGCTGGAAGACAATATCTAAAATAGGAGGAGACTTGATAGAGAGAATTATAGGATTAAACTACCATTAGAGGCTGAGGAAGCCAAGACAGGGAGGTTGTTTTCAGGAAATCTGCAAGGGCAGGGATTGCTGGGAATCTCATCTCTTGGAGCATTCATATGGGAGAGCCTTGGGAGGGTGCCTAGAGACACCTGGAGGTGCGGCACCAGCAAGGGCTGAGGTCGGACCCCACGGCTGTTTATCTGGCAACATCCAAGCGGCCAACAACAAGGACGTTCTCTCCGTGTTCTGTTGCAGATTCTGCGCTTGTCCCCCTACCTTGGAGGAATAAAACTGGACCCTGGGTAGAAAGGGAGTTTGGGAAATGTAGATTCCAGTGCGGGGGGCGGCTTAGAAGAGGAAGGGGGTGCTGAGGGTCAGTGAGCAATGTCCAGTGTCCACCCCCACTTATTCACTTATGAGTTGAGTAGGAGGACAGGGCAGAGGGAACCAGGCAGGTAGGCTGTCAGGAGACCCAGCCCGGCACCCGGCTGGCTTGGGGGGGAGCTAAGGGTGCCCGGCTCATGAGAAGGGGCTGGACTGGTGCCAAGCAGGTTGTGGGGGCCAGTGAATGCCAGTGGACAGGTCCAGGGGAGGCCCTGCATAAGTAAGCTGCGTGATTCAGTAAGTCATTAGGAAGATGCACCTGACAGGGTGGGCATAGGACCTGGACACGGGTTAGGGGCAAGCTGGTCCCACCAAGCACACTCCAGGCCCCGACTGCTCCCTTCGCCAGGATTTGGATTCTAGATCTGGAATGTCATGTCTCAGCCACTGAGCGGGGGATGACTCGGAGGAAACAGTGTCCCTGGGCAGAGCAAGTCAGTGCGACTGTGAAGCTCTGTGCTTTAATGTTAGTGGACTTGCCACCAATTTAACAGGGTCTCTAACAAGGTCACAAGAAAACAGCCTCTCCCCCCAACGAACTGCTGATGCCCAATATCTATTATTGTGGTTGGCAAAATAAATCTGCTTTTATATAGACTGATTGCTTTCGAAAGTGAAAGTACCTGGAAATTACATTTGGGGCAATTTTTCTGTCACCCTTTAAACAGTGACATGTGAGTGTTCTTGGGGATCAGTGGTTTCCTCACTGGGTCCCCCATTCTAACCCAATCAATCAGCCATCAGTCAAGCAGCCCACCCCATAATGCTCAGAAGGGTGGTGTTGCCTTTTGGGATAACATGGGAGGAATTGAAGTCTGGAAGGCTTTGCATTTCCCACCCATGCGGCTGGGCTGAGCTAAGCTCTGCTGCAGGGCTGAGGCCGGGGTAGGGGCAAAGGAAAGAGCCTGGGCCCTCTGCATGGCAGGAGCCTCTGCGTGACCTCGTTTGGTCAAGCAAAGAAATAAAATGGGGCAGAAGTCCCGTGCAAAGAGTGATCGTGCTCTCCCTGATTTTTATTTTTTAAATTGGTGTTGAGGTTGAAACTAGTAGACTTGATTTGTTCTCAAAATATGTACTTCTATGCACAAATGTGTACTCAATAGATTGCTAATTGAATCTAAACTGTAGTGAGTTTCACCTTACAAAATATGGCTAAACATCCCCTCACTGTGAATTGTATATTTTGAAAGGCTTTGTGTATTGTTCACAGATTCAACAGGCCTGTGAGACTTTGATATTGCCTTTAATTTAATTAAATGGAATGCCTCTTGGCAACTATTAGTTGAATGTTTACACCGTGGGTATTACTGTGCTAGGCGTTGTGAGGCCCAGGGCTTCAACCCTGCGCTGTGGAGTTTTCACACACATCAGGAAGCCTTAGGACAACCCTGTCCAAAAAGAAGGGAAGGCATGAGTTCCTATTTCTTTCTAGGATGACAGAATAAGGGTCAAGTAAGGTTAAGGGGCTGCCTGATGTCACAGTGTTGCCGGGCAGCCGTGTCTGGAGGGGTCTCTCCCTGCGCACCGGGTGAAGTACTAGGAGGAACCTCAGCCTGGACGGGGGAGGGCTCTTGACTCTGGGCGAGAAAGAATTCTTGAACCGGTCCGACGCGTGCAGGTAAGGAAGGACTTCATTAAAGCAGGAGGGGCAGGGAATGGCAGCTGCCGAGCGGGCAGCAGAGAACAGGGAAGTGCAGAGGGAAAGAGGGAACGTTCTCGGCCGAGGGCAGAGTCCCTTGGCAACCGCTTGGATCTGCCCCACATGGGGCCCAGCTCCTACGGATTTGGCGGTGCCGTGGAGCACGGGATGGAGTGAGATTATGTTCTGAGAACTTCCCAAAGAAAGGGGATTTTCAGGCAGGCTACTAAGAGCAGAGGCTCAGCTGCAGTTCCGTCCAAGTCACCCAGGTGATGGAAACATGCAGGCCCAAATCTGAGCTCTTAGCAGCCCTTTCCTACTTCTCAGGAGTAAAGTGGAGACAGAGTGAAGACTCGGAAATAAAGTGAAATAGTGAAGAGACAAACTGCAGTAGTCTGAGCCGTGAGAAAGCTTTATTTGAAAGTACACACTTAAAGGAAGGAAAGTGCAGGCGTCCTCAGAGAGGAGGGGGGGCACTGAAAGCTTGGGGATTCTGTCTGTTGAGGCTTTCAAGAACGGGGCAAAGGGCGGGGGGTGTGGTTGCTGGGTGTAGGCTTCACTTGTGGTCTCAAGATGCTTACCTCTGGTGAGAGACGCCATGTCTCCTTTGCCTTATTACCTGTCCTCCAGCTAATTTTGCCAAATAAACCCAACACAAGGAATTTATTTATCCTGTTCTTCAACATAGTGGTTACCCCCGAGTAGTGGGAACATATCAGTTAAGACTGCCTGCCCTGCCTTAAGATAGGCTGTTGGGTTATTGTCTAATTACCAGAGAATATGTTAGAAATCTTAATTCTCAACTCTCTGCTTTTTAAAATGGAATCTTAGCCTTAAGATGGGGTCCCTCCTGTTCTTACCATACTGTCTGTATCTCAGCATTTTTCATCACAGGCTTGTCCTATGTCCCTGCCCCACCTCCACAAAGCCATTCCAGAGCAACAGAATCTGCGGCAGCACAGAGCGGGTGCATCATTCACTTTTTTGTTTTATCAGAAGCTGGCACTTTTAGAAATCATCGTGAACAGTATTTCTTCCATGCTGCTAGTGTGCTGTGGCCCGGGAGGGCGGCTGCCTGGTCTGTTTTATTAGCAGGATACCCACTCTCCCAGGTTCTCTTACATGTTGCCCATCACTCGGAAGCTCCCAGAGGCTCTTCTGAGCTGCTCTGTAGCCTCCAGCCGCCCCCACCAGTGCCCGTGTTCCAAGCTTACCAGCCCTTCCCCAGAAAACCAGCAGCACTGTGTTAGGGTGACTGCGGTTCCCTCCATGTCTCAGAACAACTTCCAACCTCTGCTTGATTCATCCGGTCATACTTTAAACACAGTAGCACACAGCACTGAAATGACACAAGTGCACACAGCGGGAAATCGAGGGAAAACAGAGACCACTTAGGAGTGAAGGATAAACTGTCCCCCTTCCTGCTGTGATCCACACAGGGGTCACTTTGGGCATCCTCACCAAATATGCCCTGTGTCTTGGAAACGCAGCCGTGTACTTGTTCATCCTTCCCACATGGGCTCCGGGGGGGGGTGTTTACAGCCAACGGGGCAGTTGTACTGCTGATGAAGATGAGGTGGGCTGTTGGGACAGTTGGCCCATGTCCCCCGTGACTCCCTCCAGGCTGTGTACCATGAGTTACCTCCACACAATCCCCAAGCAGACGTGGAGGCAAAGAGTTCTTAAGGCTCCAATGGAAGATAAACGCTCACTGGAAAAATACTTGACATCCTGGCCTTAAGTCAAAGACTGAAACTGACAAGAAGGAGTTTCAGACATTTGCAGCAGGGGCCTGGGGGATACAGCATCCTTCCTCTACATGCCCCCTGCCTCTATATACTCCCTGCCTCTGCATCCCCCTGCTTCCATATCCTCCCACAACCCCCTTCACCTCTGCATCTCCTCTGTCTCTAAAATCACCCCAGGGAGAGTTATGGCGTTAAAGGCCAGGCTGGGGCAGAGAAACAAAGTGTAATTACAGGGTGCCCTCATTTGGTTCACAGCCATGGATTCGTGTCCTGCAGCAGGACTGGCCGGAGGTGGGTCATAAATGGTGTGGGCTGCGTTGGCTCCTACACAAGACCTCCCTGTCCCCAGTGGGCTGTGAGTTTGGCCGTTCAGTATCTTACCACAAGATGAGGATTCGGGAAGATTGGGGTTGGTTCTCCCCAACCAACTTCCCTGCCAGAGGGGACTGAGGCTTTAGAGACCCAAGCTGGAGAGATGCCGCTCTCGGAGGTGGCTGGGACCGGGCAGCACAGCGCCTGCGGCAAGGCCAGCTGCCCTATTCTGCAGATATGCAGGCAACAGGATGTAAGCCCCCTGTTCCAGAGTCCGAACACCCCTTCCCTCTCACTAGTCTGTATAGGGTAGGACCCAGTTTAGAGGTGGAAAGACTGCCAGACACCCTTAACCTTGACCTGTGGGTCTCCATCCATGTCACAGGTGAACTTGATTGCATGATCATTTTGTGTCAGGCCCTTGCTGGACTCCGATGTCAGGAAGCCGAGCCAGGATCCCTGCCCTTGCACAGTCCACAAGCTAGGACGCCGTTCGGCCATCAGCCCTGGCTGCACGCTAGAGCCATTGGAAGAACTTACGAAAATGGATCCCTGCTTCTTTCCCAAACCAGTGTCATCAGAGTCTCGGTGGGAAGGTCAGGGTGAGTTTCTGGTTGAAAGATTTGGAGCGATTGGGTGCACCGACTTGGACATGCAGGGAAGTTTCCATACTTGAATGATGACAGAGCGAGGCTCTGAGCAGGTAGGATGGGGGAGAGTTGAGCTTTCCTACGGAGCAGAAGAGAAGGTTGAGAATTGGGGCAAGGAGCAGCCAGTGCCTGAGGTCCAGGTGGGATGGGGCTCCGGCCCCTGATATGCACATGGGGAAGAGGCTGCTGTGGACCCATAATTTCCCCTTTCTCAAGGACATTTGCAAGTGATAGCTTATTTTTCATTAAGAAAGGCATGTGTGTCCTATTAAAGGAATCTCATACATAAAGAGATCCATGTATGAAGGTGGTCATTTGGGTCGAGGATACATTCCTGGTGCCGTGTAAGCATGGCCAGATGGTTGGCATCTCCTTCTCCTACAAAAAGCTATCCCTGGACAGTCCTCTGGGTGAGTGACCCCATCCCATTCTGCAAACAGAGCTCTCCAGTGGCTTTGGTCCCCTGGCTGACTCAGAGCCCGGTGGCTGGGTGTCCATTTTCCACTTTGTCCCGGTCAGACATGGGACAGAGAAGGCCACATAATAAGCCACACAGCACCTCCCTTTCTGTCCTGCTGGCCCAGGGAATCCGGTTTTGTTACCAGTCCTTCTGAGGCTTGCAGAACCCGGGCCAGGGTGGTCTGGCCTCCATGCACACAGGCCTCTGTACTATGCCGCAGCCCCCAGTCCATACTGATTTAGGATCACAACCTCCATCGGTTCTGTAAGCCCTTTGCTGCGGTCAAATAAGAGAGAAATGCTAAGGAGAAAGGGCATCCTCACCTTGGCTTCTCTGCATTGGTAGGAGGCCAATGTATCCACAAGCTTGGCCGGAAGAGTCGAAGCTGTACTTTTAAAGTGATACAAAATTTAGGTTTTTCCCTCCGTGTGATACTGAGGTTTGGGGGGACTCACCGGGACTGTGACAGTGTTAACATTAAATGAATCAGATCAGCAATTTAAGAAGTCTCTACAATGACATGAAAAAGCGGGGATTAAGAGCAAGGGGCTGAGCCTGTTGTCCTTCGGAAGTGAGGCAGTGCCGTGAGCTCTGAGCTGTCTTTCGAGCAGGACCTCTGGCGTCGGTGGTCATCGTGTGTGGTGTCAGGTTCTGGTGAGAGCACTGTATTTCGCCTGCTCTGGTGCGTGCACCTCCATGCCGACCAGTGGCCACAGAGCTGACCGGAGGAGCTCTGAGACAGAGGCCCCATTAATTCTTTTTTTGTTTGCTTTCACAGTAACACTAGAGGTATTTTATACTTGTGAAGACACCAGCACACAGGCAAGGCCACATCTCAAGCGTTTCCAAGATTTAACATGGGTCCCTGAGTCCCTTTCTCCCACTGCAGCCTTTCATGAGTGTCCCCCCAGCTGGTGTCCCCCCAGACTGTCACGGTTCCCCCGTATGTGGGCGCAGCAAGTGGGGAGGTGGGTTGCCCGTGTCATCCCCAACTGTGTGGGTTGGGCCGCCTGCTGGTGAGACATGTGATTCCCAGCATGTGCGCGCTGGCCCCGAAGGACCCTGGCTCAGTCGTGTCCGAACACCCAGGCCTGGCTCGAATGACTGTGAGTACATGCAGGTCCTGGGTGTTGCCTAAGGGGCAGGGTGCAGACTATCTGAGACAGAGAGAGAACGGTGTGTAGGGTGGAACCTGGGCTGTGCTCATGTCCATGGGCAGCGGCTGCTCCCTGGCCTGTTCATCCGTTTGTTCATTCATTGAACTCATGCATGCCATGTGAGGACCTGCCTCACGGTGGGCACTGTGTCCATGAGGAAACAGGACCCAGGGAAACTGGCTTGTATAACGGCCATGAAGCTGGGCCTTGAGAGTGGCCTGCTGTCCTCGTCCGTTCTCACCGCCCTGCAGGACCCGCTCTCACACTCTGCTCGGGGCCTCTTTGGATGGCACTGCCGGCTTCGTTATCCTGCGGCTTCTGGTTTTATCCTGCTTTTCTTTCTCTCTCTCTCTCAACTACTGCCTGACCTAGGAAGGAGCCTTTCCTCACTGTTTCCTTAGATGTGTTTCCTTATGACTTACCAGAAATAATGCCATTACAGAATGGGCGACTCCTGGAAATGAGGCTGGCTTCTCTGCCGGAGGCGGCTGTACTCGGCGCTCTGGTGGCGGTGCTGTTAGGCCTGAGAATGAGCAGGACGCCGTGTTCTGGACACAACCAGTTAGGGCCAGTCTCCACCACTTACCCACTGACAAGGAGAGATGATCCTCAGCAGCTCAAAGACAGAAGTGCCGCAGAGGAGGGGTCGCATTCCTACTGGCCGTATGACGCGGTGTGGGTGGGGGGTATGGTTCCCAGAAGACTGGTGGTATGCCTATGGGAAGAACACACTTATTTCTGGAGGTCCAGGCTTGCACTATCACACAGATCAACCACTGCACCCATTACTCAAGATCATGCTTTCCCTCTAATAATTGTGTGGGAAATGCCATGGCGTCCTGTCATAGTCAGCAATGACTTCACTTGCTGGGAGGTAGCGCGCTGCCAAACCTTTGCAAGGAGCATACAGACCCCAATGGAGTGCTTTCCAGCTCCCAACACTGACTCGTGCTTGGGAGCTGCTCCAAAGTATGAAAGTGGCTCCTGCTTCCTGACCCTTCTTGTCCTTCCCACTTACTTTCTTGCTATTTCTGATGGATTTGGGGAAAGCATGTCAGGCCCATGTCAGGCCCATCATATTTGGGGTCCCGGGAACCTGAGTCCCGGAGGAGAGCCTGCAGGGCACTGAGGCACGTCACTGCAGCGCGGGGGGCACCCCTCTCAGGCCTCCTGCGGTCTGGCTGCTTAGCCCGGGCACAGGTGCAGCCCTGTCCTTCCTGATCCCCTCCTTACATGCCCCTCCCTAGGGTGAGGTCATTCTTCCCACTGCCCGGCAACAGTCTCTGGCTGTGTGTGGCCCTCTGCCTGGAGAGGACTTTAGCGTTCTGCACCTCCTCGTGCCCGATCCAAAGCCTCCCTTGCAGCTCGCTCCTCCCACCCCTGCTTGTGGGCACTGGCTTGGGCCACTGGGAGAGCGTTTGTCGTTCGACCAAGGTCATTCATGCTCACACAGGCTTGGACGTGCCTGCTGTTCTGTCTGGGGCCAGCTCAGCTAATCTGCACGCCTCTCTGCACATCTTTCAAGTTCAGCACCGTTCACCTGTTCTGTCATACTGATCACAACCGTCATCTTTGCTTATTTGTATGATTATTGGGTAGTGTCACTGCTCTGATACACACACACCCACTCACAACTCTAAGTCCCATCAGAATGGGGAGCTGTACCTGCTCTTGTTCCCAGGCATTTTCACTACAGACCCCTAGGACCTGGCACATAGTAGGCACATAACTATTTGCTGGGGAACAAAGGTTTGAATGAACAAATGCTGGTTAATGCATGGATTGTGGACATGACGAACTTGGCTTAAATATTCAAATCCCTCATAATGGGTCCAAACAAATGCTGCCTGGTGCTGGTGTTGATTGCTGGCTTCCTTGACCCCTATCAGACACCACATGAAACCATCCCTTTGCTATACTTCTCCACCCCTCTACCACCAAACTGGAGGTAATGATACCTTTCTTAGTATTTGTCTTTGATCTTTTGTTATTTGATGTGTTAGATTTAAATGAAAGCTTTGAACCACAGCTGTTATAGATGAGGCAATCAGTGGATTTTTTTTTTATCTCCTGCCTTTTTTTCCCCTAATTCTTTTCGTTACTTGCATCATTTCTACATTATGAGGCACATATACACACACACAGGGATATGTGACTGTCACTAATCCTCATGCTTGTTTTAGACCTTTTTTCTTCTGTTAAATGTGACCAAGGCTCTTCATTACTCTGTTTGCTTTAGTTTTCCTAGTCAATCTGAAGGTTAGCTGAAATATACATTTAGCTGTTTCCCTAAGGAAGACTCAGGAGAAATATCTGAATTCTTTCCTGTTGACAGCTCTGGTCTGTGGTGTTTATCAATGAAGGACCACTTGGCTGGATATAAAATACCTGATTTATACTCTTTTTATCTGAGGACCTTGTCTTCTGGCTTCGAATTTTGCTGAGGCAAGCCTGATTTCTTCCCCTAAGAAGTGACTTCATCTGGCTGCCCAGGGCATTCTTTTTTTTAATCTTTGAAGTTTGATAATTTTAATATGTCCTAAGGCCAACAATTCTTGGTTAATTAACCTGGCACATTCAACTTCTTTCAAATGCATATATATAAATATTTCTGGAAAGAGTTCTTAAATTATAGACTTAATTTCTTCCATCACTTTTATTTTCTTTTTTTAAAAATCCAGTAATGCTCTATAGCATCTCACTACGCTGATGGACAGTGACTGTAATGGGGTTGGTGGAGGGGACCTGATGAAGGGGTGGTTTAATAACCATAACATTGCACATGTAATTGTAGATTAATGATACCAAAGTAAATTATTAAAAAAATCCAATAATGCATCTGTTGGCTCTCCTTTGCTTGTTTTCTACATATGTTATATTTTTTCTTGTCTTTTAAAATCCACTCTTTGTTTTCATTCTATTTAATTTACTGATATAATTTTCATCCCCTAGATTTCGCTAACTTGGTGGTTATGTTGGTATCTTATTTGCTCTATTCTTATTCCAATTTCACCTTAATTTCTGTGATGGTTTTATTTTTTTCTCAATTTATTTCCTGAGTTTGTCCACTGATGCTTCATTTTTTCTTACCCTTTCATTCTCTCTTTCCTGGATTATTGTGTTCCTGCTTGATGTTCTTCCTTAATAGAGGCAATTCTTAAGATTAAAAAAAAATGCACATGAAATAACACATCACTGTTTTCAGTCCTTCCATGACAACACTTTTTTGGTTAGTGTTAAATGCATTGATCCATTTGGTTGCTCTTTTCCTGCCTTAACTTAAAAGTTTATTAAAAAGAGATATACCAAAACACTTTCTTCTCTGTTTAAAAAATTAAAAACCAGACATATAAAATTCAGCAAACAAATAATTACAATCAGCCTTTCTATCTGTATTCTGACTAGTTAATGGAAACAGAAGAACCAGAGGGAGACTGAAAGGATGAGATGAGGTAATGGCAGCTAACAAAGTGCCAGGGATTGGGTGGCTTAAACAGCAGAAATTAATTTTCCCACAGTTCTGAGCCTGAAAGTCTGAAATCAAGGTGTTGCCATTGCTGGTTCCTTCTGAATGTCTCTTCTTGGTTTGTGCATGCCCATGTCTCCCGATGTCCTTACCCGGGACTCCTCTGTGCTTGCCTGTGTTCTAATTTCCTCTTCTTATAAGGACACTGGCCATGTTGGAGTAGGGCCTGCCCTAATGACCTCATGTTACCTTAATTGCCTCTTTAAAGACCCTGTCTACAAATAGGCACATTCTGGGTTATTGGGGGTTAAGATGTTAACATAATGAATTTTGGGGGGACACAATTTAGCTCATAATAAAGGAGAAAGGGATCAAGAGAGAAAACTAAACTCTAAGAGAAAAGAAAGAGGCACAGATGCATTGGTGAACATGTATGGGATTATTTGGAGGCTAGGAGACTGGAGACAGCTAAGAGAGGATTATGGTCATTCACATTTGAACATGAGCAAAGGGACCATAGTGATAGGAATGTTACAAAGGGTCACTTTGCAGTCTAGCCACAATATGTTATTTCTTGTTGGTGCCCTGTGCAGAACTGAGTGTATATGATGTTTGCAGTGAAAATATGAGTAATCTAGATAACAGAGAAATCAGGGCCAAGGCAAGAAGGAGTGACTCATCTACAATCATAAAAGTGCGGAAAGTACTGGGACTTGGAGCCTGGAGAGCTGGCTGCAGACAAATCTCTGTAATAAAAGCTGGTTGACCTTGCAAATTACTTCCCCTGTCTGGGCCTCCATCTCTCATTTGTATGACAAGGGGGTGGGTGCACTGACCTCTTCGTCCCCTCTTACCTCTAACAATTTCATTATTAGAGGCATCTTTGGAGAAAAGATAGACTGCATGTCTCCTGGCAACCAGGTCATTACTGTTTGAATGTGTGTTTTTGGAGAGAGGCTGTCCTGTAAGGATGCCAGCTTTGCCCAGCAAGCATGCTGAGGGGGCAGTGACACCAGGGAGGGGTTAGAGAGGGACAGGCTCTGCTGTTCAGGGCTCAGGGCTGCTCTCTGGCTTCTAGGGATATGATGAATGAACACTCAGTCTTCCTGCCACCAGCTCCTAAAAGCACATCTCCAGCTTCAGGGACTTGGCTTCATTACGGGAACGAGATGCTCAACAATCACAAAAAGGAAGACGCTGTAGTCTCCACATTACATTGCCAACCAGGTGCTTTTTCTCAAACAAATTGTATTATCCCGTGTCTGCAGACCAATGTGCCTTGGCATGACGCCTGGATTTGGGGCTGCTTAGGGTGGATACCGTGTCTTGTTAAGCTTCACGTCCTCGGTCCCAAGAGTGGGACCTCACACAGGTGTGAAGGAGAGCCTGGACATGGAGGCCGGCTGCGTCTCCCACCTGGTCCTCAGGCCTGCTTTGCTACAGACCCATGGGCCTTGGATCAAGGGCCAAACAGAGGAATGCAGAGAGGGTGGGTCACTATGGATGCAGGCACTGGACTCTGCAGACCTGGGTTTTCTTCTGGTCATTGGCGGTTTAAATTAAGATAGGTAGAACCTGGTACTTCCCGTGATTGAAGCTGTGTGGCCACCCACCAGTGCTTGCTGGTGCCCATGCTGTGTGCGGTCTCTTGCCTTGAGTGGGAGTGGCAGCCGTGACTGCATCTCACCACTGGAGCCATGGGACGTCCCTTCCCTGATGACATTACAGAAGTTGTACTCTTGCTACTGACTCTCTGCAGACTCTCCCCCTGGCTGGCTTGCACGGCGAGCTGCCACACAAAGAAGCCACGTGACAGGGTCTGAGGGTGGCCTCCCGCCGAGGAGCTGCGCCTCTGTCCTAACTCATAGGAACTGGATTCTGCCACCGACTCAGTGAGCTTGGAAGCAGAGTCTAGCCTCAGAGGAGACCCAACCCTGGCTGATACCGTGACTGCAATCTCAGGAGGAACCCTGAGCCCAGAAGCCCACTGAGCTGTGCCGGGACTCCTGACCCACAGCAGCGCACATGGTAGATGTGTGTTGTTTAAGCTACTGAGTTTGTGGGAATTTGTTTTGTAGTAAGGGATTACTAGAAAAGAAGGCCCCTGGGATTAGTCACACTCAAGGTGAAGGGCACAGCTTCTAAGATTGCCATGTCTGACCATGACTCTGACCCCAGCCCCAAATTTGGGGGTCCTGGGTCAGCCTCATTTCAGACCTGTTGGCTACAGATCTGGGGTTTCCTGCAACCACCCTCAGGTTCCACAATTCACTAGAATGACTCCCAGCACTCAGGAAGGCCCAAACTCACGATTCCAGTTGGGTTATAGAGAGAGGGTACAGTTCAGAATCAGGCAAGGAGGAGATGCAGAGGGCGAAGCCAGAGGGTCCCAGCCTGAGGATCGCCTGTCCTCAGGGACACACACTTCCTGGGCGTTGGTGCGTGACGACGCCCAGAGCATTGGCAGCCAAGGGGCTCATCCAGCTGAGTTTCAAGTCCAGAGATTTTACTGGGGCTTCACTCTCTAGGTGCTACTGATGGAATTGTTTGTGTGGTTAGACGCAGTCTCTGGCTCCTCGTCCAGGCTTTGGGCTGATAGCATGTGCCTCAAGGCCCCACCCCTCTAGTCACATACTGGGTCTTTCTGGCATGGCATCCCTCACCCTAAGACTGTCAGCAGACCCCACCCTGAGTCACCTTATCTGCTCTCGGGTGGGGCCTGAGTGGTCCAGCCTGACTATCCAAGCCCAGATCTCTCCTTGGGTGGGTGAGTTCTTCCCCACACAGAGGGATGCTTTCTGGGGGCTGTAGAAGGCTCTTGACTATTTAGGAAAGCAGAGGTGGCTCCTGCCCAGGACAGGGACCTGGGGACCCAGTTGGTTACAGCCTTGGTTGAAGTTGCTATGCTTAGAGCCATTGAAGGCACTAGGATTTTTAATTGGGAGGATTTTCAGGAAAAACAGTCTACACCTTGAAAATAGGCAAAAACGTGGTTTCACCATGTTTGACTATCACACCCAAGCGTTTTCTAATAAGCCCACCTGAGGGTCATCCTATTCTTTTTCCCACTGATGATATAAATTTGTTTTATATCATTTATTTTTCCTATTGATGGTATAAGTTCCAGTTTTTCATAACCAGCTCTTTGATTCTGCAGGTTTTTGTCATTAATGAGTGAAATAAAACCGTGACACAGTCTCACGATGTCTGTGTGGGTATGGCTTTTACCAGGCGCTCAGGGAAGGTGCCTGGGGTTGGGAGGGGGTTACGGCTACCCTGTGGCTCTGCCTTCTTAGCAGGCCGCGGGGGGCAGGCGGTTCCTGTGTTATTGGGGAGAGGTTTTAGGGGCAGTGCTGATGGAGATGACACAGGGGGCCTGGTGTTTGCTTGGCTGTCTTGTCCCTCCCGTCTGTCTTCTCTTTGCCTTCACTCCCCTTCCCTCCCCTCCCTTGGCAGCAGCGCTGCCGAGAGCTCACTCCTTGCTGCTGACAGAGCTCCTGGAAACTGCTCCTCACCACGCCACAGGGCAGGTGGGAGGTTTCCAACCCCAGGAAATCGGAGGTGTGTGTTAGGAAGTACCGGTTGATTTCTGTAAGTATTGCAAAGAATAATGCCCAATTTAAAACTGGTTCACTGAGTCCTGGGGTATTGTTCTCTGGCAGAGAGGGTGATATTTCTAGGTGTCCTCAACTATTTCCTGCAGATAAGGGCAAAATAAAAGTCGGGCAGGAGGAATAAATTAGAGGGTGAGTTGAAAATATACACAGGACCTCTGTGATTTGTCTGAATCAAACGTTAGATTTTAATCAATATAATGTATTTTTTATTATAAAATAGCCTATTATAATATAACAGAGCAATAAATGCTGATAAAAGTGTTTCCAGTGAATAATTCCTTTTGGAATAATGACTATTTGATTATAGAATGATTTGGCTTTTAATTTACACCAGCACTTAATGTGTTCCTGTGAACTTAATTTTCTCCCGTGCTAAGCACAGCCCAGACCGCGGTGGTGATGAATGAGTACCGCTGGGGAGTCTCATTAAGGAGCTGCTCCTGGGCCCCTCTGGGTTCTGCGGCCTGCAGGCGGCCAGCTCGATCCAGAGAGATCTTGCTGCTACAGCCTGCCCAGGACCTGGGGTTGGGGTCTGGGGGCTTCTGTGCCCCCTGCTTCCCTTGGCCCGTAGACCCCGGGTAACAAAATACCCACACACCTGGGGCATTCTGGCATTCAGAAGAGCTTCTTCAGAGCCTGCAGTGTGCCAGGAATGGCTCTTTAAGAGCGATATTGAAAGAAGAGAGTAAGCACAAAATGAGAACCCTGAAGGGCTGTAGGGTCTTGGAGAGGACGGCCTCTCCCATGGACAGGGGATTTGCTTCCCTGCAACCCGCCCAGCTGCCCCCAGATGCCCCTTCTAGCTACAGGGCAGACGGGGTGGCTCTCAGTGTGACACCACATCATTCCATTCCCTGGGATGGAAGAAATGAGACTCACCCAGCTAGAATTCTGTTTTTTCTCAGTGCCTTGTAGACTAATCATTAAACATTGTCATTCCCAAACTTACAAC
Source organism: Smutsia gigantea (assembly GCA_032199065.1). Taxonomy (NCBI): domain Eukaryota; kingdom Metazoa; phylum Chordata; class Mammalia; order Pholidota; family Manidae; genus Smutsia; species Smutsia gigantea. Next base: position 12,332 of record JAVSCE010006816.1, on the reverse strand, counting down.
ATCTAAGGTCAAATTCACCATCTCCTCCCAAACATGCTCTTCTTTTACCCGTTTATATTAATCTCTGCACCCAGGGTGTGCTGGCAAATGCCTAACAGAGGGCTCCCAAACGAGAAGCGCTCTGCTGCCCTCGGTGCCAGCACTCCCGTAGGGCCCGATCCCAGGCCTCTGCTGTCCTGGCACGGGGCTCCTGGTGCCCGCTGCCAGCTGCTCGCTGTCCCAGCCCCAGGAGAAAAGGCTGCCTCCCCTCTGTCCCGAGGCCCTGGCACAGCATGTTGCCGGGCAGGAGACGGCTCTCTCTTTGCTGCTGGTTTAGATCAGGAACTCATAGTGCGGCTGACCCACTCCCAGGAAAACTCCTGGTCGTCAGAGCGAAGGGGCCAGTCACTTCTGGCATGAGGAAGGTGAAGCCAGGGATGTGCTCTGACGGGCGGGACGGGACCGTCTGGAAAGAGTTGTCTTGTTCAGCGTGGCTTTCAAATTTCATTCAGAATGTGGAAAATTTGCTTATAATTTGAGAGCCTAAGGCTTAATTTCGTTTTACTCAAAAATGTAGAATGATTTTTGGTTTTGATATATTCTGACTGCTGGTTTTTGTTGTGGTATGGCCTCTCTTTGGTTTCCCTGTACCTGTCAAGTGGCCTCTGATCTTATTTTTCTTTAATCCAACCTTATTCATTATATGTCTGTCCAAGACGTTATACTTTATTACTGTTTTTGAGGATGGTTGTGCCCAAGCCCCAAACACATATCATTGTATTATACATTATTTTCTTAATATTTCCTTTAATAAAGTAAGGCACTATATTTATATTTTGGAATTATGTATACAGCTTATATGACTTTAAAAATTTTCTTGAAGAGGACAGAAGATAGGATCTCTGGTGTGTCAGAAGCCATGGAAACAGCAGTAAATCACCGATTCTAGAAACAAAAAGAAAAGTGTGTATGCTTGTTCAAATGAATGCATTTTTGGACACAGTATATTGACTTTTCTAAGAGGGGGGCAAAGAAAAGTTTTGTGCAGGTATACTTCCATGTCACAATTAGCCTTTTTGCTCCAGTCTGCATCTTTTTAGGCTGGTCTGCTCTTGGTTATGTGTAGAAGTTAAGCCCAGGGGTCATGCTCACATGTACCTGCCAGGCAGCAGGTCACCCTCCAGGCAGAAAGGACCCCACCACAGCAGGGGAGCAGGTTCCTGGAGTCCCCGCTGGGCCAGGGGCTAACCTTTTACTTGCTGGGTGGTGGGGAAGTCTACAGGGTCCCCGGAGAGGTCCTTGGGAGTGTGGGGCTGTGGATATTTACCATCTGGCATCTACATTCAGGCCACTATACCAAAATACCATAGACTGGGGGCTTAAATAATAGATATTTATTTCTCACAGCTCTGGGGGCCAGAATTCTGAGATCAAAGTGCCAGCAGGGGGTGGTGTCTGGTGAGGGCCCGCTCCCTGGTTTGCAGGCAGCTGTCTTTTTGTACCCTTGCATGGAGGAGAGGGCATACTCTGGGCTCTGCAGCCCCTGATGAGCGTACTAACCTCATTTCCTGAGGGCCCCATCCTCAGGACCTAATCACCTCCCAAGGCCCCACCCCCAAATACCATCACGTTTGGAATTAGTCTTCAACCTATGAATTTTGAGGGGACATAAACTTTCAGTGTGTAGCACCTGGTATAGAAACATTTCAGTATTTTGTCAACAGGTAGGCCTGTACAGGGACTTAGGAGCTGAATGTGATCCTAAGCCCATTCATGATGCTAAACCTAGGACAGGACACTGGGAGGGGCTCGGGCTGTGTCCTCTGCATCCCAGGCACTCAGTCTTCTTACAGGCCCTTGTCTGCTGCGTGCCTCTATGCCCAGCTGTCCCCATCTCCTATGTGTCTGGCTCTGCGCTTGTTTCTGCGGCACTGCCGGGACTTCTGGGGACTTAGCTCACTGTCAGATACTGATTGATGGTTTTATTAAAATGTGATCATGAGGTGTTCTGTGATGATGAATCACTCCCACCACTCGCCATCTAAACCCACCCTGCAGCTGCCGACCTTAGGAAAGGACACGTGGAGTGGCGCTAAGCAGGCCTGGGAGGCAGGGGCTCAGTGCGCTGGGGTGGCTCCGCTGTCCCTCGAGGACGACTTGAGGGCAGTGTGGGCTCTGCGTCGGCTCTCAGTCCAGCCCTGACCACCGGCTGTGACTCCTCCAGCCTGGCCCTGTGTGCAAGACACCACCCGCGTGGAGGTCTGAGAACATCACGCTCATCACTCATGAGGCTCTCCTTTGTGTAATACAATTTTTAAAAAACCAGAATGGCTTAAGATTGCAAATGATAGACATTTTCTGAAAGAATATTTCTTTAGATAAATATCCAAAAATAGTTACGTCATGAGTTCCGTTGGTGCCTCTCTCGCCTGTGCCTCCTGGCCTCACCAGGCTGCCATAATTAGCACTGGGCCGGGGCTTTGTGGGAGGAATGAGCCAATCGTACCTGCAGGTTGGAGAAGATGCGTGGTCTGCCGCGGCGTGATGAGCCCAGTCCGACTGCCTGTCCTCCCGCAGTTGTCCAGCTCCTCAGCTCCGTGTCTATGATTGTTCTCAAACTGAATGACATTAAAATGGTTTTGCCTCTTGTTAGGTCCTTCCTCCCCCCACATCCCAACCTTCTTCTATATTTCTTTCTTGTTGTGGCAAAACAGACATAATGTAAAATTTTGAAGGCACAATTCAGTAGTACTAAGCATAGTCCCACTGTTGGACAGCCTCCACCACCAGCATCTCTAGACCTTCATCTTCCCAAACTGAAGCTCTGTGCCCATTACACCATGACTTCCCACCCTGTCCTCTAGCCCCTGGTAACCGCTGTTCTAGATCATGAATTGGCCTATTCTAGGGACCTCGTATAAGTGGAATCACACAGTACTTGCTTTTCTGTGTCTGTGTTATTTAACATGTTGTCTTCAAGGTTCACCCATGTTGTAGCAGGCGTCAGAGCTTCATTTTTTTTTTTAAGACTGAAGAACAAACACTTCATTGTATGGGCAGACCACATCTCATGTATCATCAGTGGGCATTTGGCTGCTTTCCCCCTTTGGCCTATTGTGAATCATACTGCTTTGAAAATTGGTGTATTTCCTATAGTTTTGATCCCTGAAGAGCACACCTACCATATCCAAACCTCTCCAAATGCAGTAAGCTTATTCCAGGGATCCACTATCTCCTTCAGTTCCTTTAATATACACCTGCTGACCAGGTGCCTGACTTCAGGCCTCCCCTTCTGCCTGCATTTTGTCCAACTGTGCCCTCGGTGTGGAATCTCCAACCTGCTTCTTCCCTTAACCCAGGCCCCCTTCCTGTTCCAGTGTCTGTCTGCTTTCTGAAACCCTGGCTTTGTTTCCCGGCTCCAGATCTGCACTGAAACCCTTGGTCCCATCAGTATATTCCTTTTGGCTGGTTTGTTTCCTGGCAGGTGTTCCTTCGGATGTGACCTGTGTCTTAGCCTTTCCTCGTCCTTGCAGGAACCACAGCCCTCCAGACAGTGAAGGCCAAGTTCACAGAATGCAGTATTGATATCAAAGAAAACTTACTACAAAGCTAATCAAATATGTAATTAATTACATGCACCATGGTTATTATGCTACTTGATAATTGGGCATGGATGATAAGCAGCTCATAAGTGACTATAATTAGTTTTACTTTGATGTGGGCCATCCAAGCATTTCTGGAGTGAGTAGGCAGTGCCCGTGTGTGTGTTTGTGTGTGTGTGTGTGTGTGTGTGTGTGTTCTGGGAGAAGAGATGAGAGGAAAGAGTTGCCTGGAGAGGTGGTGAGTCACGGAATGAGTGGGGAGGGGGACTGTGCCCCCACCCTGCTCTGAAAGGAGTGGTGCGGGAAGTGCTCCTCCCAAGGGCTTTGCAGCAACTATTTTTTTCCTCCCACCTTCTGCCTGTCTCCTCCCTGATCGTATGTTCCCAAAGCAATTCCCTGTTCTCTTTCTTTTATTTTTCTTGTTCTCCTCCCTGACCTGCCAGCTATAAATATTGGCAGTATATGCTGAATGTTAGGGTAAAAGAAAGACTCCTGGTCAAAAATTGCTCTGTGCGACTGCCTGAAGTTGTATCCACTTATTTAGTTGACCAACTGTTCTGACCTGGTAGAGAGGGCTGCGGGAAACTCGGGGCACAGTATAGGACATCCTAAAGCAGTATTCCCAACTTGCATACTGAGGAGTTATTGCATGGGGTCCAAGCATTGTCTTATGTTAAATTATTGTCTTGCCTATATTTACCCAAATTAAAAAGCATGCACAAGATGTTTGGTGATCAGTAAACTATCATTTTAAAGTATTTATTAAATCCACAATTCTTTAACATTGTGTATTCTTTAATCAACAGAAGGTTCTAGCACAATTACTATCAAGGAAGGTTGAGGCCCTTTGCTGTTGTCAAAACAAGCTACTCTCTGCTCCCTGAATACCCACCCCATTCACTTCCCCCTTCTACCCTTTTACTCTTATTTTATTTCATTTTCCTTTTTGTCTTATTTTATATTATATATATATTACATTTTGCTAGTTTGAAATGCATAGTTAAAATGATAAAAGAAACAAAGAATAAAACCTTAAAGTAATAATATGAAATTATAAAACAAAATAGTTTATCTTCCTTTAGGTGTGACCTATTAAAACATAGCCTTTCCGAAAAGGAATCCTAGAAACAAAAAATCTTACTGTTAAAATGCTCATGGATAGGAGACAGTTAACAAGGAATAACTGACACTTTCTGAAGAGAAAGTATATAAATTAGAAGATAGATTCTGAGGAAATCATCTGTAATGTAGCACACAGAGATAAAAAGCTTCAAATATGAAAAGAAAAGTGCATACAATGAAAAATCCAATATTTGTCTAATAGTAGTTTCATAAGGCATGAATAGAAAGAATGGGGGAGAAGAAACATTTGCAAAAATAATTGCTGAGTATTTTCTAGAATTGAAGATATACCTGAGTTGTAAATTGATGAAGCACACTGAGTCCAGAACTGGTTAAATAAAAATAATCTGCATGAATACATAGTAAAAATTGTAGATGATCAAAGAAAAGAGAAAAATTTGAAAGCCTCTACAAAGGAAGAATTAGACTGCAAGCAGAATTCTTATCTGCAACAATAGATGTGAAAAAAATAGCATACTATTTTTGAAGACCTGATTGACAACATTTTATACTCAAACTATCATTTAAGAATGAGGGCAAATAAAGACAGTTTCAGATATGTAAACAACAATTATTCTTTCAAAAATGCTTGCTGAAAAACTACTAAAAGTTGTACATCAAAAAGAAGCAATAATCCAGATGGAATGAGTGGGATGCACAAAAACAATCTAAGTAAAAACAATGAAAAACATAAAAACACAACTAAGTATTCTTTAAAAGAACAATTTGGGAATAAAAGTGTGGTATAATACTGGACAAAATTCAGGGTAGGGAACAAGCCGAAGATTAAAAATAATGAGTTCTAGGGCATTTATATTTTGGGGAAGGTAGATGTATTGTGATTAGCATATTAAACATGTAAGGGAATCATTGACAAAATAGAAATAGAATGTACTAAACTTCCGGACTTGTAGAGAAAAGAAAGAAAAGTTGATCCATTGAGGACAGTGAAGGAGGAGGAAAAAAGTATGGCACTAGTATATGGCACTGAATATTCAATGCTCACAATAAAAATAAAAAGATTTAATTCACTTATGAAATTAACATTCTGCATGGTGGATTATTAGGTAGCAATGAAGAGGTATGAGCTAGGTCTGCATGTACCCAACTGAGGGTGATATGTGGAGTTTATAAAATTTATGTAACTTCAAAAAGCACACAAAGAAATATATGTAGTAAAAATGTGAAAAGTGTGCTAGAAATTTAGATGCAAATTCATCACGGTGATTACCTCTGGAGAAGGAGGCAATGCCACGATGAGGGAAGGGGAAAGATGATTGCAAATTTACATGGTTGCTCTTTTTTTATACAAAATATTATTATGCAAAGATGAAAATGTTAATTAGGTTGATTAATCCTTGCTGTTTTGCCGGTTGTCAGTTGTGTTACTCTTTCTAGGGCATATTATGTTTATTCAGTTGAATTATGTATCTCCAAAGGCCAATTAATTTGGTAAGTTTAATGATGGGAACTCCAGGATCAGGGTGGCCCAGAAAGAGGGCTTGGTTTGGCTGGAAACCTTTCAGCGGCCTGGTGGGGAAGGGAATGGGCTCATGCAGAAGGACCCGTGGGGCAACTAGTATAAGAGCCAGTCATGCCGTTCCTCAGCCAGGAGGCCCATCATTTCCTCCTGCTGCACTGATGCCTCTGTGCTTCCCCACCATTCTGCAGGGAGGTGACTGGGGTCAGCTGCCTCTAGGCTTCAGCATGTCATTACATGGCTTCCAGGGACCCCTTTGGCTAGTTCTTAGGGAAAGGGTTTCATAAGTGTGAGAATGATGATGTGACAACTCGTTGTCATTGCCTTTCACAGCACTGGAGGTGGGGACAGTCACTCAGGGAGACACCCGTCTGTCCTCTGAAGGAACCTGGAACTGTGGCTCCTGTGACTCTCAGCGGGACTCCCAGCAGGTCTGCCTCAGTCTCTCTGGGTCCTGGACTGGAGTCAAATGAACGAGAACACCTGGCAGGTGCCCAATAACCACCTGTTTCTTCCATTCAGATGTAATTGAAACCCTCTTGCTGTGACATCCTGTCGCCAGAAGTGATGACACACAGCTGCTGACCCCATTATGTTCTTCAAGATTTTAAATCCATTCACACCAACATTTTTCTTCATTGTCCCACTGTCACTCAGCCTGTAAGACCCAGTGCACATGGGAATGGATGGCAGGGTTGCTGGCAGTCAGTAGATGTGGATCCTAAGCCAGCAGCCTCCCCACCTGGTCCCTAGCCATGTGACCTTGGACAAGTCATTTCCCCTTGCTGGACCTCAGTTTCTCACTTATACAATAACCTAAAATTTGATGGCACTGTCTTGGCTTTAGACCTGTATTCTTGGCTGTTTCTATCAGCCTCATTCACAAAATGAGTGGAAAGTGAGGGGAAAAGGGTCATGGCAAACAATGGCTGTGTCGGGAGGACACCACTGGACATCCCCAGCTCTGTCTCCTCCCTCCTCGCTCCCCGCTCAGCCACCTTGCTCCCTGTCAACGGCCAGGATGTCACACATGTGCCGCCTCTGTTCTAATGCCTGTGTAACACACAGCGACTCACTCAATGCTCATAACCACCTGCAAGGATGGAACTGTTGTTACCCCCCTTTCACCCTTCAGGAAACCAAATGGAAGGGCCACAAAAGACCAGGGATTTGAGACAAGGAAGTGTGGCTTTAGAATCCATCCTATTAATCACCATGAGCAAGGTAGTTCCTGGTGGAAGGGGATGGGGAGATTTAACAAAAGCACCTCAGAAGTCGGGAGAAGGAGGAGCAGGGAGAATGCCTTCCTGTCTTTGGCACTTGGCTGGGACCTGGCCCGGGGCTTGGAGTGAAAATGCCCGCTCATTTTGTTGTCTTTGAGCATGTGATGAACCCCTCCCTGGGGAGCTGAGCCCTTGTCTGCCTTGTTATTCTGTTTTTCAGCGAAGTTCTTTTCTTTTGATGAAGGTCCCTGGACGCCAGATGAGTGGCGGTGGCCTTACTGGTAGCCGAGTTGCTCGGCTTGAGCCCACAGCGAGGCTGTCCTTTCAGGAGGAGCGGCTATGGGAAGGGGGGAGCTCTGTGCGGCAGGTCTGGCGCGGAGTGGCGGTCTGCCTCTGGCCTCTTGACCTTGGGCTTCCTTTTCTTCTTTTTTCATCTTTTCTTTACCTTCACCTCTATCTCCCTGGCAGCGATGTGAGGACTGAATTAAAAAACCTATGCAGAGCGCAATGCCCAGAGCGCGGTGGGCACTCGGGTGGCATTCTTTTCCCTTTCCGTTTTGTCATGTCTCCATTGCCTGCCATTCTTCCATTTGCCCCTGGCCTCCCTCTGCCCTCCTGAGCTGTTCAGGACAGTCTGCTCAGACTATCTGCCCTCCTCTTGTGTCAGATGCTTTCCCTCCCAAGTCTGTCCTTCTGTCTTCTTGTGACAGTCCCTCACTCCGCCAGCCCGAGCACCCCCTTCCCTTCCCTGCCTATGCCTCGTGGAGCCTCCCCATGCCTGTGATCGCTGACCCCTGCTGCATAAGCTGCATATACCCCCCCATAGAGGGATCACTGGCATCATGCCATGTGATCAGATGTTGTCTCCCTCTGACTGCTAAGCTTTTCCCAGATCTAAATTAATCTCCCCCAAGAACCTTTCTATAACTAAAAGCATGGCTGCCTCAGTTGGCAGGGAGATGCCTTCTTTGGGGTTGGTGAGACTGTGGTAGGAGAGAGAGTAAGGGTGATGGAGTGGGGAGCAGGCCACATGGCTGGCACTACAGAGGGTGCGTTCAGAACAACCACACAGGAGGGACTCTTTCCTCTGAAGCTGGGAACAGGGCAGAGCAGGATCCCGGCTCTTAAAGAGCAGAGTTACTGAGTGGGGACCTAAAGATGGAGCCGAGACGGGCACCCCTAATGGAACTACCAGAAGAGCAGAGCGAGATCAGCAGAAACTGGGTGTGATGCCAGAGCTCTGAGCTACAGCTGTCTTCTGCAGGCTCTAAGCTTTCCAGGAGTCCATGGGGACTGCACCAGTTCTCTATGGCTGCTCTAACAAAGTACTATAAATCTATCAGCATAAAATAATACAAATTCATGACTTCACAGTTTCTGCAGGTCAGAGGTCAGCGCAGTTTCACCAGGCTAAAATCAAGGTTTCAACAGGCTGCACTCCTTTCTGGAGACTCTGGAAAAAACCATTTCCACCTCATTCCAGTTATGAGCCAGTTTCAGTTCCTCGTGGCTGTAGGACTGAGGTCCCGTTCCCTTGCAGGCCACCAGTCAGGGCCACCCTAAGCTCCCAGAGTTCTCTCTGCTTCTTAACGTGGGGGTTCCTATGTCTCAGAGTCAGCAATGGGGCATGGAATCCTCTCGAGTTAGGAGCCTCCCTGACTCCCATGTGCCCCATCTGTCTGACTCCAGCTGGCAAAATTCTCTGCTTTCCTGGACTCATGTCATTAGAGAGGGCTCACTCAGAGAATCGAGGAGAATTTGCCTATCACTAAGGGCATAGCCTTAGCCACATCATAAAGTAACACATTCACATGTCATCCTAACCACTTTAACCCATACTGATTTCTTATGTAAATTCATATCACTCCACCATCAGAGCCTAGAACTTATTTTGAGTTAAGTTACATTTGCCTGTCAAGGTCTTATTCTGTACTTGTTGAAAGTGTATATGTTTTGATTCAGAGGCTGTGTCCAGAGGTAGTGTGTCTACATGTGCCCAGAAGAGAAATCACCCTGCAGGATACGATTTGAGGGGCACTGTCTCATGACCCATGGTCCTGAGACTCCATGATTTAAGAATAATCCCTCTGGTTTACTAGTCATACTTTCAGGAAGTCTCTTTGAACATGCAAATTCTCAGAAGGTTAAGGTATAGGTCAGGCTGTTGACAAGTCTATGCTCAAGATGGCATCTAAGCTTTGAAGGAATAAAACTCAGGACAGGTTGGCTTTGAAAAGAAAGTGAGAAGAAGGGACAGGGAGGGTGCCAGAGAGCTGCCTAGCAAAGGCCATTTCCTATTTACAACCGTAAATGCATGGAAGCTTGGGTACCTTGCCTGGGAAGCTGATATTACCACCCATGTTGTGCAGAGGAGGAAACAGACCATTTAGGCTTGCCTGGGGTCACACAGAAGGTCAGAGGCTGGAACTGCATCAAAGACCTTCCAGGCTGGGCTTCCTACATGTCCTTCCTACCTGTCACAGACGGGGCTGTTTCCAAGCATCCGCAGGGTGCTTTCTGCTGGTAGGTGTCGGATGCTAACTTGGCCAGGCCACGGCACCCAGTGACTTCCTCAAACTCTCATCTTCTCAACCCGTGTCAGCCACTGCCTTTCCTCTGGCAACTCTGGTTGCCAGTCACCCATGCCAGCTGAAACAGGAATAGATGATTTTTTAAGGGCCTGTTACAGGGATGGCAAATATGGAGTTTACTGTCAACATGTTCCCACTTCAGACACTTTGGCAGATACACTTAATTATCCATGGAAATATCCCCCACTCATATCTGGACTTGGCCACAGCATCCTTCTTTGACATAGTTTTCTAAGCAGCCACTACCAATCAATTAGAATTGGTGCTAGCTTGACCCCTCTTTGCCACCCTGGTGTCATATTATTATCCTGCCACGACAGAGTGATTGGAAGGATTCTGTATGAGTTCCCCAGGCTCAGCAAAACTGTAGAATATCAGAATGGGAAGGGAACTTTGAGACTGAGAACAACCCTTTTACTTAGTAGATGAGAAACTTTAGAGAAGGGGTGCCCATCAGGCCAAGGAAACCTTTGGCCGCAGGCCTGGATCTCCCTGCCGGGAACCTACTGACATTGTCACTATGCTTTCCAAGGAAGAGGAGAGGCACGCCTTGTTCTCCCTATTCTGAGTCAATGATAAAAATTACAGGACGTCTGAGTCAGCAAGAACCTCGTGTCTGCCTGGTCCAGCTCCCTCTGTGGCAGAAGAGGACTGCCTAGCTGTTACCTGAGTCCTTCCACTGACAGAGGGCTTCGTACGAAGGGGCTTATATATTAGCAAGAACCCTCTCTGGTTTGGGTCCTGGTTGAATTAAAATCTTCTACCCTAGAGCTCTCCATACCTGGGCCTAGTTTTTCCCTCTAAATGCCCTGCATATTACGATTAGCAGATGTAATGTTGGGGGGGCATGGGGAGGGCTGTACAACTCAGAGAAGACAAGTAGTGACTCTATAGCATCTCACTACACTGATGGACATGACTGTAATGGGGTTGGTGGCGGGGACCTGATGAAGGGGGTAGTTTAATAATCATAATATTGCACATGTAATTGTAGATTAATGATAATAAAATAAATTATATTAAAAAAAAATAAATGAGCCCTGCAAACCAGTGAGTGTGTCATCTTTCCCTGGGAGGTGAGAAACTTAACTTAGCTCAATGCATCTGTCTCTGGCTGGCTTCTAGGAGGCGAGCCTGCAGTGACCATTCTGAGCACTGTCTCGGGTGTGTGTGTCAGGGGAGGACCTTCAGGCAGGTAGATGTTCTTTGGGGAACTTCCAAGGAGCTCTGTCTAGACACCTGTCTTCTCCTCTCCACGCAAGGCCAGACCTGATGCTCAAGGAGCGCGAGGACTGAGTGGGGTGTCTGCAGCTGGGGGACCACGGCCCGGCGGGCATCAAGCAGGCTCCAGGGAGCTTCTCCCGCCTTCGTCCAGTGGGTCACCTTACAAGTCTTTTCTGAGGGTTAAAATGGCGAGCTTCTCCCTCTGTGCCTTTTTGACTGATAGTAATTTTTTCCACAATGTAAGCCGTTTTGACATGAAGAGTGTGCTTTCCCAAGGCACTTCTGAACTGATCGTTTGCCATCAGCTTTTGACAGAGCCGCATATTATCGGAAAGACCAAAGGAGCACCTCTCCTCCCCACTGTAATTCAGGAAGCACATTAGGCGCTGAAATTCTCATGCCTCATTTTCATGACAAACGATGCAGCAAGAGCCCAAAATGGTGGCCATGAATCTCTGGTCCTGACTGGGATCGCCCTGGGGAAGGAAAGTGCTGAGCACGTAACCAACCTCTCTGCTCCGGCACGTGACTGCAGGAGGTGCCCCGGGGAAGCCCAGGTCAGGGCTGCCGTTCACCTGGCTCTGGCCCCCTAATACCTTGGGACGAACTACGTTCTGAGGCCTGGGAACATGTCAGGGAACCAGGGTTATAACAGTTCCCTGAACACAGAGGCCTTGGCAAGGCACAGCCACCAGCCCTCGGAGCGAAAACATCCCGTGTGGGGGACACAGCAGCTGTCTCAGGTCAGCCCTCCAGCCGCTCTGTGAGTGTCAGAAGGCCGGTAGTTTGTAAGCCTTTGTTTCACTCGCTTGATATGCACCTGGGAATGTGACTCAATGTTTGTATCGATCCTGGACGTCCCCAAGTACGCCCAGCTTTAGTTACCAATTTTTATACTAGAGAAGAATTCAGAAGTGGGAAACAGGCTAACTTGACCCTCAAATAGGAGGGTCTAGCAATTAAAATACAAGGGGCTTGTATTAGGATTCTCCAGAGAACCAGAACCAATAGAGAATATGTGTTTATGTTTGTATGTACACATGTATTATTTTTCATATATGTGTAGAATAAGGAATTGGCTCATGTGATCATGGATGCTGATCTGTGGTCA
>JAVSCE010006815.1:0-417324 GCA_032199065.1 Smutsia gigantea | reverse complement strand
TCCATGGAAGCCCACAGATCTCCCTACACAAGGGACTCAAGGAAGACAACAACAAGACACATAATAATTAAAATGGCAAAGATCAAAGATAAAGACAGAGTATTAAAGGCAGCTAGAGAGAGAAAAAAGGTCACCTACAAAGGAAAACCCATTACACTATCATCAGACTTCTCAACAGAAACCTTACAGGCCAGAAGAGAATGTCATGATATATTTAACGCAATGAAACAGAAGGGCCTCAAACCAAGAATATTGTATCCAGCACGATTATCATTTAAATATGACAGCGGGATTAAACAAATTCCAGACAAGTGAAAGCTGAGAGAGTTTGCCTCTCATAAACCACCTCTACAGGATATCTTAAATGGACTGCTCTAGAGGTAAGCACTCCTAAGGCTAAAAAGACGTCACCAGAGAAAATAAAATCATACCAAGGAAAGTAGACCATCCAAATACTAACAAAAAGCAAAGAATAAAACACCTAGTATATAAAGAATGGAGGAGGAAGAATAAGAAGGGAGAGAACTAAAGAAACATCAGACTGTGTTTACAATAACTTAACAAGAAAGTTAAGTTAGATTGTTAGATAGTAAAGAAGCAACACTTGAACCTTTGGTAACCATGAATCTAAAGCCAGCAATGGCAATAAGTACATATCTATCAATAATCACCCTAAATGTAAATGGACTGAATGCACCAATCAAAAGACATAGAGTAATAGAATGAATAAAAAAGCAAGACCCATCTATATGCTGCTTACAAGAAACTCACCTCAAACCCAAAGATATACATAGACTAAAAGTGAAGGGATGGAAAAAGATATTTTATGCAAACAACAAGGAGAAAAAAGAAGGTGTTGCAGTACTTGTATCAGACAAAATAGACTTCAAAACAAAGAAAGTAGAAAGAGATAAAGAAGGACACTACATAATGACAAAGGGGTCATCCAAAAAGAAGATATAACCACTATAAATACATATGCACCCAACATAGGAGCACCAGCATAAGTGAAAGAAATACTAACAGAATTAAAGGAGGAAACAGAAAGCAATGCATTAATTGTAGGAGACTAAAACACACCACTCACTCCAAAGGACAGAACAACCAGACAGAAAATAAGTAAAGACACAGAGGCACTGAACAACACACTAGAACAGATTGACCTAACAGACATCTACAGAACTCTGCACCCAAAAGCAACAGGATGCACATTCTTCTCAAGGGCACATTGAACATTCTCCAGAATGGACCACATAATAGGCCACATAAAGAACCTCAGTAAAGTCAAAAATACCAAAATTCTACCAACCAACTTCTCAGATCACAAAGGTATAAAACTAGAAATAAATTTTAGAAAGAAATCAAAAAGACTCACAAATACATGGAGGCTTAACAACACTCCCCTAATTAATCAATGGGTTAACGACCAAATCAAAACAGAAATCAAAGAATATATGGAGACTAATGACAACAACAACACAAAGCCACAACTTCTGTGAAACGCAGCAAAGGCAGTTCTAAGAGGAAAGTATATTGCAATCCAGGCCTATTTAATGAAGGAAGAACATTCCCAAATGAATAGTCTAAAGACACAATTACTGAAATTGGAAAAAGAAGAACAAATGAGGCCTAAAGTAAACAGAAGGAGGGACATAACAAAGATCAGAGAAGAAATAAATAAAATTGAGAAGAATAAAACAATAGAAAAAAAATCAATGAAACCATGAGCTGGTTCTTTGAAAAAATAAACAAAATATATAAACCCCTAGCCAGACTCATTACGAGAAAAAGAGAATCTACACACATAAACAGAATCAGAAATGAGAAAGGAAAAATAACGATGGACACCACAGAAATACAAAGAATTATAAGAGAATATTATGAGAATCTATATGCTAGCAAGCTGGAAAACCTAGAGGAAATGGACAACCTCTTAGAAAAATACAACCTTCCAAAGCTGACAAAGCAAGAAACAGAAAAACTAAACAGATTAATCACCAGCAATGAAATTGAATCGGTAATCAAAAAACTACCCAAGAACAAAACCCCCAGACCAGATGGATTCACCTCTGAATTCTACCAGAAATACAGAGAAGAAATAACACCCAATATCCTTAAAGTTTTCCAAAAAATAGAAGAGGAGGGAATACTTCCAAACTCATTCTATGAAGCCAGCATCACTCTAATAACACAATCAGGCAGAGACCTCACCAAAAAAAGGAAAATTACAGACCAATATCCCTGATGAACATAGATGCAAAAATACTCAACAAAATATTAGCAAACCGAATTCAAAAATACATCAAGAGGATCATACACCATTAAAAAGTGGGATTCATCCCAGGGATGCAAGGATGGTACAACATTCAAAAATCCATCAACATCATCCACCACATCAACAAAAAAAGAACAAAAACCACATGATCATCTCCATAGATGCTGAAAAAGCATTTGACAAAATTCAGCATCCATTCCTGATTAAAACTCTCAACAAAATGGGTATAGAGGGCAAGTACCTCAACATCATCAAGGCCATATTGACAAACCCACAGCTAACATCATACTTAACGGCAAGAAGCTGAAAGCTTTTCATCTAAGATCAGGAACAAGACAGGGATGCCCACTCTCTCCACTGTTATTCAACATAGTACTGGAGATCCTAGCCACGGCAATCAGACAAAACAAAGACATACAAGGCATCCAGATTGGTAAAGAAGAAGTCAAATTGTCACTATTTGCAGATGACGTGATACTGTACATAAAAAGCCCTGAGGACTCCACTCCAAAACTACTAGAACTAATATCTGAATTCAGCAAAGTTGCAGGATACAAAATTAACACACAGAAATCTGTTGCTTTCCTATACACTAACAATGAAATAACAGAAAGAGAAATCAGAAAAACAATTCCATTCACAATTGCATCACAAAGAATAAAATACCTAGGAATAAACCTAACAAAGGAAGTGAAAGACCTGTACTCTGAAAACTACAAGACACTCCTAAGAGAAATTAAAGAGGACACTAACAAATGGAAATGCATCCCATGCTCTTGGCTAGGAAGAATAAATATGGTCAAAATGGCTATACTACCTAAAGCAATCTACAGATTCAACGCAACCCCTATCAATCTGCCAACAGCTTTCTTCAATGAACTGGAACAAATAATTCTAAAATTCATATGGAACCACAAAAGACCCTGAATAGCCAAAGCAATCCTGAGAAGCAGGAATAAAACAGGGGGAATTACACTCCCTGACTTCAAGCTCTACTACACAGCCACAGTTATCAAGACAATTTGGTATTGGCACAAAAACAGACCCACAGACCAGTGGAACAGAATAGAAAATCCAAACATTAACCCAAACATACACAGTCAATTAATATTTGATAAAGGAGCCTTGGATATACAATGGGGAGATGACTGCCTCTTCAGCAGCTGGTGTTGGAAAAACTGGACAGCTACATGTAAGAGAATGAAACTGGACTACTGTCTAACCCCCTACACAAAGGTAAACTCAAGGCAGATCAAAGACCTGAATGTAAGTCATGAAACCATAAAACTCTTAGAACAAAACATAGGCAAAAATCTCTTGGACATAAACATGAGCGGCTTCTTCATGAACGTATCTCCCCAGGCAAGGGAAACAAAAGCAAAAGTTAACAAGTGGGACTATATCAAGCTGAAAAGCTTCTGTACAGCAAAGGACACCATCAGTAGTACAAAAAGACATCCTACAGTATGGGAGAATATATTCATAAATGACGTATCCGATAAGGGTTTGACATCCAAAATATATAAAGAACTCATGCACCTTAACAAACAGAAAGCAAATAAGCCAATTAAGAAATGGGCAGAGGACATGAATAGACACTTCTCCAAAGAAGAAATTCAGATGGCCAAGAGGCACATGAAAAGTTGCTTCGCATCGCTAGTCATCAGAGAAATGCAGATTAAAACCACAATGAGGTATCACCTCACACCAGTGAGGATGGCCAACATCCAAAACACAAACAACAACAAATGTTGGCGAGGATGTGGAGAAAAGGGACCCTCCTACACTGCTGGTGGGACTGCAAATTAGTTCAACCATTGTGGAAAGCAGTATGGAGGTTCCTCAAAAAACTCAAAATAGAAATACCATTTGACCCAGGAATTCCACTCCTAGGAATTTACCCTAAGAATGCAGCAGCCCAATTTGAAAAAGACATATGCACCCGTATGTTTATCACACCACTATTTACAAAGCCAAGAAATGGAAGCAACCTAAGTGTCCATCAGTAGATGAATGGATACAGAAGATGTGGTACATATACACAATGGAATATTATTCAGCCATAAGAAGAAAACAAATCCTACCATTTGCAACAACATGGATGGAGCTAGAGGGTATTATGCTCAGTGAAATAAGTCAAGCCGAAAAAGACAAGTATCAAATGATTTCACTCATATGTGGAGTATAAGAACAAAAAAAAAGCAGACTCACAGAACCCAAGAACGGACTAATAGTTACCAAAGGGAAAGGGACTGGGGAAGATGGGTGGGAAAGGAGGGATAAGGGGGAAAAAGGGGCATTACGATTAGCAGATGTAATGTTGGGGGGGGCACGGGGAGGGCTGTACAACTCAGAGAAGACAAGTAGTGATTCTATAGCATGTCACTACGCTGATGGACAGTGACTGTAATGGGGTTGTTGGGGGCGACCTGATGAAGGGGATAGTTTAATAACCATAATATTGCACATGTAATTATAGATTAATGATATCAAAATAAATTATTTTTTAAAAAGCCTGCTCTCTAGTAGACAAAGTAACGAGAAAGGGGAAGCCTAGCATGACAAAAACTTTGTAGACAATATCAATCTACTCCAAATACTACAACTCCTACAGAAAAAAACTGGCTGCACCTGCATTCTTATAAGCAAAGGCCAAGTGGAGAGGCCAGGTTATAATAAGGAACCTCAATACTCTGCCTGGATGGTATTCAAGAAGGCCAAGTAGGAAGCTGGGAATTTTATCACTGCTGAGCAGTAAAAAAAGAAAAAGCACCACGCTCCTGCAATGGAGGCATGCAATGGTCAGTGGAGACCATGTAAGACACCTGAACATTCACCGCCACCAGCGGTAAGGAAGAGCACCTCCCTCACACCCTGCTCAAGTACTGTCAGATAAGTGGTAGTGGAGAGTTAGGATGGGCACTATTACTCTGTGGTAACAAGGCTACCTTTCCAGGGTGCCAGTGGAGACCACATGGGGAACCGGAACTCCACACCATCCAGCAATAATGATGATCTCCCACATGTCTGGTGTCAACAGAGGCTAACTGGGGAACCTGGAGTTCTACTCCAATCTGGCAATAATGTGGTAGCATTTCCCTCCTTTCATCCATCAGACATATCAGAAAAAAGCCAGTGAAACAGAAGGTTTAAATAGGATCCAGAATCTTATAATGTAATACCACAAATGTCCAGGTTTCAATAGAAAATCACTAGTTATACCAAGAATGAGGAAAATCTCAAATTGAATGTAAAAAGACAATTGATAGATGACAACACTAAGATGATAGAGATGTTAAAGCTATCTAAGACTCTGAAGAAATCATAATAACAATGCGTCAATGAGCAATTATAAACCAGCTTGATACTGGCACAAGAACAGACCCATAGACCAATGGAATAGACTAGAGAGCCCTGATATAAACCCAAGCATATATGGTCAATTAATATATGATAAAGGAGCTATGGGTATACAATGGGGAAATGACAGCCTCTTCAACAACTGGTGTTGGCAAAACTGGACAGCTACATGCAAGAGAATGAAAATGGATTACTGTTTAATCCCATACACAAAAGTAAACTCAAAATGGATTGAAGACCTGAATGTAAGTCATGAAACCATAAAACTCTCAGAAGACAACATAGGCAAACATCTCCTGAATATAAGCATGAACAACTTCTTCCACCACGCATCTCCTCAAGCAAGGGAAACAAAAGCAAAATTGAACACATGGGACTATATCAAACTAAGAAGCTTCTGTATGGCAAAGGACAGCATCAACAGAACAAAAAGGCATCCTATAGTATGGGAGAATATATTTGTAAATGACATATCTGGCAAGGGGTTAACATCCAAAATATATAAAGAACTCACACACCTCAACAACAAAAAAAGCAAATAAGCCAATTAAAAAATGGGCAGAGGATTCTCCAAAGAAGAAATTCAGATGGCCAACAGACACATGAAAAGATGCTCCACATCACTAATTATCAGGGAAATGCAAATTAAAACCACAATGAGATATCACCTCACACCAGTAAGGATGGCCACCATCCAAAGGACTAAGAACAACAAATGCTGGCAAGGATGCGGAGAAAGGGGAACCCTCCTACACTGCTGGTGGGAATGTAAGCTAGTTCAACCATTGTGGAAAGCAATATGGAGGTTCCTCAAAAAACTAAAAATAGAAATACCATTTGACCTGGGAATTCCACTCCTTGGAATTTACCCAAAGAATACAACTTCTCAAATTCAAAATGACATATGCACCCCTATTTTATCGCAGCACTATTTACAATAGCCAAGATATGGAAGCAACCTAAGTGTCTATCAGTAGATGAATGGATAAAGAGATCTGGTACATATACATATGGATACTATTCAGCCATAAGAAGGAAACAAACCCTACCGTTTGCAACAACATGGATGGAGCTGGAGGATGATATGCTTAGTGAAATAAGCCAGGTGGAGAAAGACAAGTGCCAAATGATTTCCCTCATTTGTGGAGTAAAACAACAAAGCAAAATTGAAGGAACAAAATAGCAGCAGACTCACTGACTCCTAGGGTGTAGTGGTTACCAAAGCAGAGGGGTGTGGGAAGATGGGTGCGGAGGGAGGGAGAAGGGGATTGAGGGGTATTATGTTTAGTACACATGGTGTGGGGGATCAAGGGGAAAACAGTGTAGCACAGAGAAGGCAAATAGTGAATCTGTGGCATCTTACTACACTGATGGACAGTGACTGCATTGGGGTATGGGTGTGGACTTGATAATATGGGTAATAGTAACCACATTTTTTTTTCATGTGAAACCTTCATAAGAGTATATATCAATAATACCTTAATAAAAATTTGAAAAAAAAAAGGGACTCACTTCAAACCCAAAGACAAAAAAAAAAGATTGTATACTAACAATACTTTAATTAAAAAAAAGAGAAATCACTACAAAGAATGTTTACTTTGCAACTGGTAAAATGGGGTATAGCTATTTGTTTTATAAACAGAAACGAATTTAAAATCTATTTCCTGCACTTACTACTCATAGCTTCCTGAGCACACGCAGCTGTTTTTCACCTCCATGTCTTTGCATATACTAATTTCCTTGCCCAGAAGGCCTTTTCCATCCATCTGCACTCAAATCTACTAAATTCTTAGCCTTCAAAACTCTGTTCAGGAATGCATTATTTCCTCCATGATGTACTTCCTAACTCTCCCAAACATGTATAGGTATTTGTTCTGTCTTCTATCTTGTATTTTAGTATATGAACACACACAGTGGTAACCTCTTCCAGGGCAAAAAACATGTCTTACTCATCTTAATAACCCTGATACCTAAAACAAATACAAACACATATTAGCACAGGAGCTAGAAGAAGCAAGAAAAGGATTCTCCCCAAGAGACCCTGGGGGGAGTGTGGCCCTTGACTTCAGACTTCTGGACTCCAAATTGAGAAAGAATAAATTCTTGTTATTTTAAGCCACCAGGTATGTGGTAGTGTGTTAGAGTAGCCACAGGTAACAAATAATACACTGACTTTCTATTCAGTCTATTTATTCTAAATGAATTTAACCGAAACCTATAATTTCTTGTTTGTTTAAGCCAACAGGTATGTGGAAGTGTGTTAAGAGTAGCCACAGGTAACAAATAATACACTAGCTTTCTCTTCAGTCTATTTATTCTAAATGAATTTAACCCAAACTCAAAATTTCTATCACAATTTTAAATTCCTACCACAGTCAGGCTTTCCTGATTTCAACCAGTCAATATACAGGTATTATATTGTTCAGAGGACATTTAAAAATGTATTAGGCACTCTAGCTATATAGTAAAAAAAATGACTCTTATTGTACAGTTTACCAAATAAACTCTAAATGCAAATTTTAAAAAATAAGTACATAGTCAAAATCTTACTTTTTAAAAAGTGAAACATTATTTTGGTCAGCCAGTTGATCAGTGAGCACATAGATGGACTAGTACTGAGAAAGACTCAGCACAACCCTTCTACAAATACCTCGTTCCTCTTTGCAATTATGACTACCACAACGACATGCACATGTCCTTCCTACCATTTATTTTGAACAGTCCCAGCTCTACAGACCTACACACGACATTTTCTTCTACACAGGACCTGTACTTCTTAGGCAGTGATACATGTCTGTCCAAAAAGATGCTAATTCAAAATATTCTAAAAGCACAGCTGCTGATGCTCATGGAAAGCTTCCAAAACACATTCCACTAAAAAGCACATGCTATGCCTCTCAACACTTCAAAACAATGCTTTAAATACTACAGGTCCCCAAAATGAATGTTTTTTATTTAAAAAAAAATAATAAATAAAAGTCTAGGGAGGCCCTACATTGGGTATTTCACTTATAAACAAAAATTAGAAATAAATTTCTTTAAAATCCATAGAGAATCCCATACTAGTCACCCAAACAGCCTTTGGATGGCCACCCCAGGGTGTCTTGTATACAAAAAATGTCACAACTTGACATCCTGCCAAAACCTGAAGTGCAGCTGGGAACAGGCCCTTCAAAGCCCTGGTAAGGTGCCAGGTCCCATAATTGTGATTTAGAAAGAAACGGGAGGACAAGGAAAGGAGAAGGGAAGAAGAGATGTATTAGAGTGGTTAGCAATCAACCACCAAGCACTCTGAATTAAAATGTTATTCTATTCTTATAATTGCACTGTCTGCCTCCGCACAGCTTAATTCACACAAAAGAATTTTGGAAAATAGGATATAGTAACCAGTCAACCTCAAATGCTTAGAAATGTATTATAAAAGTCTCTGAGAAGTTGTGATCTGAAAAACAAAGATGACCCTTGCCCAAACCATACTTCAAATCCATTTTAACGTTTCTTAATGTGGGCTCTATTACATATAAGATAGGCACTGTCAAAAGACTGACAAGTACTTAACAAGCTGCAGAATCCTCTTTGCTCACAGTCCCTTGTTTCTCCTGAAAACGAAAAGACTACCATATAGCTCCTAACACAAAATGTAGATTGTCGATTGATCCAACAACAAGATCCTGGAAATTATCTGTTTTTTAAATAAATCCTACTTTAATTTCCATGAGATTCATGTCTTCATCTGATAAGTTAAATAAAAAAATTTTTTAATTGACAAGAATTCAATGGATAATTTTACTGGGGTTAACATAAGCATTCTCTTTTTCATCTTTAAGAATCAGCCAAAAAAAATGAACAAGTGGGACTACATCAAACTAAAAAGCTTCTGCACAGCAAAGGACACCATCAGAACAAAAAGACTTCCTACAGTATGGGAGAATATATTCATAAATGACATATCCGATAAGGGGTTGACATCCAAATTATGTAAAGAGCTCACACACCTCAACAAACAAAAAGCAAATAAGCCAATTAAAAAATGGGCAGAGGAGCTGAACAGACACTTCTCCAAAGAAGAAATTCAGATGGCCAACAGGCACATGAAAAGTTGCTCCGCATCGCTAGTCATCAGAGAAATAATTAAAACCACAATAAGATATCACCAAACACCAGTTAGGATGGCCAACATCCAAAAGACAAACAACAACAAATGTTGGCAGCAAGGATGTGGAGAAAGGGAAACCCTCCTACATTGCTGGTGGGAATGTAAATTAGTACAACCATTGTGGAAAGCAGTATGGAGGTTCCTCAAAAAACTCAAAATAGAAATACCATTTGACCCAGGAATTCCACTCCTAGGAATTTACCCTAAGAATGCAGCAGCCCAGTTTGAAAAAGACATATGCACCCCTATGTTTATCACAGCACTATTTACAATAGCCAAGAAATGGAAGCAACCTAACTGTCCATCAGTAGATGAATGGATAAAGAAGATGTGGTACATATACACAATGGAATACTATTCAGCCATAAGAAGAAAATAAATCCTACCATTTGCAACAACATGGATGGAGCTAGATGGTATTATGCTCAGTGAAATAAGCCAGAAAGACAGGTATCAAATGATTTCACTCATCTGTGGAGTATAAGAATAAAGGTAAAACTGAAGGAACAAAATAGCAGCAAACTCACAGAACCCAAGAATGGACCAACAATTACCAAAAGGAAAGGGACTGGGGAAGAAGGGTGGGAAGGGAGGGATAAGGGGGGAAAAAGGGCTATTACAATTAGCACACATAATATAGCCGGGGTGGGGATGGGGTGGGGGGATACGGGGAAGGCAGTATAACACAGAGAAGACAAGTAGTGATTCTATAACATCCTTCTACGCTGATGGACAGTGACTGCAATGGGGTATGTGGTGGGGACTTGGTAATAGGGGGAGTCTAGTAACCATAATGTTGCTCATGTAATTGTATATTAATAATAGCAAAAAAAAAAAGAATCAGCCAAAAAGTATAAAAATTTTGAGAGCCAGAAAAGGTACATGAAAATCCTCAATTCATACACGTTAATTTTAGAACCATTTATCTTCAAAACAACAACAAACAACCAATATTTATTGAGTGGTTACTACACCATTATATTGAGTGGTTCATGTATGCTAGAAGGACTCTTGAGTGAGATAAAGAAATAAGCAGAGCATCAAGGCAAACAGACTTCCCAGCAAGGGAGAGCCTGCCTATATTCAGAGTACTATCTGTGCACATCTTCTAAATGCCTGATATATATGCCAAGCACTTTGTTAGGTACCCGAATACAAAAATAAATAAAAGAAAATCTCTGCCCTCAAGCAGTTCATATTGGTCAGTGAAATGTACATATTAACCAACTGCTGACTGAACAAGGATAGGAGAAAATTTACTTTTAAATGTCTTTTGTACTTAAATTTCTATCACATGCATACATTACCTGTTCAAAATGATAAATGAATTCAGAAAGTTTTAAAACTATAAACATTATAATGTATTTACAGGTAGTACACATGCAGAGGGGAGAGGTGCCTAATTCTGCTAAAGAAGCTATCAGGGAAGACTTCACAAAGAAGGAAATCCTGAGCTAAAGCAAAGAAAGCGATGCAGGGAAGAAACATTAAGTACAAAGACATGGAGATGGAAGAGAAGAACATGGGCTGTGGGTAAAGGGAGCAGATCAGCCTGGAGAGGTAGGGCAGGACCTTGAAGGCAATATGAAAAAGACTCTCCATGGGTCCAGGAGGGCCAATGAAAGGTTTAAGCTTGTGGGTGGCTGAGGAACAGTACAGGGAAAAGGCCAACCAGGAAATCAGGACAGTGAAAAAAAATTTTTTTAAGTAAAATGAAATCCAGTTAAAATATAATAAAGGTTGTTTCAAAGATTACAATTACTTCAAGCACTAATCCTCCATATGAACAAGGGACCTTTCAAAAGCATCTTAGTAAATGCAAATACCATCACAGTATAACACTAGAAATATATATCTTTCTTCCATAAGGATTTCACATCAGCAGAAGGGTAAACACTAAAGCTTGTTCTGTCAGGAACAAAGACATAAAGTATTTTGTTCCTTAAATGTCCACCTGCTGTTACTCCTCATTCTTTCCTTCAAACAATCATCTCCATAGCAACACACTCTTAAGAAATTTGTGGGTGGAAAGCATATGTTTTTGCAAAAATATGTGAACTCAAGAACCACTTTTTCTTTTAATACAAGAGATACACAATATATCCTAAAAGAAAAATGCAAAATGTGAAACAGAAAAAAGACTTAAAAACACAAGGAAATGTAAAAATTGGTGTTGCACATGTTTACATGGAAATTCTTTTTATAGGTTACAATGACACCTTGTGGTAAGACTTCTTAAACTATATAAATTATCATGGAAAATGTTTTGATAGCAGATATTATAAAACTGCTTTAAAAAACAGAAAAGACCAAGACCACAGTGTTGAAGTGGTATGAACATGTACAATAATCCATTTGGAAAATAAAGGGTATGGAAGTTCCTCAATTAAAAACTAAACTATCAGATCATACAGCAATTCTACTTCTGGGTTATTTATCTGAAGGAAATGGAAACATTAACTTGAAAAGATTTATGCACTATCATGTACATTGCAGCATTATTACAATAGCCAAGATAGGGAAACAACCGAAGTGACAATCAATGTGTGAATGGATAAAGAAATTGTGGTGTATATATACCCAAAGGAATATCATCCAGCCATAAGAAATAATGAAATCTTGCTATTTGCAACAACATGGATTTACATTGAGCCATTATGATAAGTGAAAAAAGTTGAAGAAAGGCAAATACCCTATGAGCTTTCTTATATGTAGACTCTAAAAATTTTTTTTTACTATTTGTATATATAAGGAAATACATATATATATATATATATGAAAAAAACATTCTCATAGATACAAAGAACAGATTGGTGGTTCCCAGAGGTAGGGGATGGGAGGTGCGAGTGAACTGGTTTTGGGCTTCTTTTTTGGTTTAAATAAGTTGAATTTAAAAAAAAGAAAATTAAGAGCAAACAATCAAACTTTTAAAAAATGTGACATTAGCCAGGCAAAAGCACCTTACAAACAGGAAATACAAAAATTATTTTACTATTCCCTGAAGCTAAAATTATTCATCTAAATTTTTTAACAATGCAAAAAGAAATTACTTTTGTAATGTGGGCAAAATTTTACATGAGAATATTGACATATGGCTTATAAACTTTGAAAATAACTTTATGTAATCACTCACCAATTAAACATATTATACCACATTAAAATTTTCAATCTTGATTAATCCAATAATTATGAGAATTTACAATGATCTTTCAGAGTTTATGTTTACTGAACTATGCTAAACACTAGTAAACATAAATGTTAAATGATGCAGTTTGCATATAATCACCCTTTATGACTCTCTTTCAAATATTCTTCTCCCTTAGCAACTGTAACACCATTTTCACCTTCTATTTCTCTGACCCTTCTCACTCCCCCTTATTTGTTTCCTTTCTTCCACCCACTCACCAGGAGAAATCTCTGGTCCATTGCTCCAGCTCTATAAAGAAAGTCAAGTTGCCTCCCTCACAGCTTCAGTTATTACACCTATCTGAATGACACTCAAACTTCCAGCCACATTCTAATCTCTTTCCCAGCTTGTAACATCCACTCTGTTCACTTGTCCCATCTATAACACAAGTTCAATATAACAAGAGTTAAACTCATTAACTACAAATATTCTACTTACTTACTTAAAAAAATAATCACTTAACCACTACCCTTTCGTATACCTTAGACAACTCATTCCCCATCTCCTATTAGTAATAAATTATTAATCCTGATTTTTTATCTGTCTCTTAATTTAAACCATTTTCCATTTCTAGAGCCATCACCCTTTAGTGCAAAACCTCAAATATTTTACTCTTAGTTTATTTTAACAGAAGCCTCCTAAAGAGTGTCCCAGATCTTGGTCTTTCCTCATCCTTACTTAGCCTACAAATATCCACCAGGACAATACACTAGTTTCATCACTTTAACTATTATAATCCTTCCTATTTGTTAACTAGATCAAACTTTTCAGCCAAATAAAATAGTGCATTAGTCAACTCCCTATACAAATAAAAACATTTCACTTTTCTGCCCCACAAGGTCCCATTCCATGAGCCAATTAAGTTTGCCTTACAGTACCTCATTCACATTGCTTATTCTTGTGTTCACAACTTTGTTCATATTATTATGCCAAGTTGGAATGTCTTTTTAAGTCTTTTCAGTTATCCACAAACCAAGATCAGGGTCAAACCCAAAACCTTACAGTCTAAGAAATCATTAAACTATTTTCCGAGTTTATAGTTAGTCTAAGAGTGAACATAAGGAATAGCTTCTGCCCTTCTATTCCATAGGTTTCTGCTTCATTTTGCTTCCCTCAGGATATTTACTCTATATTCTATCACAGCTGCATTTTTCCATTCTAGTGCTTTATAGCTGTGTAAACTATCTTTCCAACAAAACTATGGGTTCTTCAAAGGAAGAATTATAATCTCTTTTTTTGGTCATCTCCATAGCTCTCAATACCAGAAACCTAGTTAATGACAGGAAAAATACCCACAAAATTTCTATGATATGAATCCTACATTCCCGCTATAACAGCCTTAAAAATGAACATATCCTTTGACCTTGTCATTTCACATGTAGGAATTAATCCTAAGAAACTAATCAAAGTTGCACACCAACATTTCTGTTTAGGGATCTTCTTCATTTATCATTCAATAAATGTTTATTGAGTAAATCCCAAAGGCCAGATAGGAGTGGAAGACAGAATTTGGTCCCTGCCTTCATTGTGTTTACGTGATGCTGCTGTTTACAATGGGGAAAGAAACTATTTTAAAAAACATGTTTAATAGCAAGATATACCATATTCATGGATGGGATTACATGATATTAAGATGTTAATTTCTCCCAAATGCAATGCAATACCATTCAAAATCCCAGTAGACTTTATAAAAATTAACAACCAATTCTGAACTTTATATGCAAACACAAAAATACCTGGTGTAAGTCCTGGGAGAGGAAATCCCAGGGCAAAATACCTCTAAAAACCAAAATCAGTCAAAGGGAGAAATAAAGTTTAAAATCCGTTTATTGCTCACAAGCTGCAGTCCCAAGCGGTTTCTCTTTCCTGCTCCAGCAGAAGCAAAACCAGTCTTCCCTCACCTCTCAGGTACAGATAAGCCCTACCTGCCCAGGTAATTACCCATTGATATGGAGATGAACTTCTCTCCACCCCTGAGGAATTATGCAAATACACTAAAGCCATACTTCTTTCCACCTCTGAACACCTACTGATATGCAGATGTACTAAAGCCAGGTGAGATATTCTGGAAATGTTACAATTTTACCCACACCTGGAATAGCCAAAACAACTTTGAAAAAGAAGTAAGTTGGAAAACTTGTATTACCTAATTCATAATCTATTAAATGCCACAGATAACAAAATTGTGTGGCATTAGTATCAAGACAAACACATAAATCCATTAAAAAGCTAGTAGAGTTCAAAAATAAACCCAACATATATGATCAATTGATTTTTGACAAAAATTAAAAGTCAATTCAATAGACAAAGGATAATCGTTTCAACAAACGGTCCTGGGACAACTACCCATCCATATGAAAAAAAAATCATACCTCACAACACACACAAAAATTGACTCAAAATGTATAAACATAAAAGATAAAACTATAAAATTCTTAAAAGAAAACATAGGAGAGAATCAATTTGATCACATGTTAGGTAAGTTTTCTGAGCTACAACACCAAGAGCATAACCCATGAAAGAAAAACATTGACAAATTGGACTTAATCAAAATTTAAAATTTCTGTTCTTTGAAAGACACTGTAATGCAAATGAGAAGATAAGCAAGATTGGGGAAATAATTTACAAATCATATACTAATTAAGGACTTGCACCCAGAATACATAAAGAATCCTCAAAACTAAATAAGAAAATTAACAATTCAATTTAAAACAAAAAAAAATGGGCAAAAGATTTGAATAGACACTGCACCAAAGAAGATACACAGATGGTTAAATAAACACTTGAAAAGATGTCAAATATTAGTCATTAGTGAAGTGCAAATTTAAAACACAATACTACTATACATCTATTATAATGGCTAATATTTAAAAGGCTGACCATGCCAAGTACTGACTAGAATGTACCGGAACTGGAACTTTCATAAACTACTGGTGAAAATGTAATGTGGGAAAATCACTTGAGAAAACACCATGACATTTTCTTAAAAATTAATCATACACTTACTATATATTTTAGCCATTTCTTAATAGGTACTTACTCAAGAGAAATGAAAGAATGTCCATATGAAGACCTTTACACAAATGCTCACAGGAGCTTTATTTGTGAGACTCAAACAGGCCCATCAAAAGGTGAATGGAGGGACTCTCTTGTCCCCTCCTGAAATAAGCCAGGAGCTCTGTCCTTTCACTTTATCTCTAAATAAAAGCCTGTACCTTGCTCTCCTAAAAAAAAAAAAAAGGTGAATGGATAAAGAAATTGTGATAAATCCATACAATGGAACACTATTCATCAGGAAAAAAGAGTGCATTAACATGGGTGAATCTCAAAAGAATTATATTTAGTGAAAAGATCTACACAAGAGTGTATATGATTCCATTTATATAAAATTCTAGTAAATGAAAACTGAGAGTGACAGAAAGCAGATCAGTGGTTGCCTGAGAATGGGAAATAGTGAGTGGTTTGTGGAGGTGGGGGCAGGAGGGAAGGATCACAACTTGTGGGATCCTGTCTTTAATAAAGATATTAAATATTGTGGTTACAGTTTCACAGATGTGTGGGTGTATGTATGCGTGTGTGGGCATATACAGACACACACATATACCTCAAATATACCTCAAAACTTCAACTGTTTAGTTTTTTTAATGTACAATTTGTTATGTATTACACTCAATAAGCTGTCAAAAAAAAACATAAACTTTTCAAAAACAAAACTTTCCTAAAAGAAAATTTAGGCCCAGATGATGTCACAGTTAAATTCTTCTTTAAAAAAAATGTTATGGAAGAATATTTAGTAACTTTTAGAAATGTTGGTTATAGAAGTGGAAAAAGCAGATTACAAAATGACCTTATATTTCATAATCCTTATTTTGCAAAAAGCATATTTACATTATTATATATGCACAGAAAAAAGGAAGGATAAACACTAAAATATTAATAAGTAAAATTGCCTCTGGATGATACATGACTACTTTTAGCTTGTGCATATCTTGCACTTTTCTTATTCAGCAACAGAGGTTATGTTTATAATCTGAGGGAAAATGTCAAGAAACAAAAAAAGGAACCTCAAAGTCCACTTGAAGACCAGATGTAAAAAAAGTCTCTTTTTAGATCAGAAAGCAGTGACTGAATATAAAAGAAAGACTTGAAGTTCAAGCTTTTATTTCAGGAAATAACTCAACTGTCCTCAAATTCCATTCCCTTCCATGCAAGTGTATGCAATAAATAGTCAAAAATACATTCAACCAAAAATATTTGTTGTCAGCCCAAATCCATACTCTACAGAATTACCAAATCTATGATACCATTTAAATTCTCTTATCAAAATAACTCCCTTCTATCTACTAGTTTTCAAACAATTTTAGCAATTGAGCTTTTCAAATTAAATTTTGTAAAACTCATATATTTACATTAGACTCATTTTATTCATATATAGTAATAAAATTCAAATTTGTACGATTTTATTTTACAAACACGTATTAGACCTTTCATCTGATATTAGTTAATATGCTAGAGGTCTCTAATGTTTTGGAATCCAGCTTATAGCACACTTGGATATATAGATCTTTTACTGTGGTTTTTGGAATAGTTGAAGTTTTAGTCAAACAAAATTAGAAACAAAACCTTGACGGAATCCTGAAGTACTTCCCACTCACAGTCTGGCAGAATTGGTCAATAAAGGTTAGTTCAAGCTTCTTAATATAGTATACAAAACCCTTTAAAACCTAGACTTTCTCTATCCTTCCATTCTCATCTCACAACTTCCTGATATGTACTTATGCCCCTAACTATATTAAACTGCTTGCAGTTCATTAAACACATCACACTTCTCACCTAATGCTGACCCCTCTGCATGGAATGTAATCTCTTAATTTTACCATTCATTATTATATTTGACTCAGTCATTACTTCTGTCTGAAAGTCTTTCTAGATACCTTCCTTTTTCTTTTCCCCCAATCTATTCAGAGTTACATGTCTTTTTGAGTTCTTCCATACTGTCATGAATTTATCTACATCAACATATTTACTTCCATATTATAATCAGATATTTTATGCCACTCTCCTTCACTAGGCTATGCACCTCCTTGAGATCAGAGACTGTTTTAGTAATCTTTATACCCCAAAAAAACCTACACAACAGCTGGAACATGGCATGGCAGGTAGTCAATAAACATTTGTTAGGTGGATGGTAAGTAATTTTTTCCATGTATCAAAAAGACAGGGAAAACAAGAAATTCATAGCACTTGTGATTCCCCAACCCCAAATGCCTTATAATTTGATGCTTGGGGAAAATCAGGAAATTTAATTCAACAAGTACATTTGGAGTCATTAATAAACATCTAATATTGTACAAAGGATTGTGAGCAATATAAAAGACAGCATAAGTTTATCCTCCTGAGAAAAGAATTCCACACATAAACCAAAAAGCAGACCTCCTTTCAGCATAAGGGAATGAGCAGGTTGACAAATCCTCTCCACAGCACACCCAACAACCACCCATTTCAGTGCTCTGGAATTCAACTGAGAGCATTCAACAAACTGAGAATATGTATTACTGAAAACAACTGAACTCTGGGTAAAAACAAGATGAGTTTATAGCATTCTTACCTTTGACTGTTCCCATCTCTCTCTACCTCTGTCAGTGGGGAAATTTAACAAGAATGGGCAAGACTTTGAAAATAGGAGCTTCACCAGAATTACTTGAGGACAACATGTGATTTGGTGCACTGTCGGTTAAAGTGGAGATGTCTGTGACAAGCTAACAGTGAGGGCCAGTGGCACCTTTAGCCTGACATTGCAGGACTCAATACTGCAAGAAATAAACTGGCAGACTAGCTGAGGATTTTACAGGAGTTCTGGGAGGTGAGACTGCCTTTCAGGGCTTAATAAACTACTTACTAGCCCAGGTTAAACAAAGACTTTTGTTTTTGTGCACCAGAGTCAGAAGCAGGCCCAAGCCATTCACACTTTCTTGACTAACAGAGCTATACATATGCACAGAAGAGATGCAAATAAAAAAAAAAGGCTGGTGGAAAGTAAAAACTGGGACAGACTTCAAAACGACCTGTATTTGAACATACTCCCCAGCCCTCACACAAACCCATCAGTAGTATTAGTCATATTAGTTTTTGTGTTAGTATTAGCCATATTAGTTCAAGCTGTCTGAACACAATCTCTTACCAAACCTGGCTGAACCCTAACTTGTGTGAACAAAGGAAGCCAGATTTAAAAATAAAGAAATAAAAAGAACAGAGACATCAAGATCCACACAATGTATGAAAAACAGACTTCACAAACTTAGACAAGGCAAATTATTAAACAAGCAAACAAAAAAATCAACCTTGAAAAGAAAAATCAAAATACAGAATTTTTGTAAAATGTATCTAAAATGTCTCATATTAAAAAAAAAATCTAAGAAAAAAAAGTGCAAACTATTCTCAGGAAGAGAAACAGCAAACAGAAACTGTCTCTGGGTATCCCCAGACATTAGATTTGGAAGACAAAAGGTCAAAAGAGCTACAATACATATATATGTTCAAAGAATTAAAGGAAACCATCTTTAAAGAATTCAAAGAAAGCATGAGGACAATGACTCAGAGAATTGAAAACATCAAAGGAGATAGAGATAATTTTTAAATGGAAATTATCAAGTTGGAAAATACAATTATTGAATAAAAAACTCACTAGAAGGGCTCAACAGTAGACTTGAGATAACAGAAGACAGAAGGAATTAAACTGAAGACAGATTAATATGAAATATCCTCTGCAGAACAGAGAAAAAAAGAATTAAGAGAAATGAACAGAACTTCAAAGACCTCTGGGGCTATATAAAATATATCAGTATACATGCAATGAGAATTCCAGAAGAGGAGAAAAGAGGGGCAGAGAAAAAACATTTTGAAGAAACAATGGCTGAAAACATCCCATATTTGATGAAAAACATTAATTTCTGTATCCAAGAAGCATAGCAAACCCAACACAAAGACATCAGCACCAAGACACACCACAAACTGCTGACAAAAAAAAATCTTAAAAAGAGCAAGGGAAAAATGACTTCACATAAAAGGGAACAATAATATGATTAACAGTTGGCATCACATCAGAAAGAGGCCAGGGGAAAAAAAGAGTGATTTTAAGCCAACAAAAAATGCTCTCAACTAAGAATTCTATATTCAGCAAAAGTGTCCTTCAGAAATGATGGTGAAATAGACATTTCCAGGTAAACAAAGACTGAGAGAATCTGTTGCTGTCAGACATCTTATGTGAAATACTAAAGAAGATCTTCTAGCTGAAAAGAAGCCACACCAGAAAGAAATCCCAAGGAATAAAGCAAACTAGAAATTGTAATGATAGAGGTAAAAATACTTTAAAAATTGTTCTCGTTCCTTTTCTTCACTTCTTTTAAAGACTGTATAAAGCAATAAAAGTACTGTGTGTTGAGTTTATAATGTGTAAAGCTGTAATATATTATGATAGCATTAAAAATGGAAAAAGAGACATATTAGAGCCAAATTCCTATAACTTACCAGAATTAATTTATTATTATTCTGAAGGAGACTGTAATAGGTTAAAATGCATATTATAATCCCTAGATTAAAAATAAAATATAGTAAAAGAAATCAACAGAGAAATTAAAATGGTACACTAAAATATATTTAACATAGAAAGTCATTACAAGAGAAAAGAGAAAAAACAAAAGACAAAAGAACAAAATAGCAAATGTAAATCTAACAATATCAACAATTACATTAAATGTGAATGGACCAAATATCCTCATTCAAAGCAGATATGTAAGTCTAGATAATAAGACCCAACTGTACGCTGTCTACAGGAGCTACAGCTTAGATTCAGACATAAAAATGTTAAAAGAGAAAAAAAAGAAGTATCCCAAGCAAACAGTAACCATAACAAAACTCAAGTAGCTAAAGTACCAAGACAAAATACAATGTCTGACAAGAACTATAACTAAAGACAAAGAATATTTCATGATAAAAAGTATCACTATATCATAATGATATAACAATTATAAATGCATGTGCATCTAACAACAAAATCCCTAAACACATGAAGTAAAAGATGGAATTAAAAAAAGAAAATAGACAATTCAACAAAAATAGCTGTACAGTACAGTCAGTAACTGATAGAAAAAGCCAGAAAATCTGTAAAGATATGAAGCACTTGACCAACACTATTACCAAACTTGATAAAACTGATAGAAAACTTCACTCAAAAACTGCAGAATACACATTCTTTTTCTAAAATACACAGAACATCCTTGATGTACCATATGTTGGGCTACAAAACAAGTTTCAATACATTAAAAAAATATGGAAATTATTAAAGTACATTTCTGTCACAATTAAATTACAGATCCAAAACAGATAAATCTTGGAAATCTCCCAAATACTGGTAAATGCAACAACATACTTTAATAACTTATGGATCAAAGAAATCACATGGGAAAATTTTTAAAATATATTTTGAATTGAATTAAAACAAAACAGCATGTCAAAATGTATGGAATGCAGTTAGGGAAGTAGTCACAGAGAAATTTAGAGCTTTAAACACACATCAGAAAAGA
Source organism: Smutsia gigantea (assembly GCA_032199065.1). Taxonomy (NCBI): domain Eukaryota; kingdom Metazoa; phylum Chordata; class Mammalia; order Pholidota; family Manidae; genus Smutsia; species Smutsia gigantea. The sequence continues at coordinate 395,764 of JAVSCE010006815.1, read as the reverse complement.
ACAAAAGCCTCAATAATCTAAGCTTCTACTTTAGGAACCTAGGGGAAAAGAGAGCACATTAAACCCAAAACAAGCAGAAGGAAGGGAAAATAGAGTGGAAATCAATGAACTGCAAATAGAAAAAAAAAATCAACAAAATAAAAAGTTGGTTTCTTGAAAAGATCAACAACTGACAAATTCTTAGAGACCAACTCTAAATTCACCAGTAAAAGATACAAATTACCAAAATAAAGAATGAAAAGGGAAGATCATTACCAGCCTTAAAGTAACTGAAGACTATTTTTTAAATGTGAACTTTAATTAACAAATTAGACAACTTATATGAAATGAAAAAATTCCCAGCCAGAAATACAAATGTTTTCAAAACTCAAGAAGAAACAGAAAACCTGTACAGAAAGACAAGTGAGGAAATTGACTTAGCAATTAAAAATCTTCCCATAAAGCCCAGACTCACACAGATTCACTGATGAATGCATGCAACCAGTTAAAGAAGTAACAGCAACCCTCTGGAAATTATTTCAAATAAAACAGGAGAAATACCATGCAACAACTATGTTGCCCTGATACTAAAGCTAGACAAAAGCATCAGGAGAAAAGCAAATATCCCTCATAACACAAACACAAAATCCCTTAAAATTTAAGAAAACCAAAATCAACAACATATAAAAGATTATATAGCATGTAAGTGAAATTTACCAGAAGAATACAGGTGGCTTAAGCTTTGAAAATCAGTTCACATAATATACCATACAGACAGAATAAAGGATAAAAACCATATGATCATCTCATTGGAAGGAGGAGAAAACATATGCAAGGGCAACCTGGCATCTCCTTGGCATAAAAAATAAAGGAATTTAGACTTTATCTTATACCATACACAAAAGTTAACTCAATATCGATCCTAGATCTAAATGACAGCACTAACAGAAAACTCAGGAGAAAATTTTTGTGACCTTGGATTAGGCAAAAAGTTCTTAAACACAACATCAAAAGCAAAATCTATAAAAGAATGATAAATGAGACTTCATTAAAAACTTGTGCATGGCCAAGACACCAGTAAGAGTAAGAAAAAACAAGCCACAGACTGGGTGAAAATCTTTATAAATCTCTATCTGATAAGACTTTTATCCAGCATATATAAAGAACTTCTACAATTCAACACAACAAAAAGTCAGCTAAAAACTGGGCAAAAGATTCAGTCATTCCATAAAGAAGACATAAATAGCTAATAAGCACATGAAAACCTCAACATCGTTTGTATTTAGGGAAATGCAAATTAAAATCACAATGAGATACTACTTGAAACCCAGCAAAATTATGTTAAAAAAAAAACAGATACCAAACACTGGCAAAGCTGTGGGGAAACTAGACCCATGTACATTTGATAGGAATTGGTACAGTAACTTTCAAAAATATTTTGTCAATTTCTTAAAAGGTTTAAGAAACAACCTTTAAACAAACTGTGAACTGTTTTTATTCACATCACTTCTGAGATGAAATGTGTGGGTTTTTCCTCACACCAACCAATTCTCCAACTCTTTGTACACCAAGTGTCCTAAAATTAAATTCAATGCTGACACTACCTACCCAGAATTAGTGCAGAACTCACAAGTTTAGGGCTCAGTCCCACTTCAGATACCAGTCACAAGTCCCAGGTTGCCACTGGTATGGCTGCTGACCAACCAGCTTTAAATCAGGTTCCCGCAACCTCCTATTCAGGTTTAGTTATCTGCTTATTAAATGGTTCAGAGAACTCAAGAAAACAGTTTACTTAGTATTACTGGTTCATTATAAAGGCTACAATTCAGAAACAGCCAAATGGAAGAGATGCATATTGCAGGGTATGGGGAAGGGGTGAAGAGCTTTCATTCCCTCTCTAGGAGTGCCATTCATCCTGTTTTAAGCAATTCAGAAGCTCTCAGAATCACACTGTTCAAGAATTATTTATATAAGCCAAGTCTCTCCTTCCCACTTCCCAGAGATCAATGGGTAGGCCTGAAAATGTCAACCCTCCTATCATTCAATCTTTCTGGTGACCAGCCCCATCTGAGACTATCAAGGAACTCCATCTAAGTCACCTCTGTAGCATAAACTTAGGTGTAATCAAAAGTGGGCTCATAATTCATATTATTTATAACAAAAAATACTCCTTACCACTCAGAAAATTCCAAAGATGTTAAGAGCTCCGTTTCAGCAATCAAGAACAAAGAACAAAATATATTATACCATACAAGCCTGTCACACATCTCAGCAATTCCACTCATAGGAATCTTCCCAAGAAAAATGAAAACATGATCACACCATTATACAAACCTTCATGGCAGCATTATCTAAAAAGTGGGAACAATCCAAAATGTCCATCAACTGATGAAATAAAATGTGGCATACCTATACAAGAGAATACTGTTCAGCAATAAAAAAGAACAAAATAGTGATAAATCCTACATGGATGAATATCAAAATATTAAGTGAAATATGCCAGATGAAAAAGACTATTTTTTTATTCTACTTACATGAAATTCCCAGAGAAGATAAATTTATAGAGACAGAAAGTAGATAAGTGGTTTATTAGGACTGGGGTGGGAATTGAATTGACTGCAAAAAAGCTTGAGAGAATTTAGGGAGGGGAGAGTTAATGAAAATGTTCTGAAACTCTTGTGACAATAGTTGTAAAACTCTACATTTATTAAAAATCAATGAATTATATGCATACAATGATTTTCATAGTATGCAAATTTAAAAGCTGTTAAAAAAAGGGCAGGTAGAAGAGAGAAGTTATCCCTTCTTAACTGTGGGAAAATGTGATGACTGGACTGCTGTAATCAAGCCTAAGTTCAAAGGATGGATGGCCAAGCAAAAAAGAAAGAATCCAGGTTTTTAATGATGTCACTGAGTCACTGATTTGACAATGCGAGAACCACCTATCTGCAGACTTCTAATAGGTGAAATAATAAAATTTCTTTAAGGTTAAAAATGAACAGGTATAGATTGAAAAAAAAAAGATGGCAGGTGAGAAGTGAGGCAGAAACCTCCTCCCAAAATCATATAAAACACAAAAATACAGCAAATACAACTAATCCTGAAAAAGCAACCTGAAGACTGTATAACAAAACTGCCTACACCTGGGGAAAAAGAGAAGCCCTCACAGAAAAGGGTAAAGTAGCAAAGCTGCAATCCAGAGGGACCCAAGGCCTTCCCCCACCCCAGCCCACAGGCAGGAGGAAGAGAAACTGAGCAGGGAGTGAGTAGAAGCCCAGGACTGCTCAACACCCCAGCCCTGGAGATCTGCTCCAGGAGCACAAACCCACATTACATGGTGCTCTTGAGATTAGTGGAGTTGTAAAGCAAAGACAGGTGGGATATTCAGAGAGACTGAGATGCTAGATACCTGTGGAGAACACGTACGCACAACCGCACCCCCTGGGTCAAAAGAAAGGCGGGCACATTGAAGGACTTCCCACCAGTGAGAGGGGCGCTAAAGGGGCAAAGATTACACAGAACTCACTGCTCAGGAGAAAGGGCAGGTAGACAAAACATTTCAGGCACGCTGAGCCCAGCAGGTTGGGAATTCTCAGGAGCTTCAAACACTCCATCTCCCTGGCTGGCAACACAGCCCCATGGCCCCCCACTGCAGTACACAGCCTGCTGCTCCTTCCTCTCAGCAGATGCCGGTCTCACACAACTGCGGTCCTGCTAATGCACCACGCTTGCCAGAGGGTATCCCTACCTACAGCACTACAAGGGTGTAGCACAAAGGTTCCTTCCTGCATGCATGGCCCACTCAACCTGGCAGTGGAGGCAGGCTTTACAGCCGAGAAGGCAGACCTCCCAGCCAAGCTTGTTCCTCCCAGCAGGTGCCGGTTCCAATTGCCTACAACCCCACCATTGCTGCAGGTGCATGTCAGCTCCAGAGAGTAGAGCTTCTGGGCACTAGAGGGCTATATACACAAAGTTATTATTCCATAGGAAACACTAAAAAAATGAAGTTGCAAAGGAATTTGGTCCAAACAAAATTACAAGAAAAAACACCACAAAGAGGGCTTAGTGAAACTGAAACACCCATCTTCTTGATAAAGATTTCAAAATAAAAGAAACATGCTCACGGAGCTACAGAAAAATAGTCAAGATTTCAGGGAGGACTGCAACAAAGAGATAGAAACTTTGAAAAATACAGTATCTGAAATGAAACACAATGGAGGGATTTAAAAGTAGATTAGCTGAGGTACAGAAGGTAAATGAAACAAATTAGAAAACAAGAAGACAAAGAAGCTGAGGCACAGAAAGAAATAAGGCTCTCTTAGGAATAAAATAGTAGTAAGAGAGCTGTGACCAATCCAAATGGAACATTATAGGGGTACCAGAAGAAGAACAAGAGAGAAAAAGGCATAGAAAGTCTCTTTAAGAAAATAGTTGCTGAAAACTTCCCCAATCTGGGGAAGGAAATAGTCTCTCAGGTCATGGAAGTGAAGAGATCTCCCAATACAAGGAACCCTAGAAAAAAAGCACCAAGACATATAATAATTAAAAGAGCAAAGATCAAGGACAAGGAGAGAGTATTGAAAGCAGCCAGAGAGGAAAAAAAAGATCACTTATAAAGGAAAACCCATCACATCATCAGCAGACTTATCAGCAGAAACCTTACAGGCCAGAGGGGAGTGGCATGATATATTTAATGTAATGAAACAAAAGGGCCTCCAACCAAGAATGCACTACCCGGCAAGATTATCATTTAAATTTGAAGCAGGGATTAAGCAATTTCCAAATAAGCAAAAGTTGAGGGAATTCACCACCCACAAACCATCTCTACAGTGTATCTTAAAGGGACTGCTCTAAATGGAAGTGCTCTTAAGGACAAATAGCTATCACCAAAGAAAATAAAACTACAGGAAAGGAAGTAGACCAATTAATTACAAAGCAAATAAAAAATTAAATCAACTACTCATAAAGTTAGTCAAGGGATGCATAGGAGTACAGAATATGACACCTAATACATAAAGAGTAGAGGAAGAAGAAGAAGGGGAGAAAAAAAAGAACCTTTAGATTGTGTTTGTAATAAAGAAATAAGCGACTTAAGATAGACTGTTAGTAAGGAAGCTATCTTTGAACATTTGGTAACCACAAATCTAAACCCTACAATGGCAATAAGTACATATCTATCGATAATCACAATGTAATGGACTGAAAGCACCAATAAAAGACACAGCATTGCAGAACAGATAGAAAAACAAGTTCCATCTATATGCTGCCTACCAGAGACTCACTTCAAACCCAAAGACATACACAGACTAAAAGTGAAGGAATGGAAAAAGATATTTCATGCAAATAACAGGGAGAAAAAACAGGCATAGCTGTATTTACATCAGACAAAATAGATTTCAAAACAAAGAAAGGAACAAGAAACAAGAAGGACATTTCATAATGATAAAGGAGTCAGTCCAACAAGAGGATATAACCATTATAAATATCTATACACCTAATATAGGAGCACCTAAATACGTGAAACAAATACTAACAGAATTAAAGGGGAAAACAGAAAGCAATGCATTCATTTCAGAAGACTTCAACACACCACACACTCCAAAAGACAGATCAACCAGACAGAAAATAGGTAAGGAGACAGAGGCACTGAACAACGCATTAGAACAGATGGACCTAACAGAGGTCTACAGACACTCCATTCAAAAGCAGCAGGAAACACATTCTTCTCAAATGTACATGGAATGTTTTCCAGAACAGATCACACACTAGGCCACAAAAAGAGCCTGAATAAATTTAAAAAGATTGAAGTTGCACCAACCAACTTATCAGACCACAAATGTATGAAACTAGAAATAAATTATGCAAAGAAAACAAAAAGGCCCACAAAGAAATGGAGGCTTAACAACATGCTCATAAATAACCAATGATCAATGAACAAATTAAAATAGAGATCAAGCAGTATATGGAGAGAAGTTTTAACAACAACTCAAAACCTATAGGATACAGCAAAGACAGTTCTAAGAGGAAAGTATATAGCAATACAGGTTTACCTCAAGAAAGAACAACAATCCCAAACGAACAGTCTAAACTTACAATTCATGAAACTAAAAAAAAAAAACAAAAAAACAATGGGGCCAAAGTCAGTAGAAGGAGGGACATAATAAAGATCAGAGAATAAATAAATAAAATTGAGAAGAATAAAACAACAGGAAGAATCAATGAAACCAGGAGCTAGTTCTTTGAGAAAATAAACAAAATAGACAAATCCCTAGCCAGACTTATCAAGAAAAAAGAGTGTACACACATAAACAGATTCAGAAATGAAAAGGAAAAGTCAGTACGGGCCCATGGAAATACAAAGAATTATTAAAGAATACTATGAAAAATTATATGCCAACAAATTGGATAACCTAGAATAAAATGGACAACTTTCAAGAAAAATACAACCTGACAAGATTGATCCAGGAAGAAACAGAAACTCTAAACAGACCAATTACCAGCAATGAAATTGAACTGCTAATCAAAAAACTACCTAAGAACAAAATCCCTGGACAAGATGGCTTCACTGCTGAATTTTATCAAACATTTAAAGAAGAGTTAACACTCATCCTACTTAACATTTTCCAAAAAGCAGAAGAGGAGGGAATACTTCCAAACTCATTCTGTGAGGCCTGTATCACACTAATACCAAAATCAGACAAAGACATCACAAAAAAAGAAAATTAAAGACCAATACCCTGATGAACATAGATGCAAAAATCCTCAACAAAATATTAGCAAACCAAATTCAAAAATACATCAAAAAGACCATTCATCATGACTAAGTGGGATTTATTCCAGGGATACAGGAATGGTACAATATTTGAAAATAAATCAACATCATACACCACATCAATAGAACGAAGGACAAAAATCACATGATCATCTCAATAGATGCTGAGAAAGCATTTGACAAAATTCAACATCATTCATGATAAAAACTCTCAACAAAATGGGTATAGAGAGTAAGTACCTCAACATAATAAAGGCAATATATGACAAACCCACAGACACCACCATACTTAATAGTGAAAAGCTAAAAGCTTTTAATCTAAGATCAGGAACAAGTCAAGGATGAAGGATGCCCACTCAGCCCACTTTTTTTCAACCTAGTACTGGAAGTCCTAGCCATGGCAATCAGACAACACAAAGAAATAAAAGGAATCCAGATTGGTAAAGAAGAAGTTAAACTGTCACTGTTTGCAGATGACATGATATTGCACATAAAAAACCCTAAAGAATCCAACAAAAAACTACTAGAACTAATAACTGCATTCGGCAAAGTTGCAGGACACAAAATTAATACACAGAAATCTGTTGCATTCCTATATAGTTACAATGAACCAGAAATCAGCAAAACAACTCCACTTACAGTTGCATCAAAAAGAATAAAATATCTAGGAAAAAACCTAACCAAGGAGTGAAAGACCTATACCCTGAAAACTGCAAGACACTCATGAGAGAAATTAAAGAAGACACCAATAAATGGAAATACATCCTGTGCTCATGAATAGGAAGAATTAATATTGTCAAAATGACCATCCTGCCTGAAGCAAATTATAGTTTCAATGCAATCCCTGCCCAAATACCAACAACATTCTTCAACAAACTAGAATAAATAGTTCTAAAATTCATATAGAATCACAAAAAACCCCGAATAGCCAAAGTAATCCTGAGAAAGAAGAACTAAGCTGGGATGATTACACTCCAGGACTTCAAGCTCTACTACAAAGCCACAGTAATCAAAACAATTTGGTACTGGCAAGAGAACAGACCTACAGAACAATGGAACAGAATAGATAGCCCAGATAAAAACCCACACATATATGGCCAATTAATATATGATAAAGGAGCCATGGATATACAATGGGGAGAAGACAGCCTCTTCAACAACTGGTGTTGGCAAAACTGGACAGCTATATGTAAGAGAATGAAACTGGATTATTGTCTAACTTCACACATAAAAGTAAACTCAAAATGGATCAAAGACCTGAATGTTGTCTTGAAACTGTAAAACTTTTAGAAGAAAACATAGGAAAAAAATCTCTTGAATATAAACATGAGCAACTTTTTCCTGAACACATCTCCTCAGGCAAGGGAAACAATCAAAAATGAACAAATGGGACTACATCAAACTAAGAAGCTTCTGTACAGCAAAGGACACCATCAGAACAAAAAGGGATCCTACAAAAATATGGGAGAATATATTCGTAAAGAAGTTATCTGATAAGGGGTTAACATCTAAAATATATAAAGAACTCACATGCCTCAACACCCCCCCAAAAAATAACCCGATTAAAAAATGGGTGGAGGATCTAAACAGACACATCTCCAAAGAAGAAATTCAAATGGCCAAAAGGCATATGAAAAGGTGCTCCACATCACTAAACATCATGGAAATGCAAACTAATACCACAATGAGATATCACTTCACAACAGTTAGGATGGTTAACACCCAACAGACAATATTAACAATAAATGCTGGCAAGGATGCGGAGAATTAGTTCAACCATTGTGGAAAGCAATATGGAGGTTCCCCAAAAAACTAAAAACTGAAATACCATTTGACCCAGTTATTCCACTTCTAGGAATCTACCCAAAGGAAAAAAGATCCCTGATTCGAAAAGACATATGCACCCCTATGTTTATTGCAGCACTATTTACAATAGCCAAGACAGGAGGCAACCTAAGTGTCCATCAATAGATGAATGGATAAAGAAGATGTGGTACATATACACAATGGAATACTATTCAGCCATAAGAAGAAAACAAATCCTACCATTTACAACAATATGGATGGAGCTCGAGGGTACTATGCTCAGTGAAATAAGCCAGGCAGAGAAAGACAAGTAGCAAATGATTTCACTTATCTGTGGAATATAACAAAGCAAAATGGAAGGAACAAAACAGCAGCAGACCCACAGACTCCAAGAAGGAACTTGCAGTTACGAAAGGGAAGGGGGTAGGGAGGATGGGTGGGGAGCGAGGTAGAAGGGGATGAAGGGGCACTATAATTAGCAATTGCAATATAGGTAGGTCATGATGAAGGCAGTACAGCACAGAAAAGACAAGTAATGACTCTATAGCATCTTAATACCCTGATAGACAGTGACTCTAATGGGGTGGTGAGTACTTGAAAATATGGGTGAACGTTGAAACCACAGTGTTGTTCATGTGAAACCTTCTTAAGATTGTATATCAATGATAATTTACTAAAAATTAATTAATTAATTAAAATAAGTTAAAGAGTATGAAAGTTCTGAGGGGTACAATAATACATTCATTTCATTATAGAAAATTTGGAACATCAGCAGATAGGAAGACATCAAGGAAAAGGCAGGAATTCTGGTGGATCTTGAAGGATAAAAGAATATGATGGAGTGGAGGGGAGGAAAAAGGGAAAAGTGGTGTTTAATTCAGAACAGTCCATAAAAGTGGAATGGATAAAAGTTAACATTTAAAGAGTGCCCACTATGAGTCAGGCATCACAACAGATATCTTTTAATCCACATGACTTGTGAAAAAAGCATCACATTACACATGAAGACTCTGGAGATCCAAAAATTAAGCAACTGGTCCAAAAAGTCAAGCAGGTAGTAAAGTGACAGAACCAAGATTTTAATCTTCAATCTCAGGATTCAGGCTTCAAAATATATACTCTTTCTTCTACGTTAAGATGCTAACCAAAGACTTGACCTATCCCTGTTTCCAAGTTAAGATCTTTGTAGAGAGCTTTCTAAGGGACAGATTTACATTTAAAGCACTATACATTGTTTCTTGATTAAACTTCCATTTAATTGCAAATTAGTTCAACCATTGTGGAAAACAGTATGGAGGTTCCTCAAAAAACTCAAAATAGAAATACCATTTGACCCAGGAATTCCACTCCTAGGAATTTACCCTAAGAATGCAGCAGCCCAGTTTGAAAAAGACAGATGCACCCCTATGTTTATCGCAGCACTATTTACAATAGCCAAGAAATGGAAGCAACCTAAGTGTCCATCAGTAGATGAATGGATAAAGAAGATGTAGTACATATACACAATGGAATATTATTCAGCCATAAGAAGAAAACAAATCCTACCATTTGCAACAACATGGATGGAGCTTGAGGGTATTATGCTCAGTGAAATAAGCCAAGCCGAAAAAGACAAGTATCAAATGATTTCACTCATATGTGGAGTATAAGAACAAGAAAAAAAAATACTGAAGGAACAAAACAGCAGCAGACTCACAGAACCCAAGAACGGACTAATAGTTACAAAGGGAAAGGGACTGGGGAGGATGGGTGGGAAGGGAGGGGCAAGGGGGAAGAAGGGACATTACGATTAGCAGATGTAATGTTGGGGGGGCACAGGGAGGGCTGTACAACCCAGAGAGGACAAGTAGTGACTCTATGGCATCTCACTACACGGATGGACAGTGACTGTAATGGGGTTGGTGGGGGGGGACCTGATGAAGGGGGTAGTGTAATCACCATAAATTACTCATTTAATTTTAGATTAATGATATCAAAATAAACTTATTAAAAAAAACTTCCATTTAATTAATAAACTATATGTGATATGCATTTCTCTCTTGGCTTCCAAGACGACTCTTCTCCGGCTTTCCTCTTATGCTCTCTGCCTACTCATTATATGTTTTGTTCACCAGCCCTTTTCTGATTCTGCATATTCTCCATAGGAATCTCATCTATACCCAAGATCTGAACTACTACTATTGCTAATGACTCTGTTTCCTCAACTCAGAGAAACTTCTCTCCAGTTTTACTTGAATGATTAACTCCCTCCAAGCCAGACTGAATACTCCTCTGTATACTCACAGATCCCACTTAAATAATTCTAATGAGGCATTCTTCAATCAGAGTGTATTCTACCTGCAGTTCTAAGTCAGACATCCTTCTTATATGCCCCCCAAACACACCCTTATTTATCTTTATAGCACTTCCCATGTTATATTACAAATAACTATTTACTTTACCATTTTTACACCAGACGATAAGCTGAGACATGGCAATATGTCTTATTCACCATCTTCCCCAGTACTTAGAATAGTGCAAAACACATAATCACTCAAATATTAACTAAACCAATAAACAGGAGAAATAAAATTTGCTTTAAACTGGAAAGATACAATTTCTGAAAACAAAACCTTTGGGTATTTATTTTTTCAAATGAGAAAATAAGCCAAGAAAGGTTAAGTGACTAACTCAGTCAGCTTTGGTCTTCTGAATCACAATTCTCTTCCCACAAAATCATGGGGCCTATTAAATTATGCTTATTGATCTAAGCTTTCCATGAGCCTCCAGATGTAACAAATATGTTATTTAGTGAAGAACCACTTCAACTTCATTCACCACAGCTCTGGCTGGCTCTATTAGTTATAGAGAACTCAGATGGTAATTATTATTTAATAGCTTTTCTGCCCAGAAAACACTAACGTTTAACTGAACCAATCTTTTCACATGTCCTTCACACACACACTATGATTCAATATATAGTTATCATGTTATCTCCACATGAAAAACAATATGCAAGTTATAATTTGCCAGCACTCAAAGGGAAAAATAATTATATTGTATGCCCTTTAAGTTTACCAATACGTCAAATGTCTGCCTTAAACCAAAATGTGATTCAGTTGAAAAAGACAGACTGAACACCAACGCAGAGACAAGCACTGCAATTTCATCAGGAAAATCCCTATAGTCCAGTGCTAATGTTTTGAATGGTTGCTATGTTATACTGCAATTGTGTTATGGGCAACAACTCAGAAGCTAGGACAGCAAGTTCACTAAGAAACATCTGAATCAAACCAAGATTGAAAGAAGTACCCTGAGACTTAACTTCAGCTTTTTATACCTTTAATTGAAGTAACTCTTCATCATAAGCCTCAAAGACAGGATTTACAATGAGACTGCAAAAATTACCTATAATTTATTTAAAGACATATTTTGAGAGTGCCCTTCCAAAAGGAAATAGCTAGGTTTAGGTTTCCCCTAACGCTATGAATTTTAATCTAAAGGCAATATGAAGTTACAATATACAGAAAGCAAATTAACTAGACACTTCTTTAATTTCCTTCTTACTCAATTATATCTCAGTTAAATTAAAAGAAAAAAATACACAGAGAAGACAAGTAGTGATTCTACAGCATCTTACTATGCTGATGGACAGTGACTGTAATGAGGTATGTGGTTGGGACTTGATAATAGGGGGAATCTAGTAACTCTAATGTTGCTCATATGATTGCATAATAATGATACATACATACACACATACATACATACATACATACATACATACATACATAAAAATAGTGCTAAACTACACAGTCTGTGATAGCATTTTCCAGAGAGGCAGTTTGGATGGAAAAATATAAAACTTATGAGAACTGCTAATTTACGAGGGCAAAATGAAAGTAGTGACGTAATTTCATAAATTAAGTCTTGACCTGGTAAACAATAAAATGGAAGGGGTAAAAAGGGCAGAAAGGGACGGAAGGAGGGAGGGAGGACGAGAGGGAGGAGAAAGTCAGGAGAAGCTTTTTCTTTTTTTTTTTTAAACTAAGGTTCTTCTAAGAAAGAGCCAGGAAATTGACCAAACTCCCCAAGCCCACTGGGGAGTAGTATGAGCAATCCTGAGGGAGTCCTTACTGCTAATATTGTCATGGGACAGTCTCAAATATTCACACTTTCTAGGAATAGAACCTTTCCTTCTGGTCCCAATGAATCCCCTCTTTAATCCCATTTCTTATGGCTTACAGTTACCCTTCCTCCCTCAGTTCCTCCCTCAAAAATTTTCTTTTACTTCTATTACACTATGGGAGGGGCAAAAAGAGTAGAAATGCACAACCCTCATCTTTAAGAAATATTTATTCAGGAATTTCTATTTGGAAGAGCCTGATGATACAGCTTCTCTCTTGGCTTCTGAAATCTAATGTCCTGCCTTTAAGGAGCTTACAATTTAGTTAGGAAAGTAAGACATACACAGAAATAATAATACAATATAAGGACAGCAAGTTGACTGACAAATACACATTACAGAATTTCAGAGGAATTCAGAACATGTAACAAAAATATGCCACTTTGGTATCTTGACTATTTTGAGTTAAAGACATTAGATAAACAGCAGGTGCAAGAGGGACACTCTGACACTTTTTCTTCCTTAGAACAAAAATAAATCTCCCATGTGAAAGGTGCCCTCCCTGTTCCAAGGAAGATAATCTTATCAACAGAGATGGGGAATGGAAGACAAGAAATCTGTACAAACAAAGCTTATTAAACTAATCCTTATCTTCCTAGTCACTTCTTCACAATTTACTACTCCTAGCCCAATCCCGTATGTCTTGTCAATTATACACAAACTTAATGCTTTCTGTCTAAAAGCTTTCTATTCTGGTCACTTCTTCAAGTCTTTATTTTCCTATAAAGGTCCCTAAGTCCACATAAAAAATTTTTAAATTTATATGCTTTTTCTCTCTTTATCTGTCCTAAGTCAATTTAATTCTCAGGCTCAGCCAGAGACCCTAAGAGGGTAGAGAATTTTCCTCCCCTACAGAAGTCATGGTAGAGTAGACCTTTGCAGCATGGAAGATTTTTGAAGAGTTCAGATTAAGAATTGTGAACTTTAGTCAGCAGGAAAGACTACTTCTGGAAATTTCTTCACATAGGTACATACACATACATTCCCTTAAAGTACACAGACATTAGACAATTTGAGAAAACTAGTCACTGAACCTAATACATTATGAATGACAAAGTTAAAATAAAACTCATTTTAGGCAAAGACAACACCTAGAAAATGCACAAAAAAGAATTCTGACAATTTACTAATCTTTGTTAAGATTTCATTCTTCTAAGCTTCTTGAATTAGAACTTCCCATGACAAAATGCTGTCTTCTGATTACTAAGGATTTTATCACACAACATGAGTCATTCTTGATTTTTCTTCTTCTCTGCTTGTCTTGCCCAACTATTGAATATGCCATTACTTGAACATCAGCATATGGGAAAGAAAAAAGGAGAGAGGGCTAAAATGAAGCGTGCGGATTTTTGCAATACAGTAAGGGTACAATGTAAAAAACATGAAATTTCAAGTTCCAATTCCCATTACTTAATTTGACTTGAAAGAAGACATTCAGCCTCAGTATCAAAGGTTCTTACATAGTTCCTTAAATATAACTTGAAAAGTTATTGCTTTCAAAAATTGCAAAAAAGAAAACGATGCAATGAACATTCGTTGCTATACAAAACAGTTCCATGAGTGGAGAAAGAGTGGAGTCATTGGCTAAACCAAGGCTTAACCTACCATCTATGCTCTGTGTAACCCTAAATTGGTATTACTCTGTTACTTGAAAAAATTCCTGAGTTTAGTCTGCACGCTTCATCTGGTTGAAAAGAAAATACTCAAAGGAAGGGGAATATCAGATATACACTGTAACTAGGACAAAAAATCAAAGGGTAACTCAAATCTGCAGCTCTCTGAAGAGTCCTGTGCGTAATTTAAAACATTCTAATTCTAAACAAAATGAGTTTGAAATCAAACCTCAATACAAAAGGTGAGTATTAACTGTAACCACCTACAGGCTACAACCTATGAAATTAGAGGACTCTGAATCCAGATAATTGTAGGATAGATACATTTAATTATGCTCTAGTTGAATATTAGGCTTGTTTACAGAGATGTTGCTTAGTAACTGAAGGTTGCTTTAACAACCTACTCAGTTTTGGAGCTACTCAAGTATTTTGTGCTCATAGTCTGAACAGATTATGAACTAGATTACGTAAGAAATTAAGAACAAGTTTCTTGTTATCCCAGACATCTTTGAAATTTTGTAATTTTGTAAATAACTTCTTCATTACAAATAATATGACCAAAGGCTTTAAAGAAAAGTGGGCATTTTTAAGAGCTAAGTGCCCGTTCATTATGGTCACAAATTGGACACGAAGGATTTATCAGTGTCCATTTAAACCTAGCAATCACTGGCACATTCTAGATGTTACCTGTGATGACGGCCATCATCACTGTTAAAACTGTCTTCAGGATCAAGGAATATGGTACATTGTTTTTCTGAACACAAATTAAACTGGAGGTACCCCACGTTTAGCGAGTTACTAAACTGGCCATGCAAGAACCACGCTGGAGTGCATCAGAAAGCTCCATCAAGAGTTTCACGTGTATTTCACTCGTAACAAAGATTCGTCTCACAGCCTACTTTGTTCTAACACTCGCTCCGATTACTTTACAAGAAAAATAAATAAGAATTCACGGGTCAGTTGTCAAGAAAAAACGAGTATTCCAAAACACGGACGAGACAGCATCCCATACGATCAGGTTACGTACCAGACTCACACACGGTCCTTGCAACGTGCGCACAGAAAACTTGGTGACTGGTGTTCTGGCAGCACTTGCCACCGGGGGGACACCTCCACAGCTCCAACCACGGGACCCACTCGGCTCTTCTCGCAGGAGCATTGGGTCTAAGGGATACGGTCCCACAGGCAGGGTGGGGACCCAGCCTGCCACGCCTGGTGAGGTGCCGGCCGTCGCTGGCGGCGCAGGCTGGGGAGGAGGAGCAGCCGGAGGGCCAAGAGTGCCGCGGTTCCCGCCCCGGGGGAATCGGGGGTACGCGGGGGAGCTCCGTGGGCAGAGCGCGGCAGCGGCGCTCCTCCTCGGCGGACGGGACCTCTCCGGCGTGTGCGGCCAGCCCGCAGCCAGCGTGCAGCCGGGACGCCAATCGCTGCCTGCTCCCCCGCCAGCACCTCTCCACAGCCTCGGTCCCGAGACCTCAGGGCGAGTGAGGCAGGAAGTCCCGCCCCCACGTCGACGTCGCCGACGCCGCGGCGGGAGGCGGTGAGCGGGCCGAAGCCGGAGCGGCGGCCTGCAAGCGCGGGAACGTGGGGCTTGGGCGGCGTTACGAGCGCTCTCCGCGGGGCCTGAGCGGGAGAGAACCGAAAATCCGGGACCAGGCACTTGCTTCAAGGAGCCAGAGCGGCGCGCGTGGCTGAGCGGGAAGCCGACCTCCCTCCCCTCCCCCACGCCGCAGCGTCTTTGGAGGTTTTTTCCCCTTTCCGCGCTTCTCCTTCCCTCTGCCGGCCCTTCCCACACTCTTTCTTCCCTGAGGGCCCCGATGATGGCCCTGACGGCCCCGTTGCCCAGCCTGCCACGAGGAATGGCCAGGTCAGCGCCGGGGCCCACGAGCGAATCCTTGCCCAGCCCCGCGCGTCCGGCCGCACATATCGTCACGTCATTACCTCAAATTCGGGGCCCACTGGGGATAACACTGTGAACTTTTTGTGTTCGGGTTCTAAAGTTAGAAAGGAGGGTACTTGTTTTTGAGAACTTCAATTATATGCCAAGAGCCGAATAAGCTTAACGGAATACGTGGGAGAAGAAATAGATACCCTCCCTTCCCCCATGTTTGTTGAGTGCCTTGCATTCGTTTTTATTCTCACTACACTGTGAAGCACAGCTTATTTTTACCCCCAAAGTGAACATTTTGGGGCTCTAGTTATGATTAGGAAGGCAACTGAGGTATGACTTTTTTTGTTAAAATGAAGAAAGCATTAGATGGGACAGTGAATTGGGCAATGGGGTGTTAGATGGATTACATAGATGGGGAGATATCTTAGGGAACAGAATATACAATTCAGAAATAAACTGCTGTGCATGTAAGAGTATTTTATAGTAGCTCACTTGCTGAACATTTAAGTATAGAGTACGGAGCAATTTTCGGGTTATCTTATTTAACCTTCTGTAACATGGATGCAGTTATCTCAATTTCACAGCGTTATGCAGAGATTTACTGGTAAGTGTTGAAACCAGGCGGTCTGACTCCAGAAGTCTCAGTGGTAATCAGTAAAGTATACATGACGAATCACTGGTCATTGGGAAAAAGATGATCTGAGAAATTGCTAACTTGGGGACAGGCTTTATATCTCGCATTTCTCAAATAAATACCAGATGAATCAAGAATTTTAAAGTAAAGAATGAAACCATAAAAATACTACAAGAAACTCAAGGTATCTTTATAATCTTGAGCTGAAAAAGGCCTTTTAAAATATAAAACAAGAACCAGAAACCATAAAGGAAAAAGTTGGTAAAGATTAACCACCTAAAGATTGTAATCTCTGTACACAAAGTTGTAACTCTACGTACAAATAACGAACCACTAGAAAAAAAATTTGTTTTATATGGAAGAAGAACTAAAAATATTTCTAATGTACAAAGAGGTCTTAGAATATCAATTTAAAAACACCACAATAAAATTGTCAAAGGATATCAACACATTCATAAACCTAAACCAATAAAAACAAACACCTAATTAGAAAATGAAAAGATGTTCAACTTAAAGAAGAGATCCTTTTTGTCTATCAGTTGGCACTGGGATATGGGATTACTTTTGTGAACCATTGGTGTGTAGTTCAAATTGGTACAACCTTATTTACCGAAATTTAACATAAGCATTAGCCTTTGCTCCAATGATTGCATTTCCTAGTCATTCACTCTAAGGAGAATAACAAAAAGGAAACAGATTCACAAGAATGTTCCTCATTCCCTTTTTTGTGATATGTGTTTCTAAAAACAATAAGTGCCATCACTAAGACACAAATTATGGTGCATGCATACAATGAGCCGTTAAAAACAATGCTGTAAATCTCTTTATTTACATGAAAATATGTCCATAGCATATGGGTTGTTTTTTGTCCCAGATAAAAGCAGAATACATATCAGCATGAACACTGTCATCCCAACATGAATATCTGTGTATATGTGAATGTAGTTGTACAAAAAGATCTAGAAGGATGTAAGCCAAAATGCAGAGAGATTTATCTTATATTTTGGACTTTTCTATCTTGTTTTGAGTTTTTTTTATAATGAATATATCATTTCTACAAAAATGAAATTGTTTTTTACTTTTTAATTAAAGTTATGCCAGTGAAGTGGGACCAGCTGACTATAGACCCTCACAGGTAGATAACCGATGTGTTATCTAGAGTTGAGCACTCTTAACTCATCACTTAAATACCATGATTCTGACTCTCCAGATTAAATGGGTATCCTTCCTTTGTGTTCTCCGTGCCTGTCACGGTATTTGTTGCACTTTACTGTTATATATAGTTCCCTCTTAATAAATCACTAGACTGCTACTACTATATATATATATACACACTCCCATAGAAACTCACACATACTTTTTCTGCCTGTTATGTAGTTCTTTTCCCCTGATTCATTATTTGTCATCTACTTTGTATGAGAAGTTTTAATGTAGTCAAAATGCTAATAGACATAACAAATGTTAAAGGGATAGTGCCAAAAACTTTATGCCAATAAATTTGACAAGTTAAAGAAATAGACAAATTCTTGAAAAATATGAAAAAAAAAAAACTCTGACACTTAAGAAGGAAAAGAAAATCTAAATGGGCCAATTTTATGTTCATTGAATTGTAATAAAAATCTTCCCACAAAGAAAACTCCAGGCCCAGATGGTTTCACCAGTAAATTTTATCAAAGAAGATAATATACCAGTCCTACACTATTTCTGCAAATAGAGCAGGAAGGAACACTTCCAAACCCATATAGCCAACATAATCCTGATACCAAAACTTGATGAAGACATTTTACAGGAAAATTACAAACCAATGTGCCTCATAAATATGGATTTTAAAATTCTTAATGAAATATTGGCAATTGAACATTCTACTATATAGGATACATGGCCAAGGAAAGTGAGGTTTAATATTGAAAAGTCAGTGTAATTCACCACATTAACAGAATGAAAGAGAAACACATTATATGGTTGAATACATATGTTAAGTGAAAGCCACATATTATATGATTCCATTTATATAAAATGTCCGCAACAGGCAAATCCATAGGGAAAGAAAGTAGATAGATAGTTATCAGGGGCTGGGGCTGGGGACAATGGAAAATGACTACTGATGAGTATGGGGTTTATATTTGGAGTGATGAAAATGTTCTGAAATTACTGATGATGGTTGCACAGCTTTGTGAATATACTAAAACCACTGAATTATACACGTTAAAAGAGTGAACTCTATGGTATATGGACTATATCAAAAAATTTGGAAAGTACAACTGTATTCATAGATAACATTGGAAAGAAAGTAAAAGTTCACAGTCAACATGATTACATTAAAAAGCCTATGGAATATACAAAAGAGCTACTAAAACTAATAGGTTAATTTAGTAAGTCATAGGATATAAGGTCAGTATACCAAAATCAACTCAATTTCTATATACTAAGAACAAAACAATACCATTTATTCATTTAGGAAATGAAATTGAAAACAACCCCATTTATAGTGTATCCAAAAATATCAGAAACCTAGGAATAAATGAAACAAAAGATGTGCAGGACCTCTATTGAAAACCACAAAACATAGCTGAAGAAAAATTTTAAAAGACTTAAATAAACCAAAAATGTCATATTCATAATGAGAAAACTATCATTAAGCTGCCATTCTTCCTGAATTGACTTGTAAATTCAACCCCATCTCAAAATTCCACCAGGCATTTTTACAGAGGCAAAATAATTATAAAATTTATCTAAAAAGGTGAAGGACTGAATAATAAACACAAGATGGCAGCATGAGAGGTGACACAGAGAACTCCTCCCAAAACCACAAATAGTACAAAAATATAGTTAATTAATACAAATAACCCTTTATCAGCAAGAAGAAAGAAGGCTGAACCAGACTGCATACAGACCTCACAAAACAGGGTAACATATGAAAGCCTTAATCCGGTGGAACCCAAGCCCTTCCCCCACCCCAGGCTCACTGGCGGGAGGAAGAGAAACAGCGGGGAGGGGGTGGACACCTGGGACTGTGGAACACCTAGCCCTGGATATCTGCTTTGTGAGAGGAAGCCTATATTTTTTGGTGCTCCGGACGTTGGGGTGCTTGGATGGGCGAAGGGCCTCGGAGACTGACATTCCAGCAGTTTGTGGAGGACAGGATCCACACCCAGCCACTCTGTGTCAGAGGAAGGGCTGGCAGTCTGAGAGGCTTCCTAGCAGTGAGAGGGCTGCTGAACGGGTGGGGTTTACAAGGAGCTTGCTGCACAGGAGAAGGGAGAGCTGGACAAGGTTGTCTGGGTGCACTCTGACCAGCTGGTTGGGAACTTTGACGAGCTTCAGGTGCTCCAACCCCCTAGCTGCCTACTCAGCTCTGAGGGCCCCCACTGTGATACATAGCCTGCGGAGCCTTCCTACTGGCCTGCAGGCACGTGCTCGCTGCAGTCAGTCCAGCCAGAGGGAGACCCTGCCTACACCAAGAGATGCAAGCACAGAGGATTACACCTGTGTGCTCAGCCCACTGGCTCTGACACTGGAGACAGGCACTGCAGATGGGAATCAGGAAAGAGATATTTCCTCCCCCCACACACCTCCGGCACCAGCTCTGCTCAACTAAGAATGCAACCTCACTCTAGGTCTAGGGGCTATGCAACTCCAGAGACTGGAGTTTCTATGCAATAGTGGGCACCACACAGAAATAAGAAACGTCAAAAGAACATGGTTCAGAACAAAATTTCAAAAACTCCAGAAAAAGGGCCAAATGAAACTGACTCACCAATCTTCCTGAAAGAAAGTTCAAAATAAAAATTATAAACATGCTTATGGAGGCACAGAAAAATATTCCAAGAACACAGGAACAAATTTAAGTTGGATATTCAAACATTAAGAAATTCCATTTCTGAAATGCAACATACAATGGAGGGATTTAAAAGCAGATTAGGTGTAGTAGAAGAGACGGTAAATGGAATAAAAATTAGAGAAGAGGAATACAAAGAAGCTGAGGCACACAGAGAAAAAAATCTCGAAGAATGAAAGAATATTGAGAGAACTGTGTGACCAATCCAAACGCAACAATATTTGCATTATAGGGGTACCAGAAGAAGAAGAGAGAGAGAAAAAGGGATAGAAAGTGTTATTGAGGAGGTAATTGCTGAAAACTTCCCTAATCTGGGGAAGGAGATAGTCTGTCAGGCCATGGAGATGCACAGATCTCACAACACAAGGGACCCAAGGAAGACAACATCAAGACATACAATAATTAAAATGGCAAAGATCAAGGAAAAAGACAGATATTTAAAAGCAGCTAGAGAGAGAAAAAAGATCACATACAAAGGAAAACCCATTAGGCTATCATCAGACTTCTCAACAGAAACCTTACAGGCCAGAAGAGAGTGGCATGATATATTTAATGCAATGAAGCAGAAAGGCCTTGAACCAAGAATACTCTACTCGGCAAGGTTATCATTTAAATTTGAAGGAGGGATTAAACAATTTTCAGATAAGCAAAAGCTGAGAGAATTTACCTCCCACAAACCACCTCTACAGTGTATTTTGGAGGGACTCCTATAAATGGAAGTATTCCTAAGGCTAAATAGATGTCACCCAATGACTAGACAAAGACTAAAGAATATGATTCATAACATACAAAGAATAGAGGAGGAAGAAAAAGTAGGAAAAAAAAGCTTTAGGTTGTTTTTGTAATAGAATACGAAGTGAGTTAAATTAGACTGTTAGATAGTAAGGGAATTGCCCTTGAAACTTTGGTAACCACGAATCTAAGGCGTGCAATGGCAATAAGTACATACTTATCGATAATCAACCTAAATGTAAATTGTCTGAATGCACCAATCAAAAGACATAGAGTTAATGAATGGATAAAAAAAACAAGACCCATCTATATGCTGCCTACAAGAGACTCACTTCAAACCCAAAGACATACACAGACTGAAAGGGAAGGGAGGGAAAAAGATATTTCATGCAACTAATAGGGAGAAAAAAGCAGGAGTTGCAGTTCTTGTATCAGACAAAATAGACTTCAAAACAAAGAAAGTCACAAGAGAAAAAGAAGGACACTACATAACGATAAAAGGGTCAGTGCAACAAGAGGATATAACTATTATAAATATCTATGCACCCAACACAGGATCACCTACATATGTGAAACAAATACTAACATAATTAAAGGGGGAAATAGAATGCAATGCATTCATTTCAGGAGACTTCAACACACCACTCACTCCAAAGGACAGATCAACTAGACAGAAAATAAATAGACAGAGACACTAAACAACATATTAGAACAGATGGACCTAACAGACATCTACACAACACTCCATCCAAAAGCAACAGGATACACATTCTTCTCAAGTGCACATGGAACATTTTCAACAACAGACCACATTCTAGGCCACAAAAAGAACCTCAGTAAATACAAAACAACTGAAGTTGTACCAATAAGCTTCTCACATCACAAAGGTATGAAACAAGAAATAAATTACACAAAGAAAACGAAAAAGCCCACAAACACATAGAGGCTTAATGACATGCTCCTAAATAATCAATGGGTCAATGACCAAATACAAACAGAGATCAAGCAATATATGGAGACAAATGAGAACAATAATTCAACACCACAAAATCTGTGGGATGCAGCGAAGGCCGTGCTAAGAGGGAAATATATTGCAATACAGGCCTACTTCAGGAAAGAAGAACAATCCCAAATGAACAGTCTAAACTCACAATTAATGAAACTAGAAAAGGAAGAACAAATGAGGCCCAAAGTCAGTAGAAGGAGGGACATAATAAAGATTAAAGCAGAAATAAATAAAATTGAGAAGAATAAAACAATAGAAAGAATCAATAAAAGCAGGAGCTGGCTCTTTGAGAAAATAAACAAAATAGATAAACCCCTAGCCAGACTTATCAAGAAAAAAAGAGAGTCTACTCACATAAACAGAGTCAGAAATGAGAAAGGAAAAATCACCATGGACACCACAGAAATACAAAGAATTATGAGAGAATACTATGAAAAATTATATGCTAAGAAACTGGATAACCTAGAAGAAATGGACAACTTTCTAGAAAAATACAACCTGCCAAGGCTGACCCAGGAAAAAACAGAAACTCTGAATAGACCAATTACCAGCAAAGAAATTGAATTGGTAATCAAAAAACTACCTAAGAGCAAACGCCTGAACCAGATGGTTTCAGTGCTGAATTTTATCAAACATTTAGTGAAGACCTAATACCCATCCTCATTAAAGTTTTCCAAAAAGTAGAAGAGGAAGCAATACTCCCAAATCATTCTACAAGACCAACATCACTCTAATACCAAAACCAGGCAAAGACACGACAAAAAAAAAGATAATTACAGACCAATATCCCTGATGAACATGGATGAAAAAATACTCAACAAAATATTAGCAAACCGAATTCAAAAATACATCAAAAAGATCATCCATCATGATCAAGTAGGATTCATCCTAGGGATCAAGGATGGTATAACATTCGAAAATCCATCAACATCATCCACCAGATCAAAAAAAAGGACAAAAACCGCATGATCATCTCCATAGATTCTGAAAAAGCATTCGACAAAATTCAACACCCATTCATGATAAAAACTCTCAACAAAATGGGTACAGAGGGCAAGTACCTCAACATAATAAAGGCCACATATGACAAAACCACAACCAACATTATACTTAACAGCGAGAAGCTGAAGGCTTTTCCTTTAAGATTGGGAACAAGACAAGGATGCCCACTCTCGCCATTTTTACTCAACATAGTTTTGGGGGTCCTAGCCACAGCAATGAGACAACACAAAGAAATAAAAGGCATCCAGATTGGTAAGGAAGAAGTCAAACTGTCCCTATTTGCAGATGACATGATATTGTACATAAAAAACCCTAAGGAATCCACTCCAAAACTACTAGATCTAATATCTGAATTCAGCAAACTTGTGGGATACAAAATTAATACACAGAAACCTGTTGGATTCCTATACACTAACGGCAGACTAGCAGAAAGAGAAATCAGGAAAACAATTCCATTCACAGTCACATCAAAAAGAATAAAATACCTAGGAATAAACCTAACGAAGGAAGTGAAAGACCTACACCCTGAAAATTACAAGACACTCTTAAGAGAAATTAAAGAGGACACTAACAAATGGAAATTCATCCCATGCTCTTGGCTAGGAAGAATTAATATTGTCAAAATGGCTATCCTGCTAAAGCAATCTACAGACTCAATGCAATCCCTATGAAAATACCTACAGCATTCTTCAATGAACTAAAGCAAATAGTT
Source organism: Smutsia gigantea (assembly GCA_032199065.1). Taxonomy (NCBI): domain Eukaryota; kingdom Metazoa; phylum Chordata; class Mammalia; order Pholidota; family Manidae; genus Smutsia; species Smutsia gigantea. The sequence continues at coordinate 371,620 of JAVSCE010006815.1, read as the reverse complement.
CTAAAAATCATGTGGAATGACAAAAGACCTGAATAGCCAAAGCTCTCCCGAGAAGGAAGAATAAAGCTGGGGGATTATGCTCCCCAACTTCAAGCTCTACTACAAAGCCACAGTAATCAAGACAATTTGGTACTGGCACAGGAACAGACCCATAGACCAGTGGAACAGAATAGGGAGTCCAGATATAAACCCAAGCATATATGTTCCATTAATGTATGATAAAGGAGCCATGGATATACAATGGGGAAATGATAGCCTCTTCAACAGCTGGTGTTGGCAAAACTGGACAGCTATATGTAAGAGAATGAAACTTAATTACTGTTTAACCCCATACACAAAAGTAAACTCAAAATGGACCAAAGACCAGAATATAAGTCATGAAACCATAAAACTCTGAGAAAAAAACATAGGCAAAAATCTCTTGGACATAAACATGAGCGACTTCTTAATGAACATATCTCCCCAGGTAAGGGAAACAAAAGCAAAAATGAACAAGTGGGACTATATCAAGCTGAAAAGCTTCTGTACAGCAAAGGACACCATCAGTAGAACAAAAAGACATCCTATAGTACGGGAGAATATATTCATAAATGATGTACCTGATGAGGGGTTGACATCCAAAATATATAAAGAACTCACGCACCTCCACAAACAAAAAGCAAATAAGCCAATTAAAAATAGCCAGAGGAGCTGAACAGAGACTTTTCCAAAGAAGAAATTCAGATGACCAACAGGCACATGAAAAGATGATCCACATCGCTAATCATCAGAGAAATGCAAATTAAAACCATAATGAGATATCACCTCACACCAGTTAGGATGGCCAACATCCAAAAGACAAACAACAACAAATGTTGGCAAGGATGTGGAGAAAAGGGAACCCTCCTACACTGCTGGTGGGACTGCAAATTAGTTCAACCATTGTGGAGAGCAGTATGGAGGTTCCTCAAAAAACTCAAAATAGAAATACCATTTGACCCAGGTATTCCACTCCTAGGAATTTACCCTAAGAATGCAGCAGTGCAGTTTGAAAAAGACATATGCACCCCTATGTTTATTGCAGCACTATTTACAATAGCCAAGAAATGGAAGCAACCTAAGTGTCCATCAGTAGATGAGTGGATAAAGAAGATGTGGTACATATACACAATGAAATATTATTCAGCCATAAGAAGAAAATAAATCCTACCATTTGCAAGAACATGGATAGAGCTAGAGGGTATTATGATCAGTGAAATAAGCCAGGTGGAGAAAGACAAGTGTCAAATGATTTCACTCATATGTGGAGTATAAGAACAAAAGCAAAAACTGAAGCAACAAAACAGCAGCAGACTCACAGAACCGAAGAATGAGCTAACAGTTACCAAACGGAAAGGGACTGGAGAGGATGGATGGGAAGGGAGGAATAAGGGGGTAAAAGGAGCATTACAATTAGCACATGAAATGCAGCAGTGGGGGACAGGGGAAAGACAGTCTGTATAGAGAAGACAAGTAATGATTCCATAGCATCTTACTACGCTGATGGACAGTGACTCTATTCGGGTATGTGGGGGGACTTGATAATAGTGGGTGTCATAACCATAATGTTGTTAAAGTGATTGTACATTAACGATACCTAAATAAATAAATAAATATAGAGATAAATAAATAAAAACACTAAAAAAAAGGTGAAGGACCTAGGACAGCCAAAAAAATATTTAAATAGAACAAGTTTGGAGGACTTACACTACCTGATGTCAAGACTTTTATAAAGTTACAGATAGCAAGACAATATATTATTTAAAGAAGGATAAACTAGTAAATAAACATATTTGAGTCTAGAAGTAGACCCACACATATACAGTTCTTTATTACTAATGCACCAAAGCAATTAAATGATGAAAGTTTTTTTTAACAAATATTGCTAAAACAACTGGATATCTGTAAAAAAAATTAACTTCAGCCCTATTTCACCCCATATACAAAGATTAATTAAAAGTGGGTGATAAGCTGAATGTTAAACCCAGATCCATAAAACATCTAGAAGAAAACATAGAAGAACATTTAATACTTTGTAGTAGGCAAATATTTCTTTATATGGAACATAAAAGGTGCTAATCATAAAAGAAAAATTTGACAAAATGGACTTTATCAAAACCTACCTTTCCAGACATAAATGCAGCATTATGCTACAGAGTGGAAAATAATCACTCCACATGTATCTAGCAAAGGACTTGTATCAAGAATATATAAAGAACTAAAGTTAACAAAAATTATGAACAACAACTCAATAACATCTCAACAACATGGGTATAGAAAGAATGTGCTGCAACATAATAAAGGCCATATATGACAAGCCCACTAACACACTTAACAGTGCAAAGCTGAACGCTTTTCCTCTAAGATCAGGAACAAAACAAGGATACCCACTCTTGCCACTTTTATTCAACATAGTATTGGAAATCCTAACCAGAGCAATTAGGAGAAAAAAGAAATATATATAAAATAGTATAATAATATTATATAATAATTTTAATTATTTTAATTAGTAACACTATATATAGAAAACCCAAAAGACTCCACCAAAAAACTGTCAGCTCTAATAAATGAATTAAGTAAAGTTGAAGGATACAGAATCAATATACAGAAATCTGTTGTGTTTCTAAATACTGATAATAAACTAATAGAAAGAGAAATCAAGAAAACAATTTCATTTATAATTGCATCAAAAATAATAAAATACCCAGAAATATTTTATTGGTTTTTTTTATTGAAATACAGTTGATAGTCAATATTATATTGGCTTCAGGTATACAATAATTCATAATTATATGGGTTATTAAATGTTCACTATGATAGTTATCTGTCAACATACAAAGATATTACAGTATTATTGACTATATTTTCTGCTGTACTTTCATCTTGTGACTAATTTATTTTATAATTAACCAAGGAAGTGAAAGATTTATACAATGAAAACTATAAGACATTGATTAAATGAACTGAAGACACAAATAAATGGAAAGATATTCTGTGCTCATGTGTTAGAAAAATTAATGTTGATAAAATGGCCATACTCATTTTCAATGCAGATTCAATGCACTCACTATCAAAATTCTAATGGCTTTTTTCACAGAAATAGAATAAACAGTACTACAGTTTGTATGGAACTACAAAAGACCCCAAATAGCCAAAGCAATCTTGAGAAAGAACAGCAAAGCTAGAGGCATCATGCTTCCTGATTTCAAACTAACTGTAAGGTTATAGTAATCAAAACAGTATGGTATTGGCATGAAAACAGGTGCTTAGCTCAAAGGAACAGAGTGGAGACCCAAGAAATAATCCCACATATATATATACATATATTTATGTATATATGCTCAGTTGATTTATGAAGATGACTATGAATATGCAATGGAGAAAGGACAGTCTCTTTAATAAATGGTGTTGGAAAAACTGGACAGCCATTTGCAATAAGCAAAAGAATGAAACTGAACCACTATCTCACACCATACACAAAAACTAATACAAAATTGGTTAAAGACTTGAATGTAAGACCTAAAGCATAAAGTTTCTTAAAGAAAAGGCAGTAAGTTATTTGACATGAGACCAGGAGATGATTTTTTAGATTTGACATCAAAAGCAAAGGCACCAAAAACAAGTGGGTCTGCATCAAACTAAAAACTTCTGCACAGCAAAGGAAGCCATGAACAAAATGAAAAGGCAACGTGTGTGCAGGAGAAAACATTTGCAAATTATATATATAATACGGGGTTAATATTGCAAAAAATATATAAAGAAATCATCCAACTCAATTGCAAAAAAAAATCTGATAAAAAATAGGCAGAGATGCATGGTAACTATAGTAATAATACTGTATCACATATTTGAACATTGCTAAGAGTAAATCTTAAAAGTCCTCATCACACGTAAAAAAATGTGTAACTATGTATGGTGATGGTGTTAATTAGGCTTATTTGGGTGATCATTTCACAATATATACAAATATCATTATGTTGTATACCTGAAACTAATATACTGTTATATGTCACTCGATTTTTAAAAAATGAGCAGAGGATCTGAATAGACATTTTTTTGAGGAAGAGATCCATATGGCCAACAGGTAACATGAAAAGGTGCTCAATATTATGTGGGAAGTGCAAATCAAAACCTCAATGAGATAATCACCTCACACCTGCTAGAATGGCTATTAACAAAAAGACAAGAAATAACAAGTGTTGGTGAGGATGTAAGGAAAAGGGAACCCTTGGGCACTGTTGGGAAAGCAAGTTGATACAGACAGTCTGAAAAACAGCATGGAGGTTCCTCAAAAAAATGGAACTACCATATGACCCAACAATTCCACTTCAGGATATTTATCCAAGGAAAATGAAAACACTAACTCAAGAAGATATATGCACCCCCATGTTTACTGTAGCATTATTTATAATAACCAAGATGCTGAAGTATCCATTAATGTTTGAATGGATAAAGAAAATGTGATGTACAGTAATACTGTATTGTACATTTGAAAGTTGCTAAAACAGTAGATCTTTAAAGTTTCCATCACAAGAAAAAAATTGCAAGAAAAAAATTGTACCTGTATGGTGATGGATGTTATTACACTTATTGTGGTGATCATGTCCTGATATATATAAATATCAAATCATTGTTTTGTATACCTGAAACTAATACAATATTATCTGTCAATTATATCTCAATATTTAAAACAAAGATAGTAGCAAAGACTTGAACAGACCCCTCTAGTAACACACGAAAAGAAGCCCAATATCTTTAGTCATCAAGGAAATGTAAATTAAAGCCACAATGAGATTCCATTTCATGTGACTAAAGTGACTAAAAAAGTCTAATAACACATAAATACTAGTTAGGATTAGAAGTTACTGGAACTCATACATTGCTAGTGTGACTATAGAATAGTACAATTATTTTGGAAAACTGTTTAGCAAATTGTTCATAGTTAAACATCATCTACCCTATCCTAACCCAGCAATTTCACTCTTAGTTATCAAAGAGTAATGAAAATACAAGTTCACAAAAGACTCATAAAAAGCATGCTTAGAGCAATTTTATTCAAAATAACTAAAAACTAGAAACAACCCTAACATCCATAAACAGAAGCACAGATAAACAAATTACATATTTATAAAGTGGAACACAACTTAGCAATAAAAAGGAACTGCCAATATGCCTAACAATGTGGGTAAATCCCACAGATATTTTGATAAACAGAAGAAGCCAGGCACAAGTACATGCTGTATGGTTCTACTCATATGAAATCCAAGAAAGACAATACTAATCTGGTTTTAGAAATCCAAAAGTGGTTGCAAAGATCAATGACAAGAGGGATACAAGAGAACTTCTGGAGTGATGAAAAGTATGTTTTGAGTGGAGGTTACAAAGGTACATAGTTGTCAAACTGATCAAAATGAACATCTGAGAAGGACAAAGTTGGAGGACTGATGCTACCCAACTTCATGACTTACTATAAAACTAGAGCAATCAAGACAGGGTAGTACTGGCAAAAGAACAGACAAATACGTTAATGGAATAGAACAGAGAACCCAAAAATGGATCTCCATATATACAGTCAACTGATCTTTGACAAAGGAGCACAGACAATGCAGTGGAGCAAAGATAGCCATTTCAACAAATTCTAGAAAAACTGGACATCCATATGTAAAAATATGAGTCCATACACAGACCTTTAACCCCTTACAAAATAATTAACTCAAAATGGATCATAGAGGCACAAGATGGTGGCGTGAGCAGGGCAGCGAAAATCTCCTCCCCAAACCATATATATTTTTGAAAATACAACTATTCCTAAAAGAGAGATCAGAGATACAGTACAACAACCAGGATACATCTACATCTGTGAGAACTCAGCATCTCACAAAGGGGGTAAGATAAAAAGCCGCAACCTGGCGGGATCCGAGTGCTCCCCCCACCCCAGCTCAACAGTGGGAGGAAAAGAATCAGAGTGGAAGCACAGGACTACTAAATAACCAGCCCTGGTGATCTGTACTGGGAGCACAGACACACATCACATGGTGTACTGGATATTAGAGAAATGGAAGGGCAGGATCTGAGGAGACTGTAAGTGGGTCCCCACAGCCGGCTCCCCTGGAAAAAAAGAAAAGTGGGCCTTTTTTTAAAGTCTTAAAGGGACAAGGGCCCAACAGCTGAACAAAATCATCCCAGCACACTCAGCCCAGCAGGCTGGGAATCTTGAGGAACTTCGGGTCCTAAACCCCTGCCAGGTAAAGCAGCCCTGAAGCCCCTCATGGTGATAAGCAGCCTGCCATTCGTTCCCCCTGGCAGATGCTGCAAATAGACCGGCTGACCACCACAGCTGTGGAGCAGCCGGAGAGCGGCCCTGCCCACAGCAATCAAACAGAATCTCCTCCCGGCGTGCAGCTAACCGGGACGGGCTGCATAAGCCAGAGCAAGGTCCAGAAGGCACGAAGAGGCTCCATCCTTGCAGCAGAATGCACCTGGCGTGGCTGCAACCCCCCACAGTGCTCTAGGCTAGCCTGAGGGTGGCCCTGCCCACGGGAGCTCAGGGGATTATCCCAGAGACTGCCTCCCAGTGTGCGAGTAACCGGCGCAGGCAGCAGAAGCCAGAGCAAGGTCCGGAAGGTACAAAGGGGCGCCGTCCAAGCAGTAGAACACACCCAGCATGGCTGCCACCCACTGCAGTGCTCTACGCTAGCCTGGGGGCAGCCCTGCCCACAGCAGCTCAGGGGATTATCCCAGAGACTGCATCCTGGTGTGCAGGTAACTGGCACAGGCTGCGGAGAAGGGCAAGGCAAACAACAAGTGGAAAGGGACTTTGTTCTCCCAGCTGACACACATGCCACCTGCCTGCGACCACTTCTATCGCCATGAAAAGACAGAAGAATCTGGAACAGTCCAAAATCACTCAGACAACTCCAGAGAGAGGGCCTGGTGGGATGGATTTAACGAATCTTCCTGAAAAAGAATTCAAAATAAAGTCATACCCATGCTGATGGACCTACAGAAAAATATGCAAGAGCTAAGGGATGAAGTCAGGAGGGAGATTACAGAAATGAAACAATCGATAGATGGGCTTAAGAGGAGAATGGACAAGGTGCAAGAGACTGTTAATGGAATAGAAATCAGAGAACAGGAGTACAGAGAAGCTGAGGCAGAGAGAGATAAAAGGATCTCTGGAATGAAAGAATATTAAGAGAACTGTGTGACCAATCCAAACGGAACAATACTCGCATTATAGGGGTACCAGAAGAAGAGAGAAAAAGGGATAGAAAATGTCTTTGAGGAAATAATTGCCAAAAACCTCCCCAAACTGGGGAAGGAAATAGTCTCTCAGACCATGGAAGCTCACAGATCTCCCAATACAAGGGACCCAAGGAGGACAACACCAAGACATATAATAATTAAAATGGCAAAGATCAAAGACAAGGACAGAGTACTAAAGGCAGCCAGAGAGAGAAAAAAGATCACCTACAAAGGAAAACCCATCAGGCTATCATCAGATTTCTCAACAGAAACCTTACAGGCCAGAAGAGAATGGCATTATATATTTAACATTATGAAACAGAAGGGGCTTGAACCCGAAAACTGTATACAGCAGGGTTATCATTTAAATTTGAGGGAGAGATTAAACAATTCCCAGACAAGCAAAAGTTGAGGGAATTTGCCTCCCACAAACCACCTCTACAAGATATCTTAAAGGAACTACTCTAGATGGAAGCACTCATAAGGCTAAATAGATGTCACCAGAGGAAAAAAAATGACAGCAAAGAAAGCAGATCATCCAAATACTAACTAAAGGAAAAAAATAAAATCAACTATCCACAAAAACAGTCAAAGGAAACACAAAAGAGTACAGAATAAAATGCCTAACATATAAAGAATGGAGGAGGAAGAATAAGAAGAGAGAGAAATAAAGAATCATCAGACTGTGTTTATAATAGCTTAACAAGAGAGTTAAGTTAGACTGTTAGACAGTAAAGAAGCAACCCTTGAACCTTTGGTAACCACGAATCCAAAGCCTGCAAAGGCAATAAGTACATATCTATCGAAAATCACCCTAAATGTAAATGGACTGAATGCACCAATCAAAAGACACAGAGTAATAGAATGAATAAAAAAGCAAGAACCAGTTATATGCTGCTTACAAGAGACTCACCTCAAACCCAAAGATATATACAGACTAAAAGTGAAGGGATGGAAAAAGATATTTCATGCAAACAACAAAGAGAAAAAAGCAGGTGTTCCGGTACTGGTATCAGACAAAATAGACTTCAAAACAAAGAAAGTAGCAAGAGATAAAGAAGGACATTACATAATGATAAAGGGGGCAGTCCAACAAGTGGATATAACCATTATAAATATCTATGCACCCAACACAGGAGCACCAACATATGTGAAACAAACACTAACAGAATTAAAGGAGGAAATAGACAGCAATGCATTCATTTTAGGAGACTTCAACACACCACTCACTCCGAAGGACAAATCAACCAGACAGAAAATAAGTAAGGACACAGAGGCACTGAACAACACACTAGAACAGATCAGAGACATCTACAGAACTCTACACCCAAAAGCAGCAGGATACACATTTTCTCAAGTGCACATGGAACATTTTCCAGAATAGACCACATACTAGGCCACAAAAAGAACCTCAGTAAATTCAAAAATATTGAAATTCTACCAACCAACTTCTCAGATCACAAAGGATAAAACTAGGAATAAATTGTACAAAGAAAACAAAAAGGCTCACAAATACATGGAGGTTTAACAACATGCTCCTAAATAACCAATGGATAAACGACCAAATTAAAACAGAGATCAAGCAATATATGGAGAAAAATGACAACAACAGCACAAAGCCCCTACTTCTCTGGAACGCAGCAAAGGCAGTTCTAAGAGGAACGTATATTGCAATCCAGGCCTATTTAAAGAAGGAAGAACAATCCCAAATGAATAGACTAAAGTCACAATTATTGAAATTGGAAAAAGAAGAACAAATGAGGCCCAAAGTCACCAGAAGGAGGGACATAATAAAGATCAGAGAAGAAATAAATAAAATTGAGAAGAATAAAACAATAGAAAAAAATCAATGAAACCAAGAACTGGTTCTTTCAAAATATAAACAACATAGTTAACCCCCTAGCCAGACTTATTAAGAGAAAAAAAGAATCTACACACATAAACAGAATCAGAAATGAGAAAGGAAAAATAATGACAGACCACACAGAAATACAAAGAATTATTAGAGAATACTATGAAAATCTATATGCTAACAGGCTGGAAAACCTAGAAGAAATGGACAATTTCTTAGAAAAATACAACCTTCCAAGACTGACCAAGGAAGAAACAGCAAATCTAAACATATCAATTACCAGCAACGAAATTGAATCTGTAATCAAAAAACTACCCAAGAACAAAACTCCCAGGCCAGATGGATTCACCACTGAATTCTACCAGACATATAGAGAACATATAATACCCACTCTCCTTAAAGTTTTCCAAAAAATAGAAGAGGAAGGAATACTTCCAAACTCATTCTATGAAGCCAGCATCACTCTAATACCAAAAGTTAGCAAAGACCTCACCAAAAAAGAAAATTACAGACCAATATCCCTGATGAACGTAGATGCAAAAATACTAAACAAAATATTAGCAAACCGAATTCAAAAATACATCAAGAGGATCATACACCATGATCAAGTGCGATTCATCCCAGGGATGCAAGGATGGTACAACATTTGAAAATCCATCAACATCATCCATCACATCAACAAAAAGAAGAACAAAAACCACATGATCATCTGCATAGATGCTGAAAAAGCATTTGACAAAATTCAGCATCCATTCATATTAAAATTCTCAAGAAAATGGGTGTAGAGGGCAAGTACCTCAACATCATAAAGGCTATATATGACAAACCCACAGCTAACATCATACTTAACGGCGAGAAGCTGAAAGCTTTTCATCTAAGATTGGGAACAAGACAGGGATGCCCACTCTCCCCACTGTTATTCAACATAGGACTGGAGGTCCTAGCCATGGCAATCAGAAAAAACAAAGAAATACAAGATTGGTACAGAAGAACTCAAACTGTCACTATTTGCAGGTGACATTATATTGTACCTAAAAACCCTAAAAACTCCACTCCAAAACTACTAGAACTAATATCTGAATTCAGCAAAGTTGCAGCATACAAAATTAATACACAGGAATCTGTTGCTTTCTATACACTAACGATGAACTAGCAGAAAGAGAACTCAGGAAAACAATTCCATTCACAATCGCATTAAAAAGAATAAAATACCTAGGAATAAACCTAACGAAGGAAGTGAAAGACCTATACCCTGAAAACTACAAGACACTCCTAAGAGAAATTAAAGAGGACACTAACAAATGGAAATTCATCCCATGCTCTTGGCTAGGAAGAGTTAATATTGTCAAAATGGCTACAGTACCTAAAGCAATCTACAGATTCAATGCGATCCCTATCAAAATACCAACAGCATTCTTCAACTAACTGGAACAAATAGTTCTAAAATTCATATGGAACCACAAAAGACCCCGAATAGCCAAAGCAATCCTGAGAGGGAAAAATAAAGCAGGGGGGATCTCACTTCCCAACTTCAAGCTCTACTACAAAGCCACAGTAATCAAGACAATTTGATACTGGTACACGAACAGACCCACAGACCAGTGGAACAGAATAAAGTCCAGATATTAACCCAAACATATATGGTCAATTAACATATGATAAAGGAGCCATGGATATACAATGGGGAAATGACAGCGTCTTCAACAGCTGGTGCGGGCAAAACTGGACAGCTACATGAAAGGGAATGAAACTAGGTCATTGTCTAACCCCATACACAAAAGTAAACTCAAAATGGACCAAAGACCTGAATGTAAGTCATGAAACCATAAAACTCTTAGAAAAAAACATAGGCAAAAATCTCTTGGACATAAACATGAGCAACTTCTTCATGAACATATCTCCCCGGGCAAGGGAAACAAAAGCAAAAATGAACAAGTGGGACTATGTCAAGCTGAAAAGCTTCTGTACATCAAAGGACACCATCAGTAGAACAAAAGGACATTCTACAGTATCGAGAATATATTCATAAATGACATATCCGATAAGGAGTTGACATCCAAAATATATAAAGAACTCATGCACCTCAACAAACAAAAAGCAAATAAGCCAATTAAAGAATGGGCAGAGGATCTGAACAGACACTTCTCCAAAGAAGAAATTCAGATGGCCAACAGGCACATGAAAAGACGCTCCACATCACTAATCATCAGAGAAATGCAAATTAAAACCACAATGAGATATCACCTCATACCAGTTACAATGGCCAACATCGAAAAGACAAACAACAAATGTTGGTGAGGATGTGGAAAAAAGGGGAACCCTCCTACACTCCTGTTTGGAATGCAAATTAGTTCAACCATTGTGGAAAGTAGTATGGAGGTTTCTCAAAAAACTCAAAACAGAAATTCCATTTGACACAGGAATTCCACTTCTAGGAATTTACCCTAAGAATGCAGCAGTGCAGTTTGAAGAAGACATATGCCCCCCTATGTTTATCGTAGCACTATTTACAATAGCCAAGAAATGGAAGCAACCTAAGTGTCCATCAGTAGATGAATGGATAAAGAAGATGTGGTAAATATACACACTGGAATATTATTCAGACATAAGAAGAAAACAAATCCTACCATTTGCAACAACATGGATGGAGCTAGAGGGTATTATGCTCAGTGAAATAAGCCAAGCCGAAAAAGACAAGTATCAAATGATTTCACTCCTATGTGGAGTATAAGAACAAAGAAAAAAACTGAAGGAACAAAACAGCAGCAGACTCACAGAACCCAAGAATGGATTAACAGTTACCAAAGGGAAAGGGACTGGGGAGGATGGGTGGGAATGGAGGGTCAAGGGGGAAAAAGAGGCATTACCACTAGCAGACATAATGTACGGGAAGGGCCCGGGGACAGCTGTACAACTCAGAGAAGACAAGTAGTGATACTATAGCATCTCACTACACTGATGGACAGTGCCTGTAATGCATTATGTGGTGGGGACTTGATGATGTGGGGAGTCTAGTAACCATAATGTTGCACATGTAATTGTAGATTAATGATACCAAAAAAAAATGGATCATAGACCTAAATGTAAAACACAAAACTATAAAACTCCTAGAAGATAACATAGGAGAAAATCTAGGTTACCTTAGGTATGGTGATGCCTTCCTAGATACAACACTAAAGACACCATCCATGAAGAAGATAAATTACAAGTTGGATTTTATTAAAATTTAAAACTATACCTGTGAAAGACAATGTCAAGAAAATAAGAAGACCTGGATAAAATATTTGCAAAAGACACACGTGATAAAGGACAATTACCCAAAATACTCAAAGGACTCTTAAAACTCAATAACAAAAAAAATCTGATTTTTCAAAATGGGTCAAAGACCTTAATAGACACCTCACCTAGGAAGACCTACAGATGGCAAATAGGCATATGACAAAATTCTCCACATCATAAGTCATCAGGAAGACACAACTAAAGCAATGAGGTACTACTACATACCTATTAGAATGGCAGAAATTCAGAACACTGACAACACCAAATGCTGACAAGGATGTGGAACAAGAGGAATTCTCATTCATTGATGGTAGGAATGCAAAATGATACAGTCTCTTTGGAAGACAGTTTGGTGCTTTCTTATTAAACATATTCTTACCATATGATCCACCAATAGCAGTCCTTGGTATTTACCAAAAGAGAAAACATGTCCACATAAAAACCTGGACATGGATGTTTCTAGCAGCATTATTCCTAATTGCTGAAACTTGGAAGCAATCAAGATATCCTTTAGCAGGTGCACTGATAAATAAACTGTAGTACATCCAACAATGGAATATTATTTGGCAATAAAAAGAACTATGTAGCCATGAAAAGTCGTGGGGAAACCTTAAATGCACATTTACTAAGTGAAAGGTGCCAATCTGAAAAGGCTACATATTGTAGGATTCCAACTATATGACATTCCAATTATATGAGACAAAATATAAAGAGATAATAAAAAGGTCAGTGGTTGTCATGTTGAGGGTGGGGATGGGAGAATTGAATAGGCAGAACACAGAGGATTTTTGGGGTAGTGTAAATTATTCTGTATGGTATTATAATGGTGGGTACATGTCATCATACATTTGTGTAAACCCATAGAATGTACAACAGCAAGAGTGAACCCTAAGGTTAACTATGGACTTTGGGTGATTATGATGTGTCAGTGTCAATTCATCCTTTGTAAAAAAAGTACCATTCTGGTGAGTAATGTTGATAATGGGGAGGATATGCATGTGTGGAGCTGAGGGTATAGGGAAGTCAATATACCTTCATCTCAATATTATTGTAAACCTAAAACTCCTCTAAAGAAATAGTCTTTTACAAGTAGTGATTCTATAGCATCTCACTACGCTGATGGACAGTGACTGTAATGGGGTTGGTGGGGGGGACCTGATGAAGGGGTAGTTTAATAACCATAATATTGTACATGTAATTGTAGATTAATGATACCAAAATAAATTATATTAAAAAAAGAAATAGTCTTTTAAAAAAAATGAACATCTAATATGTATGCATTTTATTCTATATAAATTATATCATAATAAAATACATATTTAAAAGTGCTTATAAGGATAACACCTATTAACTGAAATACTAATGTCTGCTAGCCAGGTACTTTCTTCCTGATAGCAAGATACCTGAGAAATCTAATAATCAGAAAGTTTCTAGATGCACCCATACTTAGCGCAAAGTATATCATCCTAAGGGATAAATCCAAACTTTAGAAAATCTTGATAATCTGTCAAACAACATCAAATACGTTTGTCTACCATGGCAGAGAAATGAAAGAAATAAAACTTACTCAAAAACTGAAAGCTTCAATATTGTGGAGCTAACAAAGCTCACATTAAAAGCAAATGGAATACCAAAATAAAAAAAAATTTTTAAGCAAATGGAATAATAGGGTCATTAGGAACATAAGAGGAAATTGCTTAACAAGTTTAAATGTTAAATGAGAAAAAGCATTTAGAGTATTTGAGCAAGAAAATGCTCTAGAATATGGGAATTTTAAAATAAAAAGCAGAAATCCAGTATTGCTTTTCACATTTAATACTTTATTGCCAGAGCCAGAAATAAAGTAAGAGAAATAAGCTTGTCAGAATGTCAAGGAAAAAGTTTTATGTCATGTGGCTCAGTTGGTAGACAAAACTGTTTCTGTTTTCTTAAAATTTCACAAACCTTCTCCTTTTCCCATCTCTTCTCTCCTTTCCTGTTTCTCTTTCCTCATTCTTCTTTCCCTTCCTGTTCTCTTTTTTTCATCCTCTTCATTTTTTCTTTTTCCCTCTCTAGGTCAGGTCTTTCAACTTTAGTTCCCTGAATGACTTCCTAAGGAGCCATTTTAGATACTTTTCTTCCTAATTGTACCCCTGTCCACCATGAGATCTTAAACCACAGATGGCCTGTGTATCTGTTTACATACCATGGCTCTTTGGAGGGCCACAACCCATCACAATAACTCAGGTTTTTGCCTACTGAGAATGCATGCTTTGAGGGTAAGGATCATGTTTGCCATTGTATGCTCTGTGCTTAACATAATTCTTGGGACATAGAAGGTAACCACATAAATACGTATTGAATTAAAAGTGAAAAATGATCTCTGGTTCAAACTTATCAGTCAACTAAACTATAATTCCTGGATCTTTTTTAGACAATGCTCCCTACTACTGATTAGTCCACAGCACTTCCAAATCCCAAGAATGTCTTCCTGATACTATATCCTTATGACTGGATGGAAACTTGGAAAGAACATAATCAAAAAAGCAATATATTTGCAGCTGATTCCAAGGGTGGGTTACTTATTCAAGTAGCTAATTTCATCTATCATGATTTTTTTTCCTAGCTTCATTTTCAAAAAGTGATCGCTTCTTAAATCTTTCTCTAAATTCTGAGGCTACTCAATCTCCTTGGTACTTCTAATCCACTACTCAAGTTTATCAGTTTCAGTTGAGATGCAAGAATTAGAGAATGAAAAGAAGATAAAAGCAATGTAGGAGAGGGAGAAAAGAAATAGAGGAAGTAATTAAACTTCTCTGTTTCTTAACTTTTTTCATTGTAAGAGATCTTCTAGCCCTAAAAATGTTCTGATCTTGATGATCTGATGATAAGTGAGTGGTTCTCAATAGAAGCATTCTGTCAATCTGTAGACGCCTCATGCGCTGCCTCAAGATTGCACGGGGACTGCTACCAGCATTTGTGGGGGAAACCAGGGATGCTAAACATTTGTGTAAACCCATACGATATATACATGGGACTTTGATCATGCAAGTCCTTGGGAAAGCAGGTACCAAGACAGAAGTGAATGTGTGCAAGAGATTTACAGGGGAAAAGGGTGTTAAGACTAAATGACAGAGGAGGCAGTAGGCTAGGAAATAACCTTCAGACTGATGTAGCTGTGCTACGCATGAAAGGAGAGAGAGAAGGAAGCAAGGTTAAGTAAGAAGAGCTTCCAGACACTTCCGGGAAGATGGCAGCGTGACCAGGGCGGTAGAAATCTCCTCCCAACTCTATATTTATCTACGAAAATACAGCAAATACAACTATTCCTAAAAGAGAGACCAGAATACACAGGAAAGCGCACAGCATGCAGCTACACCCGAGAGGACTCGGCACCCCAAGAGGTGGAGCTATGAAGGGCCCTGTAGAGCGGTGCGGCCACAACTGCGGAATAGTGGGGCAACAGCGCCACCTACAGCATCCCTACAGAATCTACTCCCGGTGGGCGTTTTTTTTGTTGTTGTTGTTTTGTTTTTTGTTTTTTTTGTTTGGTTTTTCTTTTTTCTTTTCTTTCTTTATTTCTTTTTTTTTCTCTTTTTAAAGTCTTAAAGAGCCCAGCTAACATACGTGGCAACTACCAGCGACTATTTCTATAGCCATGAAAAGACAGAGGATCATGGTCAAGACTAAAATCAACCGGACAACCCCAGAGAGGGTGCCTGAAGGGATGGAAATGCACAGTCTTCCTGAAAAAGAATTCAGAATAAAAGTCATAACCATGCTGATGGACCTACAGAGAAATGTGCAAGAGATAAGGGAGGAAGTGAGGGAAGTGAGGAAAGACAATGCAGAAATCAGACAAGCGATCGACAGTCTTAACAGCAGACTGGATGAGATGCAAGAGACTGTTAATGGAATAGAAATCAGAGAAAAGGAATACAGAGAAGCTGAAGCAGAGAGAGATAAAAGATTTCTAGGAATGAAAGAATATTAAGAGAACTGTGTGACCAATCCAAATGGAACAATATTCACATTATAGGAGTACCAGAGGAATAAGAGAGAGAAAAAGGGATACAAAGTGTCTTTGAAGAAATAATTGCTGAAAACATTCCCACGCTGGGGAAGGAAATAGTCTTGCAGTCCACGGAAGCCCACAGATCTCCCAAAACAAGGGACCCAAGGAAGACAAAACCAAGACACATAATAATTAAGATGGCAAAGATCAAAGATAAAGACAGAGTATTAAAGGCAGCTAGAGAGAGAAAAAACGTCACCTACAAAGGAAAACCCATCAGACTATCATCAGACTTCTCAACAGAAACCTTACAGGCCAGAAGAGAATGGCATGATATATTTAACATAATGAAACAGAAGGGCCTCAAACCAAGAATATTGTATCCAGCACGATTGTCATTTAAATATGATGGAGGGATTAAACAATTTCCAGACAAACGAAAGTTGACAGAGTTTGCCTCTCATAAACCACCACTACAGGATATCTTAAACGGACTGCTCTAGAGGGAAGCACACCTAAGGCTAAAAGATGTCACCAGAGAAAATAAAATCATAGCAAAGAAAGCAGACCATCCAAATACTAACTAAAGGCAAAGAATAAAACACCTAGTGTAGAAAGAATGGAGGAGGAAGAATAAAAAGGGAGAAAAATAAAGAAACATCAGACGGTGTTCACAATAATTTAACAAGAAAGTTAAGTTAGATTGTTAGATAGTAAAGAAGCAACCCTTGAACATTTGGTAACCACGAATCTAAAGCCAGCAATGGCAATAAGTACATATCCATCGAAAATCACCCTAAATGTAAATGGACTGAATGCACCAATCAAAAGACACAGACTAACAGAATGGATAAAAAGGCAAGACCCATCTATATGCTGCTTACAAGAGACTCACCTCAAACCCAAAGATATACACAGACTAAAAGTGAAGGGGTGGAAAAAGATATTTCATGCAAACAACAAAGAGAAAAAAGCAGATGTTGCAGTACTTGTATCAGACAAAATAAGACTTCAAAACAAAAAAAGTAGCAAGAGATAAAGAAGGACATTACAAATGATAAAGGGGTCAGTCCAACAAGAAGATATACCCATTATAAATATATACACACCCAACACAGGAGCGCCAGCATATATGAAACAAATACTAACAGAATTAAAGGAGGAAATAGACAGCAATGCATTCATTTTAGGAGACGTCAACACACCACTCACTCCAAAGGACAGATCAACCAGACAGAAAATAAGTAAAGACACAGAGGCCTTGAACTACACACTAGAACAGATGGACCTAACAGACATCTACAGAACTCTGCACCCAAAAGCAACAGGATACACATTCTTCTCAAGTGCACATGGAACATTCTCCAGAATAGGTCACATACTAGGCCACAAAAACAACCTCAGTAAATTCAAAAATATTGAAATCCTACCAACCAACTTCTCAGACCCAAAGGTATAAAACTAGAAATAAATTTTAGAAAGAAATCAAAAAGACTCACAAATACATGGAGACTTAACAATATTCTCCTAATTAATCAATGGGTTAATGACCAAATTAAAACAGAAATCAAAGAATATATGGAGACTAATGACAACAACAACACAAAGCCACAACTTCTGTGGGACGCAGCAAAGGCAGTTCTAAGACGAAAGTATATTGCAATCCAGGCCTATTTAAAGAAGGAAGAACATTCCAAATGAATAGTCTAAAGACCCAATTACTGAAATTGGAAAAAGAAGAACAAATGAAACCCAAAGTCACCATAAAGATCAGAGAAGAAATAAATAAAATTGAGAAGAATAAAACAATAGAAAAAAATCAATGAAACCAAGAGCTGGTTCTTTGAAAAAATAAACAAAATAGATAAACCCCTAGCAAGACTCATTAAGAGAAAAAGAGAATCTACACACATAAACAGAATCAGAAATGAGAAAGGAAAAATAACGATGGACCCCACAGAAATACAAAGAATTATAAGAGAATGTTATGAGAATCGATATGCTAACAAGCTGGAAAACATAGAAGAAATGGACAACTTCTTAGAAAAATACAATCTCCCAAGACTGACCAAGCAAGAAACAGAAAAACTAAACAGACCAATCACCAGCAACGAAATTGAAGCGGTAATCAAAAAACAACCCCAGAACAAAACCCCCGGACCAGATGGATTCACCTCTGAATTCTACCAGACATATAGAGAAGAAATAACACCCATTCTCCTTAAAGTTTTCCAAAAAATAGAAGAGGATGGAGTACTTCCAAACTCATTCTATGAAGCCAGCATCACTCTAATACCAAAACCAGGCAAAGACCTCACCAAAAAAGAAAATTACAGACCAATATCCCTGATGAACGTAGATGCAAAAATACTCAACAAAATATTAGCAAACTGAATTCAAAATACATGAAGAGGATCATACACCATGAACAAGTGGGATTCATCCCAGGGATGCAAGGATGGTACAACATTCGAAAATCCATCAACATCATCCACCACATCAACAGAAAGAAGAACAAAAACCACATGATCATCTCCATAGATGCTGAAAAAGCATTTGACAAAATTCAGCATCCATTCATGATTAAAACTCTCAACAACATGGGTATAGACGGCAAGTACCTCAACATCATAAAGGCCATATATGAGAAACCCACAGCTAACATCATACTTAACGGCAAGAAGCTGAAAGCTTTTCATCTAAGATCTGGGAACAAGACAGGGATGCCCACTCTCTCCACTGTTATTCAACATAGTACTGAAGATCCTAGCCATGGCAATCAGACAAAACAAAGACATACAAGGCATCCAGATTGGTAAAGAAGAAGTCAAATTGTCACTATTTGCAGATGACATGATACTGTACATAAAAAACCCTAAAGACTCCACTCCAAAACTACTAGAACTAATATCTGAATTCAGCAAAGTTGCAGGATACAAAATTAACACACAGAAATCTGTTGCTTTCCTATACACCAACAATGAACTAACAGAAAGAGAAATCAGAAAAACAATTCCATTCACAATTGCATCAAAAAGAATAAAATACCTAGGAATAAACCTAACGAAGGAAGTGAAAGACCTGTACTCTGAAGCCTACAAGACACTCCTAAAAGAAATTAAAGAGGACACTAAGAAATGGAAATGCATCCCATGCTCTTGGCTAGGAAGAATCAATATTGTCAAAATGGCTATAGTACCTAAAGCAATCTACAGATTCAATGCAATCCCTATCAAACTACCAACAGCTTTCTTCAATGAACTGGAACAAATAATTCTAAAATTCATATTGAACCACAAAAGACCCCGAATAGCCAAAGCAATCCTGAGAAAGAGGAATAAAACAGGGGGAATTACGCTCCGTGACTTCAAGCTCTACTACAAAGCCACAGTAATCAAGACAATTTGGTACTGGCATAAAAACAGACCCACAGACCAATGGAACAGAATAGAAAATCCAAACATTAACCCAAACATACACAGTCAATTAATATTTGATAAAGGAGCCTTGGATATACAATGGGGAGATGACAGCCTCTTCAGCAGCTGGTGTTGGAAAAACTGGACAGCTACATGTAAGAGAATGAAACTAGACTACTGTCTAGCCCCATACACAAAGGTAAACTCAAGGTGGATCAAAGACTTGAATGTAAGTCATGAAACCATAAAACTCTTAGAAAAAAACATAGGCAAAAATCTCTTGGACATAAACATGAGTGACTTCTTCATGAGCATATCTCCCCGGGCAAGGGAAACAAAAGAAAAATGAACAAGTGGGACTATATCAAGCTGAAAAACTTCTGTACAGCAAAGGACAACATCAGTAGAACAAAAACACATCCTACAGTATGGGAGAATATATTCATAAATGACGTATCTGATAAAGGGTTGACATCCAAAATATATAAAGAACTCACGCACCTTAACAAACAAAAAGCAAATAATCCAATTAAGAAATGGGCAGAGGACATGAATAGACACTTCTCCAAAGAGGAAATTCAGATGGCCAACAGGCACATGAAAAGATGCTCCACATCGCTAATCATCAGAGAAATGCAGATTAAAACCACAATGAGATATCACCTCACACCAGTGAGGATGGCCAACATTCAAAACAGAAACAACAACAAATGTTGGTGAGGATGTGGAGAAAAGGGAACCCTCCTACACTGCTGGTGGGAATGCAAATTAGTTCAACCATTGTGGAAAGCAGTATGGAGGTTCCTCAAAAAACTCAAAATAGAAATACCATTTGACCCAGGAATTCCACTCCTAGGAATTTACCCTAAGACTGCAGCAGCCCAGTTTGAAAAAGACATATGCACCCCTGTGTTTATCACAGCACTATTTACAATAGCCAAGAAATGGAAGCAACCTAAGTGTCCATCAGTAGATGAATGGATAAAGAAGATGTGGTACATATACACAATGGAATATTATTCAGCTGTAAGAAGAAAACAAATCCTACCATTTGCAACAACATGGATGGAGCTAGAGGGTATTATGCTCAGTGAAATAAGCCAAGCCGAAAAAGACAAGTATCAAATGATTTCACTCATATGTGGAGTATAAGAACAAAGAAAAAATACCGAAGGAACAAAACAGCAGCAGACTCACAGAACCCAAGAACGGACTAATAGTTACCAAAGGGAAAGGGACTGGGGAAAATGGGCGGGAAGGGAGGGATAAGAGGGAAAAAGGGGCATTACAATTAGCAGACATAATGTTGGGGGGGCACGGGGAGGGCTGTACAATTCAGAGAAGATAAGTAGTGATTCTATAGCATCTCACTACGCTGATGGACAGTGACTGTAATGGGGTGGGTGGGGGGACCTGATGAAGGGGTACTTTAATAATCATACTATTGCACATGTAATTGTAGATTAATGATACCAAAATAAAATAAATAAATAAATAAGTAAGAAGGATGGAGCCAAAAAAAAAAAAAAGAAGAAGAAGAGCTTCTGGCTGTCATACAACTCTGAGAAAGTCGCAGCCTGGTGGATTAGGACACTGAGCAAAGCAGACCATCTGCGGGGCCCCAGTTTGGGTAGCCATGGCCTGGCTCTAGTACCATGCTGTGCTCAGCCATTGGTGGGGAGCAGTTCAGGGAGGGTGAGGCTGTAGTGCAAGTGCTATGATGAATTCCCAAGATGCGGCACTTGAAGACTGTCAGCTCACTACAGTCCTCAGTGGGTTCTCTCTCTCTCTGTCTCTTTTTAGAGGAAAAAAAAATGACACTTTACTCAGAAACCCTTGCCTGTAAATCAAAGAAAACAATATAATATAATAAGAACATCTTCTGAGACATGCCAAGGTGACTATTCTGATCCTGCACTCCCCCCACTTTTTTTTTTTACCACGTGAAAGTTGGATACATAAGTTTCAGGAGACAAGGCTTGGGAGTTGAGAATCCAGCATAACTTCCTGGGCTGTATGAGTATCCACATTTCTGAGCTGCAACAGGTTTGCTTCTTCTTTTGACCTCAAAAGCCATTTGGGAACTTTGGGGAAACTACATGGTATCTTTTAAGTTTCACTTATGTTGTCAAGAGGGCCTACAGTATCAATAATCTTATCACAGATTCACCCCTATGTTTTTCCTGCGCAGATTCTTTGAGGGTCCTATTTCATGGTCAATTTCATATGCATTCACTGTTTAGACCATTTTTTAGCTGATGGTCTGCAACCCTTTGCCTTAGTTATAGGCAGAGGCACATTTGCTTGTTTGAAAATCTCCACCCACCATTAACCAATGCCTTACTAGTTTCTCTGTTTATTTGGCTTGCTTCTGAATAAAAATTCCTGCTTGGGAGGAATTTTCTTGGCATTATTTCTAATTTGTGTCTTGACTTCTGGAGTTAGTGTTGTTTTTAATTGCTGCTGGAGGCATTCTGTCAAAGGGATTCCTTTTTGTTTCTTTCATCCTTGTCATGTGCTTCATCTTCTCCCTAAGGATCACTTCCTGATGTTTCTGTAGCTTTACAAGCACTTGCATCTATTATTTCTTATCTTTATGATTTCCTCAACCCTATTTTTCCTTTCTACTCTTTCCAGCAGGTTCTCTCTTGAGGATCTGAGCAGTGCATCCCATGGCCACCATATAAGCCCCCTTGCAGCGCTCCGATCTGCTCCTCCACCATATTCTGGGAGCAGCTGCTCCCTGATTCGTCTAGACCTCCCTTCCTGAGGGAAAACTGAGAAGGTGGCTGTTGGACAGCTATAACCCTGTCACTCCACTGGCCTCAGGGCTGCACCTGCTCTTCATCTGACTCTTCATCCACTGCCCATTTCAAACTCTGCTGTCCTCTCTGTCACCTCCACAGGTCTTAGAGGCTTACCTGGGCATGATCCAAACCCCGTTCCTAGTAAGAATGTATATTTATTGGCAGTTATACATTTCTCAGGCTCAGATTGCTGCACATGTCCTTCCACAGTTCCAGTTAAGTACCAACAGACTTCCAAGTGGATCATCAAGGGTCCACACAGTAGCTTTCCCTACCCATATGTGAAAGCAGCCCTTCCTCTTCCTGCTGATCTGTGTCCATTACTCCTGCCAAGACAGGGACTCCTCTGCTTGCCTGCTGGTACCGGACACAAAGAGCCTACGTACCCAAAGAGTAGTCATGGCTTGTAGTTCAATGGGACCCTTGTGTGTTCCCTGGCAAAAAGAAAAGGAAAAACTCACTTTGGGGATAGGAATTCTAAACCCGCAAAGCCCAGAGTTGTGGGAACAGGAAGCACAAAGTCTCCCAATGACTCACTGAGATGTTTACTGGGGCCACTTCTGCTCCCTCCCCTTTGTTCGGGGACCCATATATTCTTTCTGTTAGGGGAGTGCCATTCAGAAGACTCCGACTCAGTGTATATGGTGCGTTCGGAAGGACGGATCTCCATCCTGCAGACTGCTGCCTCTAAACCGGCACTTCCGCGGCGCCTTCCGTAGGTCGCCCAGTGAGCTCTCATCAGGCTGATGACGTCTGGCTAGTGCAGGAGGTGATGCAGCCAGTAGATGCCGCCATCAAGAGCTCATCCCCACATCACCTTTGCTGTGAAGTGGTGCCCCAGTTTGGATGGTATTTAGGTTGGATCCCGTGCCAGTGGATCACGCAAGCTACCAGATAGCGAATGGGCTGAGGCTCTGCAGGCAAAAAGGCAAATCCATGTCCAGAATAGGTCTTTATCCCTGAGAGGTCACTCCAGACTAGAAAGGGCTCAGTGTTGTCAACTTGCCACCAACTAGCTGGTTGGTTTACCTCCTCAAGTAATAGCGCCATATCAGGGACTCGGCGCTGGTCTCCGCTGGCTGGCAAATTACACCTTCGGAGACAGAAGTAGCGAGACTAGCCTTGGTGAGAATCCGTGCCGTTGGGCTCATGTGAGCCTCTGTCCCCGCGAACACAGCCATTCCGTTCATGTGCCTGTTTGCCAGTTCTGGGATGTGCCATGAAAGCTAACATCAGCTGGCAGAATCTTTTTGTCTGCTTGGTTTTTCATTCTTTTCCCATGGTTGATGCTTTCATTCCTTTTCCATGGATGATGTGATACAAAAACGTTTACCTTATCCCCCTCTAGTATGTCTGTTCACATGCCTCTACTCCAGATCTCCTTGTCTCTGATCCCCAGTATTTTCCTTCAAAATCCTGACCAGGATTGCCACTGCCCAGACATCTGCGTAAATTCTCACCACAGGTCACTTCATTACACGGAGTGGATGTCCAGCCACACTACTTGAAGCTGTGCCCATTAGGGAGCCTTTCCCTCTCCACTGTCTTTTACGGGCACCACTGAACGTGGCTGTAATGTGCTGCCAACCATTTCTCACCTTCCATCCACATACCAAGCCAACTCATTCATAATCAAGCTTGAGTTTTTTCTCCTCCCTCAGCTGGTCGTATATAACCCCCTACATGGCCATACAGCCTGAGGGAGTGGTGCTGGGATAAGCATGGTGGGTGACTGGGCTACTAGCTCATGCAGTTTACTCATGCTTCTGGTCCTATGGGTGTTTGTGTGCATCATTTCCATTTTATGATGAACTGCTTCAGGGTGCATCAACTTCATGACTAGGCATGTCTGACAGAACTCAGCTTGTGATGGGCACTTCCAGACTCATGTCAATTTGGTGTCCCATGGTCAAGCTTTCTGCCTCTTCTAGGGTCCAGTACCCCAGCAGGGAATGCTTCTTGAAAGGAGAAAAATCCTCTGCTGCAGATGGCCTGGTCTTGCCCCAAATCCCAGGAGCCTATGTTGTGATACCCCACAGTGGGTCTTGCTGTCAACTCTGCCCTGACTGCTGCAGAGCCCACTGCTGTTCCAGGCAGTGCTCAGAACTGGCAGCCTTCCCTGTCACCCAGTACATGAGCCAGAGCAGTGTTCTTAGGTGTGGAATTTGTGCTTCCAGAAGACAAAGAGGCCTGCCAGACATGGGGACTTCATTAGAGTAGGAGACACAAGACCCAGAAATTTGTCTTTTATTCTGGAGGGGATATCTCCGCATGCCACTGATTACTGGACCTCTAAAAACTTTACCGAAGTGGCAAATCCCTGAATCTTCTTAGATTTATCTCCCACCCTCTGGATTCATGCATCTTACCAAGGCCTCTAACATATAAGCCACCTCTTGCTCATCCCACCCGTCAGTATATTATTGGTATAAGGTCATAGTTTATTGTTCTGACAGATGTCCAGACAGTCCAGATCTCTTCAGACTGTGTTATGAAAGAGAAGAGAAGCGTTAACACAGTCCTTGGACAAAACTGCAAATACATATGATCTCTTCCACACAAATGTGAGCTGCTTCTTATCCTTATTTTTGTTTGGAATATTAAAGAATGTGTTCACCAATGAACAACACATACTGTGTCCCTAAGGCCTTATTAATCTGCTCCAGCAGTGGTGCCCTGTCCAAGACAGCTTGCACTGGGACTGCTACATGGCTGAGTTTGCCTCAGTAGTCTACATTCCTGCTGTAGGAACCAGAGGGGTACTAGTCACCACCCTCTCTCCGGGGATACAATATCACTTTTTATTATCTTGGTTCAGGCTGCGAACAGTTTCTAAGGTTTCCAATTTGTCATCTTCACTGTAACAGCTCTTATCTAACAGCCTAAGGACCTAACAATTCTAATGCCAAAAATGTCTATTACAATTATATATAACTCAGGAACCAGAGAAACAACTAGCAGGTGGGTCTGCAGACCCAGCAAATTCTCTGCAAACCAGCTATTAGCTAGGACTCTACCTGGGGCTTCCGGAGGCCCCTACTCTAACAGCAGGAGGATGAGATGACAGTTTGGGTGTTCCTCAAGTCACATGGTTACTTGCTTTGGTGACCAGTCCCCGCTTAGGTGCTTTCCCAGAGTCACTTCATTAACATAACAAAAGACACCTTTGCCATTCTCACTTAAAAAATTCCAAGGGTTTTAGATCTTTATGCCAGAAACCAAATAATATATGATAAAATATATATGTAAATAAAAATATGTATATAAATCACAACATCACAATTACTATTCTCTATAGAATATGCTAGAAATTTTTTGTAATAGAATTTTTAAAATAAAATTCAGATGCCAATACCTGACAACCTCATTGTCTGCCAGTTTTTTCCCCAAGCATTTATATATTGCAGTGTGTATTTTTATTATAAATTAACCTCTATTTATCCTTTTTAATATGTTTAGGGCATTATATTTATTTTTCAATGACGTTTGTAGCTAGACTGCTTTGTATATGTGCTTCATTTGAGGATGGTAAAAAAGAGTGTTAAAAATACTTACTATAAAATGGGAACGTTGAGTCCAAAAAGGTTGAGAACTGCTAATCTAAGAGCCTGTGGGGAAATGAAGGCTATGGAGAAAAGCAAGCCCTGGTGGCTGATGAGGGGGCCTCCGTGGTAACCAAAGCAGAGATCTTAGCAGACCCGCCAGGATTTCCACTTTTTTAGGAGAGTCTTACTGTCTGTCTGGCCAATGGGTTTCAGCCCCGGGCAAGTTCAGTATGGATTTAATGAGACCAAAAAAATGACAGTGGAACATCCTTGAGGTGAAAGGGTTTATAACCAACTTTATTCCCACGATGGCAGGTCAATCACTAGAAACCTGTCTACTCAAAGCGAGTCTGCATGCAGCACAGAGGACTCTCCATCTGGGCCTCTCTGCCCCTGCAGCCGTCTCAGTCTGTCCTCGGCGCTGCCACCGCTCCAGTCTCTGCTCTCCTGCAGCCCTGCAGCCTCACAGCAGTCTAGAGCACTGGGCGGAGCTCTTTATATAGAGTCAATAGCAACGTATCACCCACACGTATGCAGTGAGCTAGCCGACCAGGGCCAGGGGAGAATCCTGACCATAGGAACCTTCACTTTTATCCACATTGAGCTAATCCAAAGTACTCTTGGGTCCTCCTAAGACATTTTCTTGTTCACCATTTGGGATTTCCTGACTATTCAGGATGGGAAAGTGATTCTGAAAACACATTGATTTTTCTCCAGCCAGCAGCAGGCTCCTTACTAGCACTCCAGGAACCTGTCAGAAAGCTGCAATTTCAACAGACAGCTGTCCCACGCCAGACAAGAGCACAGCTGAGAGCTGTTTGGGAAAGACAGCCCAAGGCAGTGGCTTTTGGACTCCAAGGCAACTTTAAAAAACACTGATGTCTGGGTTCCACTCTCAGAGATCCTGACTGAATTGGAGATTTTAAGCTACCCCGGTGATTCTAATGTGCAACCAAGACTAAGAACCATTGCCTAAAGGCTGAAGCAGTGGTTCTCAACCTTCCGGGGGGAGCAGAGTCACCAGAGGATTGTAAACCTCAGTAGGTCTGGAGTGGGGCCCAGTCACTGGTATTTCTGAACAAGTCTCCAGGTAGTGCCCGTCTGGAGCCCACACTCAGAACGGAAAGCACTCTGCCGCCCGAAGCACGGGGGTCGTCTCAAGGAAAAGCCCTGTGCGACTGAATTGCTGCACCTGTCACATCTTATATACCATTTTTACTTGAAAGAATGGTGACACAGTGGTTATTCCAACTTGGGTATTTGGGAGACATTTTCTCAAAAATAAAGTGAACCAGTCACTTCAATGAAAACAACTGACAATGTTAGTTGCTGATGACAAACCTGAATGTTCGAGTGGTGTGGAGAAAGTGAAGGTTCCTGTGGCCAGGATTCTCCCCTGGCCCTGGTCAGCTTGCTCATTACACACGAGTGGGCGGTATGTTGTTATTGACTCTATATAAAGAGCTCTGCCCAGTGCTCTGGGCTGCTGTGTAACTGCAGGGTGCAGGAGAGCAGAGACTGGAGCAGTGGCAGCATCGAGGACGGAGACTGAGATGGCTGAGAGGGCAGAGAGGCCTAGAGGCAGAGACCGGCAGGCTGCGTGCAGACATGCTCCTGGTAGAGGGGTTTCTAGTGATTGACCTGCCACCTTGTGAATAAAGTTGGGTATAAACCCTTTAACTCCAAGGACGTTCCACAGTCATTCCTTGGTCTCATTGAATCCACAGTGAACTTGCCCGGGGCTGAAACCCCTTGGCAAGACAGGTGGAAACTAGAAATTTGCAGAACTTGTATCTACCATCAAGAACTTGACTACATACCAATACTTTAAGATTTCTGTGGTATGATTGGTAGTGATACTAATGCATGTGACTTTTTGGATATTGTATAATGAAATACGTTAACATTTGGAAAATCTGCATAACTCAGTGAAACGGTATTTTCCAAATGAACCGTGAATAATGTTACAAAATGATGTATGGGTGACAGAGCCATTCAAAGAACAAATTAGACCAACTGTTTTTTATGTAACAGTACAATTTGGTTTCAGATTCCACACAGCAACTAACCTTTAAAAACCACTACCCGTGGAGCCCTGGCATAGTACAAACACTCTGACACTTGAAGAGCCCCACTCTTTTTTCAACTACATACCGGTATGAGGTCAGGTTTTCTTCATATACTTTAACCTATAGTGGTGGAAAATTTTTCCCATCTTCCCTTCTGGGTTCTTTGGCTACCCTAATAGTTAAATTGACAAAAGATAGATTAACAGAAAAACTAACTCCATGTGTGCAGGAGCCCCCAAAGACACGAGAGACTCTCCAAATGTCAGGTAATTGAAGCTCATCTACCATCCTGAGCTAAAGAGAAGGGGGTGAGGAGCTGAGGCATCCAAGGAGAGGAAGGCGATCCACAGGAAGAGAGGGCAGAGACTTGGTAAACAAATGTGTGCCCTGCCGTGCAGAGAAGTCTTTTGAATATCAAAAGTTATTTTGGGTTATAGCTCTCTTCCTGGGACAGCTCCCTATCTAAATTCTTTTAGGCAGTTAAAGGGGAAGTAAAAGCTCCTCCTGAGCCTGTTGGGCCTTGATTATCTTCAGCTCTAAATAATCCACATGCCCAAGGGGCACAGCCTGGGGCAACCTCCCCTGAACCCTCTCAGAACAAACAGACCGAATGTGGAATCATTTATGAGAAACGAGATGCCTTCTATTAAATCAGACATTAAGGAGATTTGGGAGAAATGTGAAATATCACTCCCCTCACAAATTTTATTTTGGTGAATATTTAATTTTCACCAAGATTTATTTGGGCTAGCATGCAGTAAATTTAATATTGTTATTTTAAAGTGAGTAAATATTTTAATTATTAGTTTTAATTTCTAATAATGTAAATATTAGTGGATATAGGCCATATGAACATAAGCTTATTGAGGTTCTCAATAATTTTTTAAAGCATAAGAGAGTTCTGAGACCAAAAATGTTGAGAACTGCTTTTCAAGAGCTCTAGGAGTGTTCTACTTCTTGACTTGATAGGTGGCTACGTGGATGTTTGCTTTACAATTACTTCTTAAAATATGTATAGAAATTTTATATGCTTTTGCGAATGTTATATTTCATGATTTTTCTTTTAATTGCAATTAAGGAAGTTGCTTCTTGATTAGTAGAAAAAGTAGGGGTTTGGAAATTAGAAATTCATGACTCAAGTTCTTTATCTGTGTTAACCTATTGTATGGTTTGGGTACCAAAAAAAATACATATATATAGAATGCTGTAATACCATCTTCTGTAAAGCATGAAAGTGCTTTATAAACTATAAAGTTGTATGCAAATATTGTCCACCTTATTATTGCAGAGTAACAACATATACATCAGTTTAAAAGTTTCTCACCCCTCATGACCCAGCCTGTGACCTTTAAGCAGACTTCTGAGAATTCCTTAAACCATCATGTTTTCCATTTTTATCTGCTTTCCAAAATACTCATAGTTAAATTTGTTGCACAGTGTTAATAACCCTATGGTAGTTTTGTTACAGATTGCCTTTCCTCCAAATTGTATTTAAACTTCTCGATTTATCTTTTCTGAACTGCCTCGATTTATATGTGTCGTAATATTGTCAACAACCTCAAATACTTTGTGGAAAAAGAGGGAGTGTATTTTATATAAATAATGGGAGATACTGATAGTATGAGAGAGAACATGGCCCTCACATGCCCTCTTTCTAAAGGTTGTGAGACAATGTCTGCAGCAATCACATTTCCGCCTTTCTGCAGCACATCACCCTCAGATACATAAATAAGGCACAGGACTCTTATTTCCAGGCAGTTGTCATAGCAACTTTTGACTATCGAGAGAAGAAGGAATTCTTGTATCTTAAGCCCAGCCTCCAAAAAAGCTAAAAAAAACTCAAAGATTAAAAAAAAATTAAAGAATGATTTGCAAGATGTGATGAAATTGGAGATCTGTTAGTCAGAACTTCTCACTAAATGTATGTGCTTTTCCCCCTGACGTTTATTCCCCCCTTATAAATTTCAGAACTCAACAGCAATAGACTAATAATAGCTGCCATTTGTCACATATTACATGCCAGACACATAGAACATCACATACACTTTTTTTAATACTCCCAACAACACTAGAAGTGTGGTGCTATTTTTGTCCACATTTTACTAATGAGGAAATTGAGTTCAGACAGATAGATGAAGCAATTTACCCGAAGCCACACCGTAAGTGCTCAGCCTTTCAGCCTTCAACACAGCTGACCACGTCTTAAAACATTCTCCAGTTTTGTGGATTTCCTCCTGCTTTACTGACCAAACAGTTGGCTGGCTCTTTTGTTTCTGCCTGGTCTGTAAATGCTGGCACATTCAGGACTTAGACCTGAATATACTTCAAACACATCAAGCTCTTTTTTGCCTCTGGGATTTTGGATATAAACCATGAAATATCTCCAACTTGACTCAGCACCTCTTCCTAGCTGGCCCTTTTTCACCCTTCAGGTTTCAGCTCCAGTGTCATCTTAGGGAGTACGTTATCTAAAGTGGCCTCCTATGGGCCTTCTCAGTGGATCACATCATTTTTATTAATAACATTCACCAGTATCAGAAATGTTACTATCTTCCACCTTCCCACTAGTATAAATTCTACAGGGTCAGGGACCCTGTGTCTGTCATTTCTACATCCTCAAACTTATGTGCATATAGGAGGTATTCAATAAACCCTCACTGACAGCATGAAGGAAGGAAGGGGGAAATAGGAGAAACTTAGTGTCAGGACCCCATCCAGGATTATTTTACTCCAAAATTGCTTTTAACTATCTCCCAATTTTTAGCTTCTCAAGATATTTTCTAGTTGCTATTTTGTTCTAACTCAAAATGATGCCTGAATCTCCCAAGACCCTAAGTTTGAGATGAGGGTGATAAGAGATGGCTGTGATACAAAGGAATAGGAAAGGCTGCCAAACAGGTGTACATTGACCTTATCTTCCTGCAAACTCCTTTAGTTTTGGGGAGGGAAGGCAAAGATAGAGAACACTGCAGCACAGCTTTTACTCTGTCAGAAATGAGGTCTGAATTCCTTGAAAAAAGAAAATACACTCCCCATCACATCCTTCACCAAATTCCCAAGGTGTTGAGATAGTTGTTTTCAAGCATTATTCCAAACATTATTCCAAAATGTCAACTTTGGGGGTGGAATGACAACTGCCTCTCAGTTTCACTCATTAATTATTGGCACAAAAATTGAATCTAAACAACTTATCAGGAAGGAAGACAGTAGGAAGGCACAGGATAGAAAACCTGAAGCATTAGGGAAATTACTGGATATAGGAAAGGAAAGCTATATTTTTCTTCTACCCTTCTAAATTCTTAGCTGGGGCCCTGTAAAAAAAGATAGATTAACAAAAGAAAAGCATACACATTTAGCTGACAAGTTTTACATGATACTAGAGCCTTCACAAAAAGATGAGACAAAGTGGTTAAACCTGAGGGTTTTCATGCTAGGTTTGATGAAGAGTATAGACTCCTGGGAAGAAGTGATAGGACAAAGGGTATGAGTTAAGTGTGGTAAACTGGGGGAGATTTAGCAAAGCCTGTTCATGAGTCCCTTTGTCTTCAGAGACAAAGATGCTCTTCCTGAATACAAGGAGGGCCTTGGTCACATGAGGGTTTTATGACCTGCTGTAGGGGAAGGTCAGAAAGTCCTTTCTGCACAGGCTGCTTCTCAGATTCCTGCAGCTTAAAATATTCAACATGTGAAGGCTCCATATTTTGGATTAGTGTGTTCTCAACCTCATCATGGATGTTTCTCATTAGCTGATCCCTCCAAACTGACCCAAAATTGGTTATAAAGTTCAGTGAGGTCCTAGGGGGAGGAATAGGAAAGATGATAGAAGGATATTATTTCATGCAGAATACAGTTCTAATTTATACATTTTTCCTAAGAGTTTAAATCTCAAACATCTCATTCTACTTCTGGAACCAAAAAGAAGCATGCCAAAGCCTGAGAGAAATAAATTGTAATTTGCATGGTAGTCAGCTTTCAGAAAGGCTCCTGAGCCTTTTAAGTGTCAAGGGTTTTAGCATTAAAACACTTAGTTTTCAACACTTTAGAAAATCTCAATAGTAATGTTTTTGTTTTGTATTTTAATTTAACAATTCTCTGGCTGAAGTCTTTCATCTTCAAAACACTTAACACCTAATAAGTAAAAAACTTACAGGGAGTCTGATGAGTTTGGGCCATAATGATAGACTAAAAGAAAATTAATTTTATTCTTGACCTTGATACTGGCCTGCTGTGACCACACAAAAATTGTTTATCTTCCCACAGTTTCGGTTTTTTTCATTATAAAATAACAAAAAAATATGAATATTATTTTGGGCTCACTGGATAAAATGGACAAGTCTAGGTTATTTGTAATGTGCTCATATCAAATCCAATTATGTAAATGCTATTTTTAAATATCTAATTCTGCTACATGATTTTTAAGTTTCATACAGTGAAAACAAAATTTAATTTGATAATTTGTGAAGATCTAATACCTCTAGTTTCCTTTCAATTAGGGTGAAAGAGCATAGAAAAATTGTAACAATAAAATCTCCAGAGTTAATTTTGTCTTTTCTTTTGCTGAACAGAACCATGCCTCTCTGTTCTGTCTGAAAAGTTTTCATTACTCAGTGCTTCGCAATCATGCCCCTGACCTCGGAACTACAAACACCACAATTTATATGAAAAGACATTTTATATAACAAGAAATAGACACCAAAAACCATTAAAACTATACAATTTCTCTAGAAAGCAAAGAATCCAAGCTAAAATTAGATAACTTTCAAACCTAGCCATTTGGTAAGTATTAAAATTAAAATTGGCAAATATTTAAAAAGTATAGTTTTCATTGTTGGCTAAGGTGTAAGGAAACAGATTATCATACAATGCTAGTGGGAATATAAACTGGTAAGATCATTTGAAGAACAATTTAGCAATACCTATCAAAAATTTCTAATTTTACTTTGAGCAGCATGGTAGTACACAAAGATAACATGCAAAATACCAAGTGTCAGTGGGAATGTAAAGTCATTGGAACACTTTCACACTGCTAGTGGGACTGTGAGCTGGCACCACCACTGATAAAGTTTATCTGATAAAGTTGAAGATGTGCATATCTTATGAACCAACAGTTGCACTCCTGGGCATGTAGTCAAGAGAAACTCTTGCCCATGTGTTCATACCCACACTCTGAGACCAAGAAAACAAACAATCTAACTTTCAAGCAACAATGGAATAGATACATGAACACAGCAGTGAAAATGAATGAGTTACATCTACTGGCAATGACATGGATGATCTCAGGGACACTGTGGTTATCAGGAAATAGCAAGCTGCAAAATGATAACTATAGCATGATTCCTTTTGTATAAAGTTCAGAAACATGGAAAACTAATTTATACATTGTCTGAGAAACAAATATGTGTGGTCAAATTGAAAACAAGGCAATGACAGACATAAATTTGGGATAGCAGTTACCCCTGAGGGAGAAGGATAAGAATGTGGTTGGAGAGAGGCTCACAGGGGACTTTAAAGATAACAAAAATGTTGAGTTTTTTTTCCTTAAACTTGGGAGTAGGTTAAGGTGTTTGGTGAAAAAAGTGTTACTTTTTACTTCATAAATATTTTTTGTATCTAGTCAATGGTTAATAAAAACAAGTTAAAGAACTTAAATTTCTAGAAATCAGTTATTAGCATAGAACGATTTTGTTTATATAAAACTCTATACTGTTATGTGTATAAATGGCATACAAAGATGTCTGTGAGAACATACACTAATGTGTTCATCGTTTTATTGCCTAATGATTGAATCTGGACTGACTTTGCTCTCTTTGTTTTATTGTTTTATTTTACTATGTTATTTGTTTTGTTCTTATAAAGGACATGTGTTCTTTTTTTATAGAGACAATAAAGCTATTTTTTGAAAATACAACTATTAAGATGTTTGTCATAGTATCATATATATATATATATTAGATAGATAGATAAATAGATAGATAGAGTTTACATACTGTGTTACCCAAAGAGAGGTTTGACCTTTGCTCTCAGCTTCTGGGAGGTAATCTCTAAGTCCTTGGAATATCCTGCTTGATAAGAATGTATTTATTTACCTTTGGGTTTTGGGCCACACCTGATTGTCTATGCTAACAGTGAATTGATGGTGGGGACCTGGAGCTACAAGCCATCAGCTCAACCTCTGAGGATGCTGGAGGCTAAGGTCAGCCATGCAGGCAGTCATCCATATCTCTATGACCAAGCCCTAATAAAAACTCTGGACACCAAGGCTCAGGTGAGCTTCCCTGGTTGACAATGCTCCATATGTATAGTTATATGTATTGTTTCTGGGAGGAGGAAGGGCTGCTCATAACACCACTGGGAAAAGACAACTGGAAGATTCCTGCTTGGAACTCTCTTGGACTCAGCCCCATGTAACTTTTCCCATGGTTGATTTTAATCTGTATCCTTTTACCATAATAAACTGTAACCAAGAGTACAACAATTTTCAGTGAGTTCTGTCAGTCTGTCTAGTAGATTACTGAGCCTGAGAGTGGTTGTGGGGACCCGCAAACTTTCAGGTGGCATCAAAAGTGAGAATGGTCTTAGGGAATCCCAAACTTAGCACACATATATTATATATTATAAAAAAAGCAAATGAAACTTTGAAAGTCACCTAAATGTCTACCAATAGAAGATTAGTTAAATGGATTATGGTATATCCACACCTTAGAATACTATTGTCATTAAAATCCTATAAGTATTTAAACGATATATTAAGAAACAAGTACCAAATACAATAAGATTTCTTTTTTAGTAAAATGTGTGCATGTGTGTGTGCATAATTCTGTGAGTGATGAATCAGACACAGATTCTGCCTTAAATAGAATTCACTAACAGATTTTTTTTAAGTGCACATATATTCACCCAAAATCTTCTCCTGAGTTCCGTGTCTCTGAATAGCGTCCCCCTTAGTAAACTTCTTTCCCTCTTACACCAGCCATGCTCTCCATGGTCCCATCCCCCTGCCCTTCGCTCATTAGTCTGGAGTAGGCGCCTGATCTAAGCTGGGCCTGTCACGGTACTCTACTCTACTACCACAGTTGCCTGGTTGAGGAATGGATCAGTAAGAATTCTACCATAGAATTTTTTATAACTGAAGGTATAAAAAAACAGTTGTCCTTACAGTTTGAAACTTAAGAGCTGTTAGTAGCAATAAAGCTAGGGAAACAAATAGGCAGTGAAAGAAAATATACCCAATACTCAAAAAGATGCATAGTGAAGAGAATTATAGTTGCACTCATGTTTGAAACTGGATTCAGTTTTCCTGAGACCCAGCTGCCTTCCCTCCCTTTTGTCATTTGGCTATATGACTTTTCAATTACCTGATCTACCTCAGTATCTTTCAAATAAGTTTGGCTTTTGCTTAGGCTTTTTGAAACAGGGTTGTGTTGCTTGCATTTAAGGTTATTAACACATTGGCCAAGTCAGAAACATGCTATGTCTCTGACTTCTCTCTCTTATTTCCTACATATAGGCAACCACTAAGTTTTGTTCATACTCCCACTTAATACTTCTCCAGTCCAGCCACTTCAGCCACTGCTGTCCATCGGCCATTGCCTTGGTTCAGAACCCCATCCTCTCCTGAGGGTTGTCCTGGGGACCCCCAAACTTGCAGGTGGTACCAGAAGTGAGGAGGGTCTTAGGGAATCCAAAACTTTTATTGCAACAGCCTCCTAACTCTATATTCATTGATTTCTTATTCAATAAATATGAATTGAATGCCCAGTATATACCAAGTGCTTTTTTAGGTACTGGAGAGATAAGCAGTGAATAAAACAAAACCATGCCTTCCTGAGGACTCTACTGTTGTAGAAGAATACAGTTAATAGACAAATAAATGCACAATACAATGCCTAATGGTGATAAGTGCTACGACGATCTATGGTCCAATGCTGCCGTAATGGTCCCCAATCATGCCTTGGGTATTCCCCTCCCACAATGACTCTGGCTCAACTATATGACATGTTTTGGCCAGTGTGACATGACCAAATGTGGTGCAAGCAGAAGCTTGAAAAATGCTTTGTACTGGACTTGCTTTCCCTTACTTGTGCTGCCATGTCAACAGGTCCCATCTGCCCCAACCCATTTCAGCTGTCCTAAGCTCCTGCACGTGTGAATGGGACTATTTAGACCACCCAGCTACAGCCAAGCCAACCCAAGGCAGAACTGCCCAGTCAACCCACAGAATATAAAAAAAATAATAATAAGCATTTGCTGTTTTTAAGCCACTAGGCTTGGATATGGTTTTATATACAGCAAAAGGTCATTGAAAGAGCATAATGGAATAGAGAATACTGAGGAGGTGCTACTTAATTCTCTAATTGGAGTAGATAGAGAAGGTCTCTTTAAGGAGATGACATCTGAACAGAGAACCAAATGAAAAGAGAGACTGAACCATTTGACTTTCTGAGGGAAGAGAGTTTCAAGTGGAGGAAACAGCATTCCAGAAAAGGGATAGCATGTGAATAGCTCTGAGGCAGGAGCAATGCTCTGCATGTTAGAAACCGTTTGTCAGAGTAGCTTGAGTTAAGTGTTCAAGGGGAAAGAGCAGTAAGAAATTAGGTCAAAGAGGTGGTTGAGGATCAGTCATATCCTGTTACTGCAAACAATGCTGAAGTGATAATATTTTACAGACATTTTGCAAAAGGACATGATAGCTCAAAGGTAAGTTCATATAACTAAATAGCTGTGTCAAAGGGTTTGTGCTTTGTTATTTTTATAGGTATTACCAGAACCGCCTACTGTTAGGCTGTAACGAGTTCCCATCCCACCAGTAATATGTTACTTGCAAATATCAAACACAGTATTCTTAAGCTCTTTGGTCTTTGCCAGTCTGATAGGTGAAAAATTGGTTTTAATTTACCTGTTTCGTATTATGAACAAGGCTGTGCAATCATTCATATACTTCGGGGCCATTAGTATTTATTTTCTGTGAATTGCCTATTTGTCTTTCTTTTCTATTCTAGTGTATTGTCAGTCTCTCTTGTAGTTCTTCACATACTAGGAATGTTAGGCTTTTGTCTGTGACTGAGTTCTATTTTGAAAGAAACGCTGGCTGCTGTAAAGAACAGACTGATGGGGGCAGGCATGGCAGCCAGCAGACCTGCTAGGAGGCCACACTAATGCCCCATGTGGGGGAAGATGGCAGCTGGGGTTAGAAATGTAGAGGTAGAGATGAGACCTGCTCAGGCCCCGGATAATATCATAATATTATTTAATGTTTATGGAAGGTTTAGTCTGTATTAGGGACTGTGATAATGGCCCTGAAACATTTTCTCATTCTACTTTTCCAATAATTCAATGAGGGGGTGCTATTTTCTTCCATTTACAGGAGCAGGTTTAGCCCCAGAACCCAGGACCTACCCATGGTGTCATACTCCCTATGGCCTCACCCGGCCTTTAGTCCTACAGTTTGTTCTCTCTGCAGCCAAAGTGACCTTTCTAAAATGCAAATCTGTTTTTCTCACTCTCCTGCTTAAATGCCCTACAGCAGCTCCCCAAGCCTTAGGCATCTAAAGAATCTAAAGAGCTTTCAAGACCTGCCCCTGATTAGCTGCGGCTGCTCCCCCCTGCATGCTCCCCCCTGCCTGCTCCCTCCTGCATGCTCCTCCCTGCATGCTCCCCCCTGCCTGCTCCCTCCTGCATGCTCCTCCCTGCATGCTCCCCCTGCCTGCTCCTCCCTGCCTGCTCCCGCCTGCATGCTCCTCTCTGCCTGCTCCCTCCTGCATGCTCCTTCCCTGCCTGCTCCCTCCTGCATGCTCCTCCCTGCCTGCTCCTCTCTGCCTGCTCCCTCCTGCATGCTCCTTCCCTGCCTGCTCCCTCCTGCCTGCTCCCCCTGCCTGCTCCCCCCTGCATGCTCCTCCCTGCATGCTTCTCCATCCCCTGACAGGGAACAGAGCCCACAATGCCGCCTGCTTCAGACCCTGGGTATGGCCTCCACTGAAAACATCCTTCCCACTTCTCACTTTCTCTCCCTGATTAAGTAGCCCTGATCCTTCAGCCTCAGTTTAGACATTAGCTTCTCTAGGAATCTTTGCCTGAAACCCACTTCCTTAAATAAATCCTGGATTAGCTGACTCTTGTATATTGTCCCAATGGATCCTGTACTCTTCCCTTCATAGGACTTTTCACACTAGTGTCCAGAATTCCCCCACAATCCCTCCCATCTGTGCTGTAACCCATTTTGTAGACGGAAGCTGTATTGGGTTTTTTTTCTTAAATATTTCTACAAAATGATTTTAAAAGGTAATACTATTTAGGTTTAGATAAAAAGATTTATAGTGCTCACACATCAAAGTGGTATGCAGTGAAAAGTCTTTCTCCTCCCCCTACCATTCCCCATTCACTTAGTTTTCTTCCTTTATAAGGAACTATTATCATTTCTGTTTATCCCCCTGATAAATGTTCAGACATAATTCAAGACCATATATGTGTGTGTGTGTGTGTATTCATTTCTACCACAAACATTTCACACAAATGGTAGCATATTATGCATGGTTTTTTGCACCCTTTTTCACTTAGAATATATTGGGAACCTTTCCATCTCTACAAAAGAGAAGCCGCTTCTTCTGTGTGCGTGAAGGGCATGAGCTATATTTTCTTCGCTATGACATTCCTCATTGCCTAAGCACAGGAAGTTGGTAATTGTAAGTGCTGAGGATATCCCAATGATGAATAAACACATATAAATGTGCTCTTCATCATTATTCAGAAGGGATTTGCAAATTAAAAGCATGGTGAGATTTTACTACCCACCCACTAAAATGGCTAAAATAAGTAAAATGAAACAACTTGTACAGCAAGCATTGGAGAAGATGTGGTAAAATTGGTGCTCAGACACCGCTGGTGAGGATGTAATCTGACAGAGCCATTTTGGAAAACTGTTGATAAGATTTACTAAAACTGAACATATGCATAAGCTTTGACATAGCAACGCTATTCCTTGGTATATATCCAACAAAAATGCTATGTATGTTCACCAAAAGACACATACAAGTCGGTGCGCAATAAAGGGCTAACTTTGCCCAAAGAGAGGTTTGGTCCTTCACTAGCTCCCTGGAGGTGACCTCTAAGCCCTTGGAATGTATTCCCTGATAAGAGTGTCTTTATTTCCCTGGGGGCTCTGGGCCACAGCAGGTCATCAATGCTGACAATTTGATTTATGGTCAGTGCCTTGGGCCCTGTGGCATCAGCATGACCTCTAGAGAAGGTGGAGACTAAGGACAGCCACATGGGTAGTCACCATAGATACAGGGTCTGTCCCCAGCAAAACCCCTGGACCCCGAGGCTGGGTGAGCTTCCCTAGTTGGTGACAATCCCTGCATATTGCCCACATCATCATGGGGAAGAGTGCTGTCTGTCATTGGGGAAGGACAGCTGGAAAGTTGCCCCTGGCTCCCTCTTGGACTCTGCCCTATGAACCTTTTTCCACTGCTGATTATAGGCTGTATTCTGACACTGTAATAAACCATAACCATGGTCTATTAACACCTTTCTTTGCGAGTTCTGTGGGTCCTTCGTGAGGGTGGTCTTGGGTACCTCCCAAAGGGCACAATAATGTTCACAGAAGCATTTTTAATAATAGGTTAAAAACTGGAAACAACCCAAATGACAATAAAGAGTAGAATAAATAAATAAATAGTGGTATATGTATACAATGGAATATTCTACAGCAAGAAGATTAACTACAGCACATGAGACAATCTGGATAAATCTTTCAAACATAGTGTTCAGCAAAAGAAGCCATGGAAAGAAGTACCTAGTGTATTTTATGTATAGAAGGTTTAAAAAGTAATCTGTGCAGATAAATGTTGTCTTTGGAACGGAGCAGAGAGAGAGAAAGCAAGGTCTCTTATACGGGCACTAATCTGTTCCAAGGGCTCCCCCTCATGATCTTTCCCAGAGGATGCACCTCCTAACACCATCACACTGGAGGTTAGGATTTCAACATATGAATTTGGGGGACACTGCCACTGAGTCCGTAAAACCCTGAGAGGACACAGTGGTGTTTCTGGGGCACTGGTAATGCTCTGGTTTCCTGACCTGGGGGGCATCAATGTGGGTGCATTCACTCTGTAAAATGTAATCAGATTTGACCCATGATTCTGTGCACTTTTCTATATGTATGTTACACCTCAACAAAAAGTTTACTCTCTCACCTATTATAATGCCAGTGGAAGAAAGAATGAAGGGGGCAATGAAGGGCAGAGGAAGACAAAGGCAGGGAGGATACTGATGATACTAAGTGCTGGTAAGGATGCAAAGCAACGGGCATTCTCTGCTAGATAGGCATCCAAACTGGTACAACCACTTTGGAGAACAGCTGGACAGTTTCCTGC
The DNA here is from genome assembly GCA_032199065.1 of Smutsia gigantea. NCBI lineage: Eukaryota > Metazoa > Chordata > Mammalia > Pholidota > Manidae > Smutsia > Smutsia gigantea. Next base: position 331,021 of record JAVSCE010006815.1, on the reverse strand, counting down.
AAAGTGAAACATACACTTGCCATATGACTCAACAATTCCACTCCAAGAAGTCATCTAAGAGAAAGGAAAACTCATAGTCACACAAAAACATGTATGCAAATGAGCAGCATTACTCATAAGCTTAAAAAATATTGAAAGAACTCAATGTCCTTCAACAGGCGAATGGACACATGAACTATGATACACTCACATAACTGAATACTGTTATTCTACTCAGCACTAAAAAGGAGCAAACTATTGTGACATGCACCAAGCTGGATGAACCTCCTGCATTATGCTAAGTGAAAGAAGTTAGACTCAAACTGCTACATTTTACACTATATGGTTCAGTTTATATGACATTCTAAGGAAGGCAAAACTTTAGGGATAGAAAAGAGATGAGTTCTTGCCTGGGGCTGGGGTTAACAGGAGGGGTCATCTACAAAGGGGCACGAGGGAATTATCAGGGATTGGATATGTTATATAACTTGTCTATGGTGCTGGTAGTTACATAACTGAATATGTCTGTCAAAACTCAGAACTATGTAGTAAAAAGGCTGAGTTTTACTGTATACAAAGTATACCTCAATACACCAGACTGAAAGGTATATAAAAATGTTCACAGCTTACTTTAAAATGTAACATGTGCCACAAGAGATGTAAGGACAAAGTACAGAATATGGCAATTTTTTAAAGGTATTATTGATATACACTCTTACGAAGGTTTCACATGAAAAATCAATGTGGTTACTACATTTACCCATATTATCAAGCCCCCACCCATACCCCAATGCAGTCACTGTCCATCAGTGGAGTTAAGATGCCACAGATTCACTATTTGTCTTCTTTGTGCTACACTGTTTTCCCCGTGATCCCCCACACCACGTGTACTAAACATAATACCCCCCAATCCCCTTAACCCACACTCCCCACCCACCCTCTCACACCCCTCCCCTTTGGTAACCACTAGTTCCTTCTTGGAGTCTCTGAGTCTGCTGCTATTTTGTTCCTTCAGTTTTGCTTCATTGTTATACTCTACAAATAAGGGAAATCATTTGGCACTTGTCTTTCTCCACCTGGCTTATTTCACTGAGCATAATATCCTCCAGCTCCATCCATGTTGTTGCAAATGGTAGGATTTGTTTCTTTCTTAAGGCTGAATAGTATTCCATTGTGTATATGTACCACATCTTCTTTATCCATTCATCTACTGATGGACACTTAGGTTGCTTCCATATCTTGGCTGTTGTAAAAAGTGCTGCAATAAACATAGGGGTGCATATGTCTTTTTGAATCTGAGAAGTTGTATTCTTTGGGTAAATTCCAAGGAGTGGAATTCCTGGGTCAAATGGTATTTCTATTTTTAGTTTTTTGAGGAACCTCCATATTGCTTTCCACAATGGTTGAACTAGCTTACATTCCCACCAGCAGTGTAGGAGGGTTCCCTTTCTCTGCATCCTCACCAGCATTTGTTGTTCTTAGTCTTTTCAATGCTGGCCATCCTTACTGGTGTGAGGTGATATCTCATTGTGGTTTTAATTTGCATTTCCCTGATGATTAGTGATGTGGAGCATCTTTTCATGTGTCTGTTGGCCATCTGAATTTTTTCTTTGGAGAACTGTCTCTTCATATCTTTTGCCCATTTTTTAATCGGGTTATTTGCTTTTTGGGTGTTGAGCAGTGTAAGTTCTTAACCCCTGTAGGATATGTCATATACAAATATATTCTCCCATACTTTAGGATGCTTTTTTGTTCTGTTGATGGTGTCCTTTGCTGTACAGAAACTTTTTAGTTTGATGTAGTCCCATGAGTTCATTTTTGCTTTTGTTTCCCTTGCTCAAGGAGATGCGTTCAGGAAGAAGTCGCTCATGCTTATATTCAGGAGAATTTTGCCTATGTTGTCTTCTAAGAGTTTTATGGCTTCATGACTTACATTCAGGTCCTTGATCCATTTCAAGTTTACTTTTGTGTATGGGGTTAAACAATAATCCAGTTTCATTCTCTTGCATGTAGCTGTCCAATTTTGCCAACACCAGCTGTTGAAGAGGCTGTCATTTCCCCATTGTATGTCCATGATACCTTTATCATATATTAATTGACCATATATGGTTGGGTTTATATCAGGGATCTCTAGTCTGTTCCATTGGTCTATGAGTCTGTTCTTGTGCCAGTACCAAATTGCCTTGAGTATTGTGACTTTACAGTAGAGCTTGAAGTTGGGGAGCATAATCCCTGCAGCTTCATTCTTCCTTCTCAGGATTGCTTTGGCTATTTGGGGTCTTTTTTGGTTCCATGTGAATTTTAGAACGATTTTCTCTAGTTTGTTGAAGAATGCTTGTTGGTATTTTGATAGGAATTGCATTGAATCTGTAGATTGCTTTAGGCAGGATGGCCATTTTGACAATATTAATTCTTCCTATCCATGAGCATGGGATGTGTTTCCATTTATTGGTATCTTCTTTAATTTCTCTCATGAGTGTCTTGTAGTTTTCAGAGTATAGGTCTTTCACTTCCTTGGTTAGGTTTATTCCTAGGTATTTTATTCTTTCAGATGTAATTCTGAATGGAATTGTTTCCCTGATTTCTCTCTCTGCTAGTTCATTGTTAGTATATAGGAATGCCACAGATTTCTGCATATTCATTTTGTATCCCGCAACTTTGCTGAATTCAGATATTAGATCTAGTAGTTTTGGAGTGGATTCTTTAGGGTTTTTTATGTATACATGTCACCTGCAAACAGGGACAGTTTAACTTGTTCCTTGCCAATCTGGATGCCTTTTATATCTTTGTGTTGTCTGATTGCCATGGCTAGGACCTCCAGTACTATGTTGAATAGAAGGGGGGAGAGTGGGCATCCTTGTCTTGTTTCTGATCTTAAAGGAAAAGCTTTCAGCTTCTCGCTCTTAAGTATAATGTTGGCTGTGAGTTTGTCATATATGGCCTTTATTATGTTGAGGTACTTGCCCTCTATACCCATTTTGCTGAGAGTTTTTATCATGAATGGATGTTGAATTTTGTCAAATGCTTTTTCAGCATCTATGGAGATGATCATGTGGTTTTTGTCCTTCTTTTTGTTGATGTGGAGGATGATGTTGATGGATTTTCGAATGTTGTACCATCCTTGCATCCCTGGAATAAATCCTACTTGATCATGATGGATGATCTTTTTGAAGTATATTTGAATTCGGTTTGCTAATATTTTGTTGAGTATTTTTGCATCTATGTTCATCAGGGATATTGGTCCATAATTTTTTTTGTGTGGTGTCTTTGCCTGGTTTTGTTATTAGAGTGATGATGGCCTCATAGAATGAGTTGGAAGTATTCCCTCCTCTTCTACTCTTTGGAAAACTTTAAGGAGGATGGGTATTAGGTCTTCACTAAATGTTTGGTAAAATTCAGTGGTGATGCCATCCGGTACAGGCGTTTTGTTCTTAAGTAGGTTTTTGATTATGAGTTCAATTTCATTGCTCATAATTGGTCTGTTCATATTTTCTGTTTCTCTCTGGGTCAGCCTTGGAAGGTTGTATTTTTCTAGAAAGTTGTCCATTTCTTCTAGGTTATCCAGTTTGTTAGCATATAATTTTTCATCGTATTCTCTAATAATTCTTTGTATTTCTGTGGTGTCCATGGTGATTTTTCCTTTCTCATTTCTGATTCTGTTTATGTGAGTAGACTCTCTTTTTTTCTTGATAAGTCTGGCTAGGGGTTTATCTATTTTTTAATTTTCTCAAAGAGCCAGCTCCTGCTTTTATTGATTCTTTCTATTGTTTTATTCTTCTCAATTTTATTTATTTCTGCTTTAATCTTTATTATGTCCCTCCTTCTTCTGACTTTGGGCCTCATCTGTTCTTCCTTTTCTAGTTTCATTAATTGTGAGTTTAGACTGTTCATTTGGGATTGTTCTTCTTTCCTGAGGTAGGCCTGTATTGCAATATATTTCCCTCTTAGCACGGCCTTTGCTGCATCCCACAGATTTTGTGGTGTTGAATTATTGTTGTCATTTGTCTCCATATATTGCTTGATCTCTGTTTTTATTTGGTCATTGATCCATTGGTTATTTAGGATCATGTTGTGAAGCCTCAATGTGTTTGTGGATTTTTCATTTTCTTTGTGTAATTTATTTCTAGTTCATACCTTTGTGGTCTGAGAAACTGGTTGTTACAATTTCAATCTTTTTGTATTTACCGAGGCTCTTTTTGTGGCCTAGTATATAATTTATTCTTGAAAATGTTCCATGTGCACTGGAGAAGCATGTGTTTTCTCCTGCTTTTGGGTGTAGAGTTCTGTAGGTATCTATTAGGTCCATCTATTCTATTGTGTTGTTCTGTGCCTCTGTCTCCTTATTTATTTTCTGTCTGGTTGATCTGTCCTTCAGAGTGAGTGGTGTTGAAGTCCCCTAGAATGAATGCATTGCATTCTATTTCTCCTTTAATTCTGTTAGTATTTGTTTCACATATGCAGGTGCTCCTGTGTTAGGCACATAGATATTTATAATGGTTATATCTTCTTGTTGGATTGACCCTTTTATCAGTATGTAATGTCCTTCTTTGTCTCTTGTGACTTTCTTTGTTTTGAAGTCTATTTTGTCTGATACAAGTACTGCAACTCCTGCTTTTTTCACCCTATTAGTTACATTAAATATCTTCTTCCATCCCTTCACTTTTAGTCTGTGTATGTCTTTGAGTTTAAAGTGAGTCTCTTGTAGGCAGCATGTAGATGAGTCTAGTTTTTTTATCCATTCTGTGACTCTATGTCTTTTGATTGGTGCATTCAGTCCATTTACATTTAGGGTGATAACCAACAGGTATCTACTTATTGGCACTGTAGGCTTTATATTTGTGGTTACCAAAGGTTCAAGGTTAACTTCCTTACTATCTAAGAGTCTAACTTAACTCACTTAATATGCTTTTACAAACACAATCTAAAGGTTCTTTTTTTATCTTCCTCCTTTTTCTTCCTCCTCCATTCTTTATATATTAGGTATCATATTCTGTATTCTTTGTCTATCCCTTGATTGACTTTGGAAATAGTTATTTTAATTTTTGCATTTGCTTAGTAATTAGCTGTTCTTCTTTCTTTTCTGTGGGTTTATTACCTCTGGTGACAGGTATTAAACTTTGGGAACACTTCCATCTTTAGCAGTCCCTCCAAAATACACTGTAGAGATGGTTTGTGGGAGGTAAATTCTCTCAGCTTTTGCTTATCTGAAAATTGTTTAACCCCTCCTTCAAATTTGAATGATAATCTTGCTGGATAAAGTATTCGTGGTTCCAGGCCCTTCTGCTTCATTTCATTAAATACATCATGCCACTTCCTTCTGGCCTGTAAGGTTTCTGTTGAGAAGTCTGATTATTCGCCTGATGGACTTTCCTTTGTATGTGATCTTATTTCTCTCTCTGGTTACTTTTAATAGTCTGTACTCATCCTTGATCTTTGCCACTTTAATTACTATATGTCTTGGTGTTGTCTTCCTTGGGTCCCTTGTGTTGGGAGATCTATGCATATCCATGGCCTGAGAGACTCTCTCCTTCTCCAGATTGGGTAAGTTTTCAGCAATTACCTCCTCTTAGACACTTTCTTTCCCTTTTTCTCTCTCTTCTTCTTCTGGTACCCCTATAATGCAAATATTTTTGCATTTGGATTGGTCACACAGTTCTCTCAATATTCTTTTATTCTTAGAGATTCTTTTTCTCTCTGTGCCACAGCTTCTTTGTATTCCTCTTCTCTAGTTTCTATTTCATTTATCGTCTCCTCCACCATATCCAATCTGCTTTTAATACCGTCCATTGTGCTCTTCAACAATTGATCTCTGACCGGAATTTATTCCTGAGTTCTTTACTATCTTTCCATAACTCCATGAGCATGTTAATGATTTTTATTTTGTACTACCTCTCAGGAAGAGTCATGAGGTCGATGTCATTTAAATCTTTCTCAGGAGTGGTATTAATAATTTTACTTTGAACCAGGTTCCTTTGGCGTTTCATATTTGTATATGGCGCCCTCTAGTGCCCCGAAGCTCTACTCCCTGGAGCTGCTCAGCCCCTGAAGCAATGTCAGGGGTCACAGGGGAGTGATATTGGTGCCTGGGGGGAGAAAAAAGCTGTTTCCTGCTTCCTGGCTGCTATGCCTGTCTCCACTACCTGAACCAGTGGGCTGAGCACACAGGTATAAGCCTCCATGCTTTGTGTTTGTAGTTGGTATATACAGATCTTCCCTGTGGCTGGCCTCCCGCCAGGGTAGGGTTTGCCGGTTTGCGAGCCAGGTGGGGCTGGCCGGGAGAAAGGTGCAGTAGGCTGTGTATCATGGAGGGGGTCGTTGGAGCTGTATAGGCAGCCAGGGAGTTGGAGCACCTGAAGATTGTCTAAGGAAGAAGGTTTCTTTTTCCTCCTTAAATATGAGAGTCTATATGGCAAAGCTCCCAACCTGCTGGGCAGAGTGCACCCAGGCAATTTTGTCTACCTGTGTTCTCTGCTGTGCAGAAAGCTCTGTGCAATCCTTGCCCCTTTAGCAGCCCTCTTCCTAAGGGCTTCCTTGTTAGGAAGTCTTTCAGACTGCCCACCTTTCTTTTGTCCCAGAGCAGCTGGATAAGGATCCCTGCTTTCCATATGCGGCTGGAATCTCAGTCTCTCCAGGAATTCTGCCTGTCTTAGCTTTACAACCCCATAATTATCAAATTATCATGCAAGCACCATGAAATGTAGGTTTGTGCTCCCAGAGCAGATCTCCAGAGTTAGATATTCAGCAGTCCCAGGCCTCAACTCCCTCCCTGCTCCATTTCTCTTCCTCCCACCCGTGAGCTGGGATGGGGGAAGGGCTTGCGTCCCACTGGGCCACAGCTTTGGTATGTTACCCTGTTCTGTGAGGTCTGCTCTTTTCTCCAGGGGTATGCAGTCTGGCGCAGTTCTCTTTCCTGTTGCTCTTTCAGGATAAGTTGTGTTAATTATATTTTTGTAGTATATGTGGTTTTAGGAGGAAGCCTGTGTCTCACCTCTCATGCCGCCATCTTTAATCCCTTCCCAGAATATGGCAATTTTATTTCCAAGTGAGAATCAGGAAGGCTTCATGGAAATGTTCATATTTCAGTTGGACCAGGAATGTGAAAAATATCTGGGAAGTTACCATCCTGAAGAAGTTCCAAACCCAAATTCATAGGAGAAAGCATTGGAGAGGATCCTATTTATGCACTTTTGCCCTTAGATTGAAATCAACTAGAATCTAAGCATCACTTAGTCACGGCACAACATGACAGAGTCACACTGTCTCTGCTGAAGAAATAGTTCAGGGACTTAGAGAAGAAGAATCCTCAGATCTTCTGGGGACTTTTAACTTCTTCCTCAATGTTTGTGTCTTCAGAGTAAGAAGGAATGACCCATTAATTATAAATGCTAAGTCTTATATAGCTTTACTATGTCCTAGGCACTATTCTGAATTATATATAATTTATAAAATATAGTTATAAATTAATAAACATACAATGTATTAAATACATAATTTATATATATATTTAAATATATAATTTTTTATACATGATCTCATGACAACAGTATGAGATAGATAATTTTGTCAACCTCATTTTAGATTGGGAACTTTAACAGAGTGGCTAAAGAACTTGCTCAGGGTACAGAATTACTAAGTGGTGTATCCCAAATTCCAATCTGAACAGTCTAGCTCTCAAGCCCAGCTCCTAACCCTTGTGTTAATACAGATGCACATTTAAGGGAGGCCCCCACTGTAGGCCCCAGCTCCAGGCCTGGAGCCAAGGAGATGCTCACTTCCCACCTGCCCTGCCACAGCCGTGAGCAAAGAGGGCAACGTGGCCAGGGTGCTCATTTCTCCAGGGCAAGTCAGCTGCCCTGGGACCAGAGAGGTCTCCGTCTGCCAAGTGATCAGGCAGTCCGCTTCCCCGAGCCAGAAGCAGTTCGGCAGAGCAGTTCACGGTGCCAACCACAGTCAGACCGCCTTCCTTCACACCCTGACTGCCCCCTTCCTCACCTAGGGAACCTGGAGCTAGTGACTTCTTCTTAACCCCTCTGTGCCTCAGCTTCTCTATCTGTCACCTAGAAAATAAGACTGCCCACTGAGTAAGAGAGACAATACAAATAGAAACTTAAAACAGTGCCAGTACAGTCACAGCTTTAAAAACACTACTGTAAGAAGTCTGCTGCTTTTTGCATACATTTCCCCGTGGTCCCGATGTTGTGAAGGCCATCTCCTGCCCACCCGCCTCCAGCTGTTTTGTGATATAACTGACATATAACATCGCATAAACTTCAGGTGTACAATGTGTTGATCTGATACTCTACTATATTGCAAAATGATTCCCACCATAGCAGTAGCTAACACCTCCATCCTGTCATCAGATTACCCTTTCTTTTTTGTAGTAAGAACACTAAAGATTTACTGATAGCAACTTTCAAGTATATACTACAGCATTGTGAGCTATAACCACCATGCTGTACATTAGAGCCCAGAACTGGTTAATCTCATAACTGGAAGTTTGTCTCTTTTGACCAATATCTCCAACCCCCACCACCCAGTCCCTGGTAACCCCCACTCTACTCTGTCTCTGCGAGTTTGGGTTTTTTAGATTCCACATAAAAGTGAGTGAAGGCTTCCCCCTACCTGGTGTCCGCTGTCTCTCTCTGCCCTGCCTCTGCCCTAGGCCTTTTCCCACCCTGCTGTCAGTCCACTGCGGCTTCTCCGCAGCCTGGGCCATGGCAGCGGGGTTCCAGCCACCTGCCTTTTTTCTTTTTCTAGCTATTCCCACCTTCTTCTTCAGTTCATAAGTACAGCATAAAAAAAATCACTGGCTCCTCTCATGTTCCCATTTTACACAGCTATAATGTGTCCCCTGGGAATAGGAGCCTGCAGGCTGGGATAAGGAATAGGAAAATGAATTCTTTTATGGTGACACTTCATTTGATGCCGTTTTTAGGAGGGGGAGCCTGCACTTTCTGCTCCCTGCAGCTTTCTTCCAGGGCTGTGATTTCGGCCTTCTTGAGACTGCAAATAGGCCCGACCTATCTGGCAAATATCGAAGCCAACTTTCCTTAGTGCGCCACTGCTCTGAACTGGAGTCATTTAAATTCAGCTTTCTCCCTGACCTGGAAGAGAACAAACATCCCAGTTTTGCTTTAAGTGTCCAAACTAAGACCCTGATGCTAACGATGAGAAGCATGTAAACAGCAGAGGCTGGGAGAGGTGTATTTTCCTTTAGATCATCTGCACATTGTCTAATGCACTAGAGGAAGTAATTTGGAAGACCACTTTGAACCTGAAGGAATGTCCCCAAAGTAAGTCTATGTTTTCAAAAACTGCAATGCCTCTTCCTCCTCATTTGAAATTTCACTTCTGTCTGTGAGGCAGACAAAGTTCTTCAGCCATCCCTGTACCTTCCCTTTTCTTCCTCACCTTCCCTTTACTTCCTCACAATCAAAGTCTAAGGAGTCTTTATAGTGTCTGAAACTGCGACATATTTGCTTCCTCATCCTCTCTTGCAGTCCAGCATGGACATATGATCTAACTCCAGGCAATGGAATGTGGGGGTTTCTTTCCTAATAAAAAAAAAGGAAAGAAAGACATGCCTCCCAGTTTGTTGGACATGTGTCTCCCTGCATGTGACGCTGTGGGAGCATCTTGTCATCATTCTTTCTCCAAAGCTCAGGGCCCTTCCCCTGGGGCCAGGTCTGGCCCTGTGTTCATTCTTAGACATCTCAATCACTCACATGGCTTCACCTGTGACTTCCCTGCACTTATTTCAGTAATTCCACAAGTATTTATTAATCACTTATGTTGTACCATGTTCTAGAAGCTACAGTAAGACAGACAAGGCCTCTACTCTTACAAAACTTACCGTCTAGCAGGCTTTGAGCACAGTATCTTCGACTGTCTCCACTGCATATTTCTGCTTGGTAATCCCACCATCCCTGACACAACATACCTAAGGCCAGGTTCACTCTTTTTTCTCCAAAATTGACTCCCCTATTTCTGTTAGTGAATCCCAGGTTCAACATTGTGACATCGCCATTGTCCTTTGTTCACCCCTGTCACTGGCAAACCCCATTCTGTTTAGTCATTAAGTCTCCTACTAAGTGCCAGAAGCTAGAGCTACAAGATACATAATGGCTCTGATGTGCACACAAATAATCACAATACAGTGTAATATGTGCAACAATAAAGGTATATCCAAGACAGAAGGCAGGAGAAAGCGTCTCAGCTCTTCTGAGGGAGCCAACGAAGGAGCAAATGGGGGAGAGTAAGAAGAAACTGAGCTGAAATTGAACCTTGGAAAAAAAAACCCTAATATTTAGAAGGCAAAGCAATGTCAAATCCAGCAGAGAAGTCAGATTGTGATAAAGCCTGTAAAGCTCTTTGACTTTGTAAACCAGGAGTGGTCTTGGTGAGAAGCATTTCAGTGGAGTGGTGGGTTAGCCTGTGGCAGGCAGGAGAATGAATGGAAGGTGGCGAGGAGAGCTGGTTTTACATTCCCAGCATCTATCCTCTTTTCTGGCAACACCCTCTTGATTTTCCTTGGGGATGACCCTCTTCCTCTCTCAGAGTATGGGTGGGTGGAGCTGGCCCCACCTCCAGATCCAGGCCTAGCCAATGAGAGCACCATGTACCCACTGCCCTGGAGATTTGTTCCCGATGGGCATGACCAGACCTGGGCCACTGGGAAGTCTGCTTCTGGGGCTCTGGGGAAAGAGGTGCTCTCAGTCTACACCACTTCAACACCAAGGCTCTTACTGTATGGGAGAAAATATTTGGAAATGATACATCCAGTAAGGGACTAATATCCAAAATATATTTAGAACTATCCAACTAAATTTCAAAAAAAAAAACCCTACAAAATACCAAAAACAAAAAAACCCCAATTAAAAACTGGGCAGAGGAACTGAATAGACATTTTCCCAACGAATACATACAGATGGCCAACAGGCACATGAAAAGATGCTCCACATCACTAATCATCAGGGAAATGCAAATGAAAACCACAATGAGATATCACTTCACACCAGTCAGAATGGCTAATATCAACAAGACAAGAAATAACAAGTGTTGGCAAGGATGTGAAGAAAAGGGAACCCTCCAACACTGTTGGTGGGAATGTAAATTGATGCAGCCAACAAAAAAATAGAAAAACCATATGACCCAGTAATTCCACTTCCGGGAATTTACCCAAAGAAAACAAAATCACTGATTTAAAGAGATATATGCATCCCTATGTTTATTGCCATATTATTTATAATAGCCAAGATATGGAATCAACCCAAGTGTCCGTCAATAGTGAATGGATAAAGAAGGTGTGGCCCATATACACAATGGAATATTAGCCATTAAAAAAGAAGGAAATCTTGCCATTTGCAACAACATGGATGGAACTAGAGGGTATTATGCTCAGTGAAATGAGCAGGCAGAGAAAGACAAATACCATATCAGTTCACTTATAGGTATAATCTAAAAAATCAACAAAAAAACCCAAATGAGCAAAACAGAAATAGAGCCACAGACACTGAGAAGAGACCGGTGGTTAACCTGGAAGAGGGGTTGGGGCAGGTAGGTGAGGTAAGTGAAGAGGCTAAAGAGGCACAAAATCTCAATTATAACATAAATTAGTCATGGAGTTGAAAGTACAGCATAGCAAATATAGTCAAAATACTGTAATATCTTTTTATGTTGACAGATACTAAGTACACTACTTGGGGTGATCATTTAATAATGCAGATAACTGTTGAAATACTGTGTTTTATACTTGAAACAAATATGATATTGTATATCAACTATACCAATTAAAAAAAAGGTTCTTACCTTGTCAGAGATGGACGGACTACTGCACTCATCTTTTTACTGGTCCCTCATTTCCTAATTCCTTGTGCTGACCAAAACTTCCAAGCTATTCTTCCAGCACTGCTTTTACATTATTCAAAAACTCTCAAGCACCCACCATTAAATTCCTTGCACCTAATGCTTCATGCTCCAAATCTGGACCAAATCTATCTTGTATTGCACCTTTCTGTTACCAAGGCTTTACTTATCGTTCCTTCTCCTGGGTTACCACCCCTTTCCTTCCTGCTGTTCAAATTCTTCTCATCCTTCAGTATCTCAGCTCAAACGCCATCATCCCTGACTCCCATTTTGTATCAATATGAATTCACGGCAATTTTTGGAAAACATGATTTATTGTCTAGTTTTTTATTTCTCATTTTTACATAATGATTTTTTTCTCTTCCAAATTACGTTAGAGGGAAGTTGAAGACAAGGACTGCACAAAAATTATTGGCATACCATGCAGCATTTATGACAGGGCTCTACACAGTATACTCAAAAAGTTTCACAGGATGACGAATACTCATTGCCACTTTGGCAGTGGGTGGCAGGAAATGGAGATGAGTGTAAAGGTACATTTTAAATGATGAGAAGAGATATGGTCCGCTAGTAAGAGAGGAAAAAACATGTAATGGATATGAATGATCAGGAAGAGCAGGGAGCGTAATAAATGGAAAGCTTCTGTACAGTCAAACTTGACAAGGCAAGGAGATAAACCCCAAACACGGGGTGGGGGCCATGGGGAGGACCTCTGAAAACTCTGGACAATCTGTGATCCAAAGGGTGATGGGAAGTCTGAGAAGCTAAGTAACTTCATTGAAGGAATTGACATAGCCACTGACTTCAGCAGCAAGGCCTCTCATGACTCAGAGTGGGTAGGAATTGGAAGGCCCCTTGGAAATAGCACTCACTGGACTTAGAACTCTTTCTCACTCACTTCAACTCCCTCCGAAGCTCCTCTAGAAGGAAGCAGAGCTCCCCCAAAGTGGCTTCACAAGGCATGTGGAATAGTGATGAGAAACCACTCCTGGTAAGGTTTTGGGAGACCTCCCCACTATAATTCTCACGCTCATTTCCAATTGTCACTTTACTTGGTGAATCCCTTCTCCTGAACCATTGTCGTCATGGTGCTCCCTTTCACGGTTATGCTGCCAACGGGCTGGCCCTTCCCTCTCAGTCTGGTTTGCTGGGTCATTTCATCTTCATCTTCCTGCCTCTGGGCATCAGAGGGCTTCAGGATCTCACCCTTAGGCCTCTTCTTATCTGGATTTATGCACAGGTCCTGGAGAATCTCATCCAGATCCAGGGTTTTTATGAGCTGATGACATCAGATTTTGTATCTCAAGCCCCAACTTCTCTCCTCTTCCTTGAACTCTAGACTTGTCTATCCACTGTCTCTTTTATATCTCCCCTTGGGGGTCTGATAATCATTCCAAATTGACATGCTCAGAATCAAACCTTAAAACCCATACACACACAAACTAACACCATAAAATCCTACTTTACCTTCATTCTTGGCCATTTCTGTCAATTACTATGACACTCTACCAGCTGTCAGGGACAGCTCCCTGGCTCATCCTTGCCTGGACTCTTTTTCATACCTGTCATTCAATCCATCAGCACATTTAGTGCGCTCTGCCTTCAAAATACATCTTGATTCTGAAATGTCTCATCACTTCCACCACTACCACCCAAGTCCAGTTCACCACCATTTCTCAGCTGGACTGTTATAATGGCCTTATATCGGTCTTCACGTTTCCACCTTTGTTGACTAGCCTCTTCCCACAGTGCATCCAGAGTTTCCTTCTGAAGTGTAAGTAAAGTTCTATCAGTCCTCAGCTCAGGCCCGCCCATGAAATTCTGACCCATGCTACACATGGATGAACCTTAAGGACATTATGCTTAGTCAAATAAGCCTGACACACAGGATAAACATTGTATGATTCCACTCATAGGAGGTACCTAGAAATAGTCAATTTTAGAGAGATATAAAGTAGAACAGTGGTTGCCAGGGGGTAGGGGGAGAAGGAAATGAGAAGTTATCATTTAATGGGTATAAAGTTTCAATTTCAGGTGATGAAAATATTCTAGAGACAAAGCAATAACGGTTCACGTCACTGTGTGTACTTAAATGCCACTGAACTAACTGTACACTGAAAAATGGCTTAAAGGGTAAATCTTATATAAAAAAAATTTAAAGCCTCCAATGGCTTCCCATGTCACTCAGGGTCAAATCCAAAGTCCTTACCAAGGCCAATAAGGTCCTACGTCCTTGGGCCCCTGCCACCCCTCTGACCTCCTCTGCTACCATTCTCTGACCCTTTCACTCTGCTCCAGCCACACTGGCCTCCTTGCTTTTCCTTAAACAAGGCATGGACACTCCCACTCAGACATGCTAAACACTGTCCTGCCTCAGGGCCTTTGTACTTGCTAATCTTTCTGCCTAGAATATTTCCCCCCCAGAAGCCCATGTGATCATCTCCTTTACTTCATCCAGTTCTCTACTCAGATATCACCTTTAAGGCAGAGATATTTAATCAGTGACTAAAATATCACCCCATACCACTTCCATTGTTTGCAATCCCTCTACTCAGCTTTATTCTTCAAAGCACTTATCAAAATGGACATATGCTTTTTTCAATTGTTCAGTTATTGACTGACTCTTCTCATTAGAATATAAGCTCTCTGAGAATAAGGATGTTGTCTAGTCCACTGATAGATCCCAGTTTTCCTAGAACAATGCCTGATATATAGAAGGCACTCAAAAAATATTTGTTGAAAGAATAAATGAATTTTATCCATTCTCAGCAAGTGCCAAAAGATAGTAAGCAGAGAGACTACCTAGAGGGCTGACTAATCTCCAGATAAGTAAAAAGGTTCCCTTGGGGGGTGTATGCCAAGTGCAGTTGCTTCATGGCTTTCATTTTTATTTTTCTAATCATGAAAAACATGTTCATTACTGAAATTTGGATAACAGCAAGCAGTAAAGAAGAAAATAAAAACCACTCGATTCCACAATTACAGCATTTTGGATGTAAGAAAGTTTCATTCAGGGTTTTGAATGTATACACATTTTTCTTAGCCCGGGTGCTCTGAAAAGCAGAGGCAAGGATGACATGGCTGGAACTTTATTTGGGAAGGGCAAGCACAGGGTTGAAGGTCGAAAAGGAAAGGGAACGTGACTTAGCATTAAAAGCTCAGCCACTTCGCGAGGGAAGATGAAAAGGAATGCAAAATATTATCACGCTGGTCATCACTTCATGACAAGACACAAAGAGATACAGCAAGAGACTCTGCGGCTGCATTTGATAGGAGAGAGCTTCAGAGGTTTAAAAGTTTCACATGTTGGAGTAATCCAAGGAATGGAGAAATACAGGGAAAGTACTGCCTAATTCCTTCCTGTCTCCTAATTCCTATTAACCAAGTCTCACCCATGTGGGACTAACTTTCCTCAGCTTCCAAGATACAGATCCCACATCTCATGGGGTGGCATTTCAACAGAGTCTAGAGGTGAAGAGATGACCTAGTGTGGTGCACCACTCAACAAACAGAAAGAAGGTAGGGAGGAGATTTTGAGAAGCTGCACAAGATTCATATCAAATATTGTACTTTAAACAAAATTGGGATCATACCATTCATACAGGATTTTTTAAATCTTTCAGGTATAATTTATATACCACAATATTCATCCTTTTAAAGTGCACAATTCAGTGGTCTTAGTGTATTCACAAAGTTGTGTAACCATCACCATTACCTAATTCCAGGATATTTTCATCAATCTGAAGAAGTCCCATACCCATCAGCAAATACACCCCATTCCTTTTCATGAGTGGATAGTATTCTACTGTAAGGATATACCACATTCGTGTCCATTCATGTGTGCATTCATCAGTTGATGAATGTCATATTTTCTTAGTTTGTTTTTTACATGGATCTCTTTTTGTTGTTGATATCTAAACATTTGAATAATATAACGAGATTACTCTGGAAGTCTCAGGCTTTGTTGGTGTTGTTACTTCTGATTGTTGCTCTTTGTCTAGCGACTTTCTGAACTAATTCTGTAAAGTTTGTATTCTTCGATGTGTGTGGCTTCTGAAGTGTCTAAGTAGCTTAGTGGTCTGTTTCTTTGCCTGGAACCAGTAAGTGTCTGGAACAGTTAAGTCTCCCAGTCTTTGTTGAGGGGCTTTGTGTGCCTGAAGGAGCATGTTTTTAACACTCAAACAATTGAAAGGTAGTTTCTAACTCTACCTTAGCCTTTACATCCTGCATAGAGCCTCAAGGTTAGTTGGAGGCAAAAGCCTAGACTTGCTCTTGTCTTCCTGAGCATGCATACAGCCTGGTCATAGGCACAGCCATATGCATGCACATGGCCTTCTAGATTCCTAGAAATATGTTGGAGCTTTTCAGAGCTCCCTATGGGCATCTCACTCCCTAGATTTTCCTTTTAAACTCTTTTGGTTAGTCTATTATTTGCCTTTTCTGCCCTGTAAGGCAGCTACTGATGTTTAGAAATTGTCTTTTATTGTTCTTGACAAATGCCCCTGGGGAAAGGCTATTTACAATGGGAAACCTTTGGCTTAAATCAAATAAAGACAGCCTGTGAGTGGGATCTTTCAGGGAACCATCGGACAGGTCAAATAATGACATTTCTCTGGGAATGGGTTTTGAAGGAGCGCCAACCTTGTTCTGCTTGGGTCAACATTCCTTAGTTGATTCTGACAATTTTATCAGTTTTCTCACTGCCTTTATGGGAGGGAGGAGTTTTGGAGGTCTTTAGTCTGCCATTTTCTCTGATATCACCCACACAGTTTTATATATTAACTTTTTGTTATACATGAGCATTTTCCATATCCTTGAGAATTCTCCAAAAACAAGAATGTTAACAGTGTATATCATCTTATTGATACTTTATTTATTTAATAATTCTTTTATAATGAACTTTGAGATTGTTTTGTAATTTTTCCTCTTTGTAGATAATGCCTTGATAAATATTTGTCTATATCTAAGGTTACTTTCTTAATCTAAGTTGATGGATATGGGACTACTGGGTTGAAGACTATGAACATTTTTAAAGCTCTTTAAGTGAGGAAACAAGAGAAAGTCAGCTACATGTAGCAGAAAAGCTAACTAACAACTGGGATATTTATCTTACATAACCAAGCAGTCTGTAAAAAGGGAGGGAAACTCAATGAAATAGTCAAGCAATCAGGCTCTTTTTGTCCCCTTGAAAAACACTTTTGAGAATTTCCTCAGAATGCTGACTTTATATCTTTGTGCTTGTTGCTCATGATAGCAAGATGACTCTGGCTACACACTGTCACACAGGCAGAATTCAGGAAGGCGGAGGGTAGGGGATGGGTGTGAAGCCAGGACAGTGAGAGGGACTCCTCATATGCCACTATACTTTTATCAGAAAAGGAAATCTTTCCCACAAACCCCGAAGCAGAATTCCCTTACTGGCTTATTTCCAGTATTGTCACATGGCCATCAGTAATTGTTAAAAAGGCTAGGAAAACAAGTTTTTGTCCCTTTCCAGATTCAGTAATAAAATAAAAAGAGGGTTGATATAGCTGTTGAATAGCTAACTGTATCAGATAGTCAAAGTCACAATAGTGCTGTGTAATAAATTACCACAGAACTTAAAGGTAAAAACCAATAAGCATTTTTTTTTTCCTGCTCACATCTTAGATCAACTGAAGATTGGCTAAACTAGGCTGGGTTTAACTAGACTTGCCTTTGGTTGGGCTTGAGTCTATTCGATGTGCTGTCATGATTGTTTTTGTTTTTACTTTTTATTGCAAACGAAAATATAGAGCAAAACATGCAAAACAAATGTACTTCTTAATGAATTACTATTAGAACAACACCCTTGTACCTGCCACCCAGGTTAAGAAAGAACTTTGCCAGTTCAGTTCTTTGTATCAATGCTGCTCTGGTCATTTTGGTTTCCTGAAGCTAGCTCTCTATCTCTGATAGATTCCTCAGGAAGTACTCATAGGAACACTACTCACTAAGTTCCTGCATGTTCATAACAGCTTATCTGTGTCCTTTATACTTGAAAGTCACATTTTCCTTTCTTGAGTACCCTAAATATGGTCTTTCATTTTCCTCTGACAAAGTGTCATAATCAAGTCTAAGGATAATCTTCCTTCATTGCTAAGCTACATGTTCTTTTGGCCTAGATGCCTTTATCATTTTTCTTTCTTTTTCTTTAACGTTCAGGAATTTCACTAGAGTATGTGTTGGTGGTGGTCACTCAGCTTAATATTCTCATATGTATAGTGTGCTCTTTTAGGATGTACTTTCAAACCTATTTTATTTCAGAAAATTTTTCTTGAATTATATACCATTTACTATTTGTTTAACACTTTTGCTTTTCTTATTCAGGAACCGTATGTTGGATCTTCTCTGCCTATATTCAGCAATGCTTACTTTGTTTCTTAAATCTTTATCTCTTTCTAATTTCTCTTTGATTTTTAAATTGTTCCTTATTTTCACCATCTGTTTCTCTTACAACATTATCTGTGTGTTTATTCACTGGGTTCCTTGTAGTGTATTCTTTATTTTACTTCTATATTTTTCTTGATTCCTGTCACTTCACTTCTAAATTTTCTAGTTCTCAATAATTTATTCTTTCATGTTTTTCATAATTTTCTCAATGTCATCTTAGCTCATTTTGAAGTAGTAATTACATTTTGTTTTTCCTTTTTTTTTAAGAAAATTTTTCTGGCTTGCTTTCATTATCTGTAGGGATACTGTTTTGCTCTTTATTCTCATTTTCTTACAATAATCTTGTATGAGATTTGACCTCAGTACATTTCTGTTGATCATTTCCATATGAATTTAGTTTTCCTGAACTGTTAGAAGGGGACTTTGCTCAGGATAGGCTTTCTAAGCAGCACCAAAAATACAGCAACTTGCTTTGTAAGATATCCTGGCTATGTTTCCCTCATCCATTTCTATCTGGACCTTCTTTCCTTCATCTCTATAGTGCCTATTCAGCTCAATTTTAATTACATTCCTAGCAAAATCCTCAGGGAAGGGCCTTGATGTGGAAGGGAGCACTAGGTGATGCTGAATTTTGAGAGTTCACAGGGGCAAGACTGCGCCCGACTTTTCAGCCTTACCGCAGGGCCTCTGTACTCACCTGCTAACCGGAATAGGCAAAACAGTTTCAGCTGTTCTAAAATTAGCCTGCTGAGCCTTCCAGTAAATAACTCTGGGATATTCTAGGGGTTTCTTACTCTCAGGTTTGTAAGATACCCCACTGATTTCCTCTGCTTTCCCCTGCACAGACGCTGACACCATGCAGGTCTTGTGACTAGCAATGATTTATCTTCATCTGCTTGTATTTCGGAGTTCACAGGGACACCTTCTCGTCTGGTTTCATTGGAAATGTCTGTGGATTTTGGTTTTGCTATTTAACTGTTCTGTTTTTATGTGAAGATTAGGCAAGTTCCAAACACTATTCTGCTATCATCATTTCCATATTCCCAAATCCATGTAGTCACTCTGGGGCCCAGGCTTGAAGGGGCAGAAGTACACAGAGGAAGATTTTTTTGTGGTAAAAGGAGAAATGCAAGAGAACAAACTTGAAACCAGAAGATGTTTAAACTTCTGCTTGCAGCAAACATTTGTTTACCTTAAAGTGGCCCAAAACAGTCACTGGGCCAGGCATATCAATATGCAAGAAAATATACTTTGCTTCTAGAAGGAACTAAAAAATCATGCAAAGAACATAATGAAGGATTGGGAACAATAATGCAATATTCCACACTAACCAATTTCATCTGCCCCAGAGGCTTTTCCTAAATTTTGCTAAATTGCTTTCCACAAATTGTTTGTTATTATACTTCCATCTGAGGATATGAGAATGTCCAACACACTACCACACTCATCATTACTGAATATTTTACACTGCTGTTAATTTAATAAGTAAAAAATATGTGTGTGGTTTAATGTTTAGATTGTATTTCTTTTATCTTTGTGAGGTTTAATATTTTTTCATTAGTTTATTAGCCATTTCTCTTTCTTCCTTAATGACTTGTTTGCTCATATCCTATATCCATTTCTCTAGGGCAGATGTTGTTTTTCTTATTGATTTATAAGACCTCATTATATATTAAAGATTTTAATCTTTATCTTACATAATTCTTGCACATATTTGCTCCAATTTGTCATTTCCCTTTTGTATCATTTATTTAATTCTGCATAACAAATTGCCTTAAAACTTAGTAAAACCAAAAAACATTTACTATTGCTTACAAAACTGTGGGTCAGCAGAATGTAGCTGATGACCTGGACCAGGTGTGGCTGATTATCAGCTAGGCTCATTCACACATCTGGTGTCAGCTGGTGGCATGGTTAGGGAACACATGGTCTAAGATAGTTTCTCTCATACATTGGCTGCTGGCTTCTGTCGGCTGGTATATGAGGGATTAATGGGCCACGTTACTGTCATACCTTTTGATTGTATTTATGTATATATTTTTGTATACATTTAAAATTTTTATATATTCAAAACTATAATTTTTTCCTGTTTCTTTATTGTTATGCTTATGAAGTTCTTCTCCAATCCCAAAGTCTGATAAATATTCACTTAAGTTTTCATCTATTCATTTTTATTCTTTCCTTTAGTACCTTTAGTCTTTAATCCATTGGAAATTGATGGACTTGAGGTGAGAATTTATTTGTTTTTTTTATTTTGGGGGAGAAGTTCTTTGTTTATTGGAATATGAAATGAAAATGTAAATGGTTGTTTTTCCACATGTAGTGAACCAATTATCCAAACCATACAGAATATTGTTTCCTTTTCCCATGGATTGGTGATACCATATTTTATCACAGAGTAGATGATAATATAGTCCTTGGGTCTGATTCTGGGCTCTTGCCTTTGTTCCACTGATATGTCTGTCTAGGGGTTCTTACAATACCCAAATCTATACAGTCAAGGGGTGGAAGAGACCCAGGGTTAGGGTAAAGTAATCACCATTATGTCTGAAAATTAAGCTCATACTGTTCAGCCCTTTTGAAGCCCAGGGCTCTTGATGAGCTCTGAAAATTCAGGAGGGAGACACAGGGGAACCAATCCAGACCTCTTAAAGGGTAGAAGTCTTTGAGCAGAGGGAGAGCGCTTAAGAAGATGAGTATCTTAACCTAGCACTTGTAAGAACAGGAGAAAGAGCTGTAATTACAATCCTGATAAGAAGAGAAACCCTTGGCTTTTCCACCATTATCTGTGGTACCCAAGATGCTCCTGTGAGAAGTTCCAGAGAATCAGGTGACCATGGCGTGCACAGGATCTAACTGCACAGCATGAAACAGAAAGCTGCAGCCTTTCACCTCGGGCAGAATATATAGTATATATTGATTTTCCTTTGAGTAACAGGTTTAGTGAAGATTGTCAGTTCTCTGGGGGGATAAACACAAAATGGATTTCTCCTCCTAAAAATCTATCAATTATGCTCAGTGGAACCTCCCTTTCCAGCTGGGTAGCAGGCTCCATTAGCTATATATATCCCAAGCTGATTCTATAACTTTTCATCATTTTAGTTATCAAAATGGTTTTTCTCCAGTTATTAAGATTCATCTCTATTCAATTTAAAATTTTAATCTTATATTTGATTCAAAGCTTTCCTTCTTGCCTCTAGTGCTAACTCATCTACAGGCTTCAGAAGATTTGGAGGTGAAAGGCGGAAAGTGGAGACATGGTCTATTCTCTCCCATTCTTCTCTGTGCTTACCCCTCTTGGCTTTGGGGGAAGAGGAAGAAAAGGCAAAGCTGAATATGTCTTCTTGTGACTGGCAGGTCTTTGTCCCTGTGGCCAACCAAATGGAACCCAGGGCCTTCCCTGTCTCTCTGTGCCAAGCAGCCTCCAGTGTTCTCTTGAGAAATGTGTTTTTTTGCTGACAGCATTGTGCAGCATTTCTCCAATATGTATGTCTCTTTGCCCAACATGTAGCCCCCCACCTGCAAGTCTACAGCCCCCAAAGCCTAGGACCTGCAAGCAGGAGAAGGAGCGGCCCATATTCTTATGCCAGGAGCTTGAGAGGATAATTCCACTCACCTCACACTATCCAGTTATATTTTCATTCTATAAAAACTTCCTTCTGACACCACTGCCAGGTTCCTATGGTGATAGGAACTGATGATAGCCCTAGAACCTGTCCATTAATCTGGGCTCTTGATGCCCCAAATTTCTCTGACACAGAGGTTATATTTACTTTGACTGCTTGAGTTAGTATTTGCCTCATTGTAAGATCTTGAGATGGAACAGAGAGGTGGAGTCACTTCCCTAAATCCACCCACTAAATCAGCAGCATGCTCAGATTAGCATGGAAAGTGTCAGAATATATGACTCAGGTTTTTTTCCAACAGGACAGGATTGCGAGGGCTTCCAGAAAGACAGGCAGTAAGAACCTGGGCTTTGGTGTCAGACGGATCTCTGACAGAGTCCCGGGTGAACCACTTCCTAGCGGGGTGGTCTTGGATAACTTATTTAACCACTCTTAGTTTCAGTTTCCCTCAGCTGCAAAATAAGGAGAATAATAATGGTATCTATCTATCTACCTTTCATATAGCATTACAAATATTGCTTAAATGAGATTATGCAATAAAAGCCCAGTGGCTGGTGTCTCAATTCTCAATTATTGGATTTTTGTTTTTGTCTTATTGAGGTATAATTAACCTATAACATTGTATCCGTTTCAGGTGTACCACATAATGATTTGATATTTGCATCTACTTCTGAGTGATAACTGCAATAAACCTAATTAACATCTGTCACCATACACATTTGCATTTTTTTCCTTGTGATGAGAATTTTTAAGATTTACTCTATTAGTCACTTTGAAATATGCAATACGGTATTATTAACTACAGTCCTATGGCCATTTCTGTTGTTCTAGACAAGAGAATATTCTCAGGCCACTGCTAAATTCAAATATGCCCCAGTGTCGCTGCCTTGCCAATTCTAGAGTTACGTGTTATCAGGGTTACACCCATTCAAGGGGTCCAGAGTATTGCTGTTCTATCTGTGCAGGGATTGTTCCATTCAGGTGGTAGGACAGCACGGGAGCGGGTGTGAGGAGTGTCTGTGCAGTAGTATGTGTGCACAACCACATTAACTCGCAAAAAATATTTTATATCTGTATATACATTTTTTGTTTTCCAGCTGCTGAGACAATGTACTAGAAACCTCTTACAATATTATTTGGTGTTTCTCAATACCTACACCTACTGCTTTATGACAGATGGCCAGGTGGTGGTCAGGAGTCAATTCACATTAAAGGAGAACAAAGATTATGAGCCTACTGACCCTTTTAAAAATCATTCATGGGCTGTTCATTATTCACATTGCACCCACTCTCAACCCTACCTCCAGGTTTCTTATTTTACACTTATTTCCAGATTAATAGCCCAATTAGAAACCTATTGACTAAGGCTGTACTGAAAGCAATGACCCTTCACACTGCAAGCTCTCCCTTTTAAAATCACCGTAAAAACTAAAGGAAAGGAGCATGGCTCTCCCGTTCCTAGACAAACTCTGCCCCCTAGTGCTCATCCACACACTGGCGCACCAGCAAGGAGTCTCCTTTGTTATTTTTACCTCATAGAGCAGGAACAGCAAAGGCCTGTCAGCCCCACACCCGTCTTTGCCAACCTCTAACTCCCAGCGGCCTGTTCTGTGTAGACAATTGGCCGAAAGGCTCAGATGTTGTTTCTGTCCCATGTACTTGAAATTAATCTAGCACATCAGTCTTGTTCTGTGTTAAGTGTTTCTTCGCGGATTGGTGGGGGTAAATCTCCATGCCGGGAGGTGGGATGTCTGGTCCACCCTGCATCTCCCCAGGGAGCAGCAGTTAGGCCTGTCGCGGGAAGTGAGAGCCCTGGGCAGGCCACCTAACCCACACTGGGCCTTGGTTTCCTCGAGGGTAGGATGAGAGGCCCAGGCTCCACAGTCTAGTGCCTGTTTCCTAGGAGGAGACTCTCCAGGCGGCCACTGCTCTAGTAGAAAGAACCCTGGCTTCAGTTCCCACTCTAGCTGTGGGAGCTTGGACTAGAAATGCACCTTTCTCAGCTGGTCCAGCTTTAGGACGCAGGGGCAGGGGCAGGAATCATGAATCTGCATTTCTGATGGACTCCTGGGACAGTCTTACGCAGTGTGAAATTTTGAAGGCCAGAGGTGTAGAGGGAAGAGATGGAGGACCAGGAGGTCTGGATTCAGTCGGGCTGTGGCATCCCAAGCTGAGTGACTTTGGCGGAGTCACCTCACCATGTTGGGCCCTGGTTTCCGCAAGTGTAAAGGGAGGCAGTTGGGGAGGGAGTGTTCTCCAAGGACTCTTTCGGCTGTAGCGTTCTGAGGATTTAAGAGAAAATAGCAAAGTTCTTTGAAAACAGTGACGTCTGCCCAGTGTACACCCTAATACTCGAATCTCCTAGAAGAGAGATGTTGTTAATTATCGGAGCAGCTAATTTTTTACAGCGATTCCTATGTGTCAGGTCTTGATCTAAGCTCTTCACTTATATGAGCAGCTATCTGTAGAGTTATCTTGGCAGAGCAATTATTAATGTGCAATTAATAATTAAGTGCCTTGGGGGATGATTTTTAATCAGGAGCCTGATCAATAAGCCAGTGGGGGTTCGGGGGTGGACACCATCTTCAGCTAATTAATGGGGCGACTCCCTGTCTCTGCTATGAGAAGAAAAATGTCACCAAACATTACACACAGCCCGAGGGGTATGGATAGAGGGGGAAGGGGCTGTTGTTGCCAGGCAACCAGCTCCTCATCACTAATCATGTGCATAAAAGCCTTGGGTCTTCGTTTTCAGCACAGCTAGTGGGCCTCCCTCTCCTCCCACTCCCTGCTCCTTACATGTAGATGGCCTTTGCGCTCTGATTCTAGACACTTGGACCCTGAAACAGACCTGTAACCCCCTTGGTAATCCAGGGGGTTACCAAAAGAGAGAAGAGATTCCTTGTGTCCATCTCAGGTGAGAGGAAGCCTGGCCCAGTATTCCAGAACACCCTTTCCTATGCTACAGCCTTTTGAATGAGCCCTCACCCCAGAGGCTTGCGGAGATTGGAGGAAAATCCCTTTCTGACCCCTGCATCCAAGGGAGGCTCTTGCTGTTTGCGATGCGGAGCTGAACAAACATGTGGGTCCCTGGGCTGGCTTGCAATGAGGTCTGCAAACACTTCTCTCTGGATACAGCCAACTGTCCAATCATGCCAGATGCAACCCTCTTCCTCTGGGGATTTGTCGTCTTAAAGAGCAAGGACCCACTGTGACCAGAGAGTTTACACAGCACATGTCATACAGAGAAAATGCACCGCTGAGGAAGCTGTGGTCCCGTGGGGGCCCAGCCATCCTCTGGAAGAGAAGCACAGGATGCTGCTTCATCTGTGGCTTAGGAACAGCAAATACTATATAAGAGCTGTTTGCATCTGTTTCCTTCCAAGACACACAGCAGCTCCCGGAGCATGGAGGGCTGCCTGTGCGGCACGGTGAAGCCTGTGTGTGTGATGTGGCCCTGGAGTTGCCAAAGGGCTGCCTTGGTCCCGGAAGGTTATTTCAAAGAAAAATCATTACAAGCATAGGCAATAAAGATAGACTTCACCCCAAAATGTGGAATCTACCAACCCATTTACCTTCCCCAGTTCTACAGCCGTTCTAGTCAAACATCTGAAGCTCAGAAACGGTACTGATCTTCCCTGGGAATCCTGAAGGGCTGGCATTACCCCCTGCATGCCCTGGCAGGCCGTGCTGCTCCTGGTGAGTGGGCGGCAGAGGACACACTGCAGCCATCGGTCACAGTCCCCTTCCTTCTCTGAGCCACACTGGCCCCCTGACTTCCTCAAAACTACCCACTTTAGGCCTTTGTGCTTGTCCCTTTGATGCTCCCACCCCACATAGCTGGATGACATGAGACCTTTTCTGACTAAATTAATAGATTTGCCACCCCATTTATTCTATCCACATGCCAATTAAAAGTTTTTTCAAAGACCCTGATCCTTCCTCCCTCCTTCCCTTCCTTCATTCCTTCCTTTTCTCCTCTCATTCTCTCTCTCTCTGCCCTTCTGTCCATCATCTGTCCATCCATATATTTTATTTGTTTATCACTTGTTTCACTGAGTAGTGTATAAGCTCCATGAAGGCAGGACACTTCTCTGTGTTACTAACTGCTACATCCCTGGCACCTGTCCCATTGCCGCCGTAGGCCAGCCCTCAATTAACACTTGCTGAGTTGGTCATGATTACTGTATTTCCACTCTGTTCCAGGAAGGCCTGAGGCTCTTCATTTACATCCTTAACCCCAGGTACCCAGAGGTTCTCTCTGGAGGCCAATGATGTCTGAGTTTCTGGTGCATCTTTACACATAGTGTATGCTTATTCAAGCAAATACACATACAGAGCTACATCCCTCCCCAATTGTCCTTTTGAAACAGTGATAGTAGAGTACTTTATATTTCTTCTCCACCTTGTTTTTTCACTTCATGTATCTTGAGGACCATTTCATATCAGTTCAAATGAACTGACAGCTAAGTAATATCCCAATGTGTGGATGGATTCTTTTTTTGGTCCCCTATAGATGGATATGTAGGTTGTCTCCCATCTTTTGTTAGTGCAAAGAGTGCTGCAAATACTCTTGTATGTGTGTCATATTGTGCCTATGAGACCATATCTATAGGATCAATCCTTAGAAGTCAAATTGCTGAGTCAAAGGCTGCCATATAATGAATCACAAGAAATACATATATTTGGTCATATATATGTCATTCACACACATATTTCCCAGGTATATTTGGTCTTCATCTACAGTTCCTGAAAACACTGCAGAGCCTTAAAGGTGAAATGGGTGTTTTGTCATGTTAATGAGAGACTTTTGGACCCCCCGCAAGGGCAGGGGCTGGAGGCTGAATCAGCCAATGGCAAATACTTTAGTTGATCATGACTATGCAATGAGGCCCTCACAAAACCCTTGAGAGGAGCTCTCTCTTCCTGCCTCTGCTCTGCTTTGCCTGCTCTGCTCAGTCGGATCCTGCTTCTTGGTTGGAGAGCTTCTTTGTGTGGGGAACCAGAACGCCTCCACGTGCCACCGAGCCAGGCCCCAAGCTCTACAAGGATAGAACTACTTTATTTGGGACCTTGCCCTCTGTCTCTCTTCATCTGGCTGTTGACTTTTGTCTTTTATGGTATCTTTTATTAAACTGGTAAACTTACATGTTTTCCTGAGTTCTGTGAGCCGTTCTAGCAAATTAATCAAACCTAAGGGGGAGGTCGTGGGAACCTCCAATCTGAAGCACAGGGACTGCCTGGGGTTTGTGACTGGCATCTGGAGTCAGGGGTGGGGGGCAGTCTTGCAGGATGGAGCCCTTAACCTGGGGAATCTGGTGTTGTCTCCAGGCAGATAGCATCAGAATTGAGTTCTCCAACACCCGGCTGGTGTTTGAGAATTGCTTGGTGTAAGTATGTGTGGGAAGACCCCCCTCCCACATACTTATACACATTGGTATCGGGTCGGGGTACCCGAATGAAGTTACACTACTATTACGGCGGTGTATAATATTGTTACTGTTATACATATATGTAGGGAAGAAATACACCATCTCATTTAGTGTCAGAGATGTGACAAAGGCTATATGCACTTGTAATTAGATAAATATTGCCAAATTGCTCTCTACAGAAATTGTATTTGCACTCCTACCAACAATTTAAGAGAGAGCTTGTTTCCCCACAACTTTACCAAACTTTCCTTTATCTTTGCCAATCTGAAAATTTAAGTGAGATATTGCATTGTAATCTTATTTTGCATTTTCCTACTGTGAATAAGATTTAATCTTTCTCCACATGTCTGAGAGGCATTTGTCTCATCAACTACTTATTTTTCTTTTAGATTGTTGGTCTTTTTAAAAAAGCCAATTTATAGGAACTCTGATATTTTAGGAAGATTAATCTTTGGCTATGATATAAGTTACAAATATTTTTCCCTATCTGTCATTTATCTTTGGATAAAAACCATTATGTTTTCTGCATTGCAATTATTTTTAGTCTAATTTATTCATCTATGTGTGTGTGTGTGTGTGTGAGACTGCCACCTTTTAATTTGCTTTTTAAATACTTTATCATATGCCATCACATGATTATGTGTATTCTTAGAGACGTATCTTTCATTAGTTAGTTGATTTAAATTGGTGCTTCCCTGCTGGGGTTTTAGGGTACTCTCAACTCCTGATGAAGTGAGAGGCTATCTTATTCCTTGTTTCCCAAATCTCTCAAGATTTGGGAGGCATCCAAACTGTGATAACCCTCATCTGTTTGATGTTGGCACTCATAAATCTCTGCTTCAGACAGTGACATTTTTTGACTCTTTTTCAGGATTCTGGAACGTACCACCTGTTTTGGTCTTTAATCATCCCTCCACTCATTACAGGTGCAGAAGGTTCAGGCAGCTGGATAGGATGTCTCCCAGGGAAAAGGAACCCTCTCTCATGTCACAGTCTATTACAGGAACACACCATGCACCCACTGTCAACTCAATGGGCCTTCCCTCGCCTCCCCTGGCTTTCTATGCCTCCATCGTCAGCATCCCCCACCTCCATCCCTCTCTCCCTGCTTGCCTTGATTCCTCCATTCTCAGCCTCTGTTCTGGCAGGCTGGCCATTCCCATCTCTTCCTTGTAGCCTAGGCATGGGGGCTGATCCAGGGTTCCTGGGCCCTGAACAGTGTTTATTCATTTAAAGAAAATGAATGCCAAATTATGAAATTAAATTTGACAACAAATAGAAGGAAAAAATATATCACAAAGTTTTAAAAGTCAGAAAACACCACAAAAACAAAATAAACAAAAATTACATATTAGTTTGTGGCAATTAAGTGTCTTACACACTTCTAAAATATGTTTTTCCTTCCTCTTTGGTTGCATACTCTTTGATTGTCTCTTATCTATGACAGTTAGTTTGAAATACCAGTATCCATAGAGGGAATAGAAAAACACTTCAGGCTTTTTCTAGCATGGTTGATCATTTAGAAAGGTTTGTCTTAGCTTCACAACCTGTTCTTGGTAGTGTCTCGCTAAGACATAGTTTGATATGTTAGCAATGCCTGAATCAGGTGACTTTACATGCAGACATATGACATATTCACTGTTGTTTTAATTTTACAGGATGAAATCCACAGGAATCCTGACATATTCCATTTTGCACAATTTTCAGCAAAAAAGAAAAAAATCTATAGTATGTCTATGTAACTTTATCTGGTATATTCCTGACAGGGGAGAATTCTAATTTTGACCAGAAGTCAAGGATTTAAACCCCATTTTAAAATTTTACATGTCTGATGATTGGAAAAATTTTTCCACAGACCAACTTTTGACTCTGTATTTTTCTGATTTGTTTCTCCTCCACTCGCCATAGAGTGGTAATCTATGTGAGACACAGTCACGTAATGATACAACCGCTAAACCCCGCAACTTTTTATTCCCAGGCTCGGTGAGTCAGGGCAATGGAAATATTCTAAAACACATTCTTACATCCAGCCACCAGCAAACTTAACAAAACAATTGGAAGCCATATAAATCTATTGCATTTAATACACAGTAAATGTATCCTTAGTTCAATTTCCCCCTAGTTGGCTTTCAAAAATGTCCATGGTCATGTCAAAGCTGGGGATAAGGAGGATTTAATACAGGGGAAATTGAAATGTAAAGAGACTGATGTTATCTTAATCACTGCAGCTAACGCATCTCCTGAAAACTTTGCAAAAACAAGTGAACATGAGTCCCACCTAGGCTGTGAAGGAGCTCATGTGAATGGGTGGTCTTGAAGCTTAAGCTTCGTCTGCTTCAGAACAGAGGCACTTCTGCTCTTGCTCTCTCCCCCCACACCCACCCAATGCCTCGCCCTCATTCAAATAGCTTCTGTGTGTGTCAATATGATCTTGATTTCCAGGGACAGAAACCCAACTGAAACAAACTAAATCGAGGATATACTGGTCCCTAAGCTGCTGGCCTAAGGAAATGGAACCAGAAATGAAAACACTAGCAGGCCTCTCCATCTGTCCTCTTTCCACACCTGTTTCCAACTCTGTCAGTACAGACTAAAAGTTCAACCTTACAGGAAGTTTAATCTCTGACAAATCCAGACCCAAGTTGCATTGCTTTGCCACTAAAGAGGAGGCCCCTCAAAAGACTCAGATTGGGCCAGCTTGGATGGTGCCAATGGATAGTTCCCCCCTGATCTTCAAGGCTGGAGTAGGAAAGAAGGGAAGGGTCCATGGTAGATGGAACAAAGGCTCCCCAGAGACGTCCACGTCCTAATCCTTGAACTGTGAATGTGTCACCTCACATGGCAAATGGACTTTGCAAATGTGATGACGTCAAGGATCTTGAACTGGGGAGATCATCATGCATCATCCAGGGAGGCCCGATATAGTCAGAAGGTCTTTTTAAGAAGGAGGCAGACGAATCAGAGACAGAGACAGTGATGTGATCATGGAAGCAGAGGTGAGAGAAATGAGGGCCACGAGCCAAGGAATACTGGCAAGGTCATGAACTGCAAACAGCCAGGGAACAGATTCTGCCCTATTGCCTGCAGAAGGATGGTAGCTCTGCCAATACGTGATTTTAGGACTTCCAGAACTGTGAGAAAATGAATGTGCATTGCTTAAAACAACAAATCTATGTCAGTTTGTTAAGAGTAGCAATAGGACACTAATACAGGTGCTGAGAAGATAACAAAATACATGCCCGCTGCACCTTTTCTTGATTCCTTCCGAGTCCTACCCACCTGTTACGGGCTGGATGCATCCCCTCCAAATTCATTTGTTGAAGTCCTAGACCCTGTACTTCAGAATACAACACTGTTTGGAGATAGGATCTTTAAAGAGGGAACTAAGGTAAAATGAGGTCATATGGGTAAATGACTGGCATCCTTATGAGGAGATTAGGGCACAGACATGTATTAAGGGAAGACTATGTGAAGACAGGGAGAAGATGGCCATCTACAGGCCATGGAGAGACGCTTCACATAAACCAGCTCTGTAGTAGACACCTTGATCTCTGACTTCCAACATCCAGAACTGTGAGAAACTAAATTTCTGCTGTTTAAGGCACCCAGTCTGTAGTACTTGTCATAGCAACAAACTAATTTACCATCCTTTAAGGCAGAGGTAGAAGGCAACCTCCCTTCTCAGCTGCCTTTGATTAGCCTGGCTCACAGTGCAACTGCTGTCTCTGAAAACCCAGTGGCTGAGAGTCACCGCAGTTTAATCCAAGGATCACAAACCCAAATGCATACAGAGGCCAGCAAGAGAGCTTACATCAGTGAAGTGGTGAAGTGTGAGAGACACGGTGCTTGCAAATTACACATAAGCAATATACACTATCAATAAAAAATAGGCATACTTCTCGTCTAACTGTCTGCCTTTAGTTTTCTCAGCTCTAGTTGAGGATGGATACAGAAAACATCCTCTCTCTTCCTGGCCATACTATGGATAAAGCAGAAATGTTAGGAGAGCAAGGCATCTAGCCCTCACAGGAGCTTGTGGGGAGAGGGCCAAATACAAGCCCCAGGGCTGTCAGAATGTTCCAATTTTTCAAAAGAAGCTGGAAATCTAGATTTGCAAACAAAACTGGAAATCTGATCTTTAAGTATTGGTTAATTTTTTGGTTAATTTAATTAGTTATTAACTAAAAGTAACTTTTAAACCATGCTGGCTACCTCGTACCCATCAGGATGGCTACTATTAAAAAACAAAAGATAAGTGTTGTTGATGAGGACATGGAGAAATTGGGGCCCTTGTTGGTGGGAATGTAAAATGGTACAGCCACAGTGGAAAACTCAAAAAATTAAAAATAGAATTACCATCTAATCTGACAATTCCAGTGTTGTGAATATACAGTTGACCCTTGAACAACAAGGAAGTGAGGGGTGCCAAATCCTCATATGACTTCTGACTCTGCAAAAACTATACTAATAGCCTACTGTTGACCAAAGCCTCATGGATAACATAGTCTATTAACACATATTTTGTATGTTACAAGCATTCTAAGCTGTATTCTTACAATAAAGTAAGCTAACGAAAATGACTTTTCAAAGCACTGCAAATCTCCAAATTTTCCAGTATATTTATTGAAAAAACTCATAAAGTGTACCCACACAGTTCAAACTCATGTTGCTCAAGGGTCAACTATACTCAAAAGAATTGAGAGTGGGGTCTCAAGGAGATAATTGTATACCCATGCCCAGAGCCAAAAGTGGAAGCAAGAATAAGCAAAATGTGGTCTGTACACACAACGGAATATTATTCAGCCTTAAAAAAGAGGAAAGGGATGACTATGAATAGATATATTTGGATAAATACAATATGGATGAACCTTGAAGACATTATGCTAAATGGTATAATACAGGCTTATTATTTTACTTAACAAAAAGACAAATACTACATGATTTAATTTATACAAGGTACATAGAGCAGACAGAAAATTGAATGGTGGTTGTTAGGCTGAGGGGAGGGGAATGGGAAGTTAATGTTTAGTAGGGACAGAGTTTCGGCTTTGCACAACAAAAAGAGTTCTGGAGATGGATGGTGGTGACAGTTACACAACAATATGAATGTATACTTAGTACCACTGGACTGTACCCTTAAAAATCATTAAGATAGTAAATAGTATGGTATGTGTATTTTACCAGAACAAAAAATATTGGGGAAATATCTTTGCTGCCTAAATTTGTTATTGCCAAACAAGCCACATTTAAGGGCTAGATGCAGCCTACAGACCACCAATTTGCAATCTCTGGTTTAACACTTGATTTTTTCTAGTTATTTCATGAGTTCATGTCTTATTTACCCAACTTGAAGGTAAAACTCTGTGAAAGTAGGAGCAGTGTGTTAAACTCCTTTGACATCCTTTGGAGCAGGAGTTTATGACTCTGCAGTGGGAAAATCACAGGAGCTATGCTAAATATTTGATGAACACACACACACACACATACACACACAACTAATTATTAGAACAGCATGCAGACGTGGAGCAGTGACCAGAGGGGCTGCGTTGTAGGAGCATGGGCAGGAGAGGGAGAAGTACAGCCTGGATCCCCCTGGCTGACAGTCTGGAAAAAGCTAAATGCCCCTTGGCAACAGATCTTCGGGGCCTCACTTGCTTGTGTTTGGAGAATGAGGAGGTTGGGACCCGGAGAAGAACTGGGGACACTCAGGGGACTTCAACCAGAGGGGCGCTGACTTGAAAGTGTGCCTCATTCAGAGCAGCTTGCTGTCTGTGCGTGCTTATATGGGTGCGTGTGTACACATGTGCACTTAGTTGGAATATAGCAAGCATAGGTGGATCTTAGTGAGCTGACTGACCACAGGTTCTGTTTTCTTCCTTTACACCTTTCCTAACCAGTACCAGGCCCTAGTCAGCAGACAGAGGTGGTGCTGAGGTCCAGCCATCAGATCAATATTGCCCACTGGGGACACCTGGAGGAAATATTGAGAGTTCTCCTTTTAAATGGATCCAAGACACAGTCCCAAGCACTCAGTAACCCATGGCAGCCCCTAGAGGCTGCTACAACCTTAGCAATAAGGAGCACGGCGCTCAGGGACTGAGCTGGTTCCCCAGACACAGAAATGGCCGAGCCTTAGTGATCATAGGATGTGACCAGTCAGTCTTAAGTGAAAGGGAACAAAGTTGGGGTCGGGTGAGGGTTCATATATAAACAGGGTACGATATTTGTTGAACACATTACTCATTAAAAACAACGATAAGAAATTAAATATTTAATAATTTGTTTTTCTCCTCGGCTACCAAAAAATATCTTTCACACTGAAGTTACTACTACAAGTGATTGCCATGTCAACACACCATAAGTTTTGCTCATACTTTTTCCTCCATCTTCCATTCCTGTGTCAGTTAGGAATGCCTTATGATGTAATTAGCAGCCACTAACAGGAGCTAAGCAGAACAGACATTTATGTCCTCACATCACAAGAAGTCTACAGGAAGATGATTCCTGGCATTGATTCAGCTGCTCAACAGAGCTGATGGGGACCCAGCCTCTTCCATTTTCTACTGCCACCCTCAGCCATTAGTTCTCACTCTTGTCACCTCACAGTTGCAATATGGCTGCCACAATTCCAGGCATCACATCCTCAAAGATGGCAGGAAGAAAGGGAAAGGGGCAGTAGTTAAGAGGCTATTACCACAGTCCAGAGATAAACCGAACCAGAACCAATCTAGTGGCAGTTGAGATGGAAAGATGACAAGTTTGAGATATATTTAGAAGGTAGAATTGACATGACTGGATGATGGCAATGAAGAGGAAGTTGAATCTGAGGTTTCTGGTTGGGCAGTTAGGTAGGTGGTAGTGGTAACTTAATGGAAATAAAGAGTACAGAAAGAACAGATCTGGTGCAAAAGAAAAACAAGGACATTGGTTTTTTAGTTTGAGGTGGTTCTGAGACATCCATGTATAAGTATTTTATGGGAAACTTAAAATTGGATCCATAGCTCAGAAAAGAGGTAGGTACTAACTATGTTAGTGTGGCGGTAAATGTCACACAGGTGATAGCAGAGACCAGGGAGAATGTGCAGCAAGGAGGTGGGATGGAGACAATGGAGCCACGGAACTCTGAAGTGTGGCAGAGAAGGAAAAGGAAACCGAGGAGTATGGTGTTAAGGAGACCCCCTAAGGAAGGACCGAGCTTCAAAGAGCAGGAAGCGGACTGCAGTGTCAACTGATCTAGAACTCAAGTAAGACAATGGCTGTGGAATATCTGGTTTTGGCAGTTAGGTAATTGATGATTTCACTGAACACAGTTTATAGGAGGGAAGCACTTACTCTATAGAGGTTGGAGAAGTCAGAAGACAAGGAAATGCATACTATTCCTTCAGGAAATGGTGTGTTGTGTGGTGTGTTCATATGACCCATTCTGGTTCAGGAGTTATAAGGTTGGCCTTGTAGAGGAGATTTTCCTCTCCGTGAAAGGCAAGGAATGAGGAGAGCCTTCAACTTCTGCAGTGTTTTTCTCTAAGAGGATGTGATGGCTGGATCTAGGGCAGCCATCCTGTGGCCAGGGGAAGAGACATCATTGATATACTGAGGATATCGGAGCGGAAGAATGGGATGAGCTTGGTCCTTGGTCTTCACTGAGCTGATGAGCTAACCCTGCAGCCATTACCTCCCTGTTCTTTTTAACTGAGAAAAATAAACCCCTGTTGCTTAGAGCACTTTTACCCTGCTTATAACAGCTATGCTGAGCACACTGCTCTTGAGATGTAATAAAAATGAACTCCACTGTTTTTCCCCACTATCCCTGGAAACTGTTTAGTGGGGTAATATCTCTCTAGTCCTAGAGGAAACTCTGGCAGACCCATGACCTTTGTCCTTACCCTTGGTAACAGTTTGAATTCATTTATAATAGCATATGCAGTCGCAGTTCTGGAATTAAAATGGTTCAAAATTAATAGAACCCCGAACCTGATTTCACATAGAATCTCCCCTCCGCCACCAGACCTATATCAGGCCCAGAGTCTGAGGTGGAAAGGGGCACATGGATGGCTTCTCTCTCGACCTCATGCTTTTCCTGCTTCCCCGCGAACCTCACTTTTACCAGGCTGCCAGGGAGCGCTTGACCCCTCAGGACCAGGGTGTGGGGTGGTGAGTGCTAAAGCCACGGGGAGGGTCTCTTGAACAGGTGCTGCTGTAGTTCTCTGTCCCCATCAGAGGTGGAAGCTGACTTTCTCTTGAGCGCTTCTGTGAGCCCTCCTCTGAGATTTCCGTCTCTGAGGATTCATCCCTGAAATTCCCTTGCCCTGAGGGGATGCAGCAGCCCTGGTGTCTCCTTCTTCAGCTCCATGGGGGCGCTGCACCCACCTCTAGCTTCCTTCTGCTGTGATTTCCCTGCAGCGCCACTCACTGGCTCCATTCAATTCACACCATGCAGGTGGCTGTCCTGTGTGCCCCACATCAGACGGACGGGAAACACTGGGTGTCCTTGTAGCTGACCCCAACACAGCCCTCCTCTATCTGGCAGTCACAGGCCTCTTTAGCTTTCCCACTTGTCAGTTGTTAGAGAAAAAGACAACAGGCCAAAATGGAGTCACTTATGCTAAGCCCACATCGCCAAACTAACTTAACTGTAGTTGCAACCTCTCCTAGGAGTGGAATATTAAGCCAGTCAATTTGGAATTACCTGATCAGTACTAGGGAGGTAATCTGTCTGACAGACCCCTTCTGGCTTCTAAAGGAAGGTGACCTTACCTGAAACAATCCATTCTTTCCTAGTAACTCCCTTGTTCTGCCCCCTTCCACCTACAAAAGCATTTTATTTTGTACAGCTCTTAGGAGCTCCTTTCTGTCTAGTAGATAGGATGCTATCCAAGTCCTGAATTGTAGAATAAAGCCAGTAACATCTTTAAAATTTACTCAGTTGAGTTTTGTTTTTAGTGCAAGGTTCTCTTTGAGATCTGCTCTAAGGTGAGGATGGTAGAACCAAACCCTAGTCACCTCAGAAGAAATCCGCAGGAAAAGCCAATTCAGGGATTCTCAGTTTCTTTTCCCTCTCTCAAGCCTTTTATATTCCCCAACCAGCCAGGGGTTCAGGAACTTGTGGAGAGGAATGACCTGGCTTTGGAACTGTATCTTTTGTGTTCTGGCATCTTGCTCCAAATTGGTTTAGCCATCCACCTCTGAAGAGCTTATTAGGGAGAAAAATAATCTCCCTTGTTTTGGCTCAATGGACTATTGCCAGACATGGAAAGTAGCTTAGCCGCTTCACCATGCTGAGCTGGCTCCATGACGCTCCTGACACAATAAAGTCAAAGTTGGTCATTTATAATGGTAAGTAATTGTAAAGGTCCAATAACAGGAGATTAAAAAATGAAACATGCATATGATAGAAAATCATGCAGCCACTTAAAATGATACTTTGGAAGAACCCAAATTAGGAACATAGGAAAATGTTCATATTTTGTTAAATTACATATATGCAGAGGAAAAAGGCTAACAGGAAATGTGTCAGAAAGGCCAAAATCCAATTTGATTGAAAAA
Source organism: Smutsia gigantea (assembly GCA_032199065.1). NCBI lineage: Eukaryota > Metazoa > Chordata > Mammalia > Pholidota > Manidae > Smutsia > Smutsia gigantea. Next base: position 294,165 of record JAVSCE010006815.1, on the reverse strand, counting down.
GATAACACACATATATTGCACAAGCAGAGACAATAGCTGTGCAGACACATGGGACACAGATATCAGTAGGTACCTCTGGGGAGGAGATCTGGGTGGGAGGGAGCATTACTTCTGAAGTTTTCAACTATATACAAGTATTCCTTTTTGAACTAAAGAAACTAGTAGTTTTTTTTTCTGGGTGGAAGAACTAATGGAAAGTTTTTAAAATCTTTTTCTTGGTTTCTTTTATATTTCTAAACTATTATGTATGTATTACAGAAAAAATCATCAGAAAGAAAAATGGTAAAATTGCTCCTCCTCTCCATTCCTTTCCTGAACAATTGAGTTCTAAAGCCCTGGTTGGCCTAAAGTGGGGCGGCCAAGCTCAAGCAGGGTGAGAAGGACATGGGTTGGGGTGGCACGGCAGAGGTAATAGGAGTCCAGGATGGGTGAAGGGGGCTTTCTTGTATGTCAAAGCCTGAGTAGGGTGGAATGAGGAGGGCAACCCAGGAGAGAGGCGGCCTGGTCAGCCCGCAAAACCACCCGCAGGGGGGAGGCATGGGCAGCAGAGATGGGAAATGGGTGACACAGAGCAGCTGGGCAAATGAGGAAGTACAGATAGTGGAAGCCAGGGTTTCACTGTGGGAAAAGGGAGTTGCAAATGGAAAGGAAGAAAACTTGAGTGAATTCATGGGGGTTGGACTGCGATCAGAGGGATCGGTGTACACTCATGGTTTTCAATATACATATGCAGAAATGTGCTGCAATGAGCATAGATCTAAACATGTATCTACAGGAATATGTAATATACAGAAACAAATATAGACTTTGTCTGAGTCAGCTTGGGCTGCTATGATGAAATACCACAGACTGACTGGCTCAAACAACAGGCATTTACTTCTCAGAGTTCCAGAGACTTGGAAGTCCAGGATCAGGTCGTGGCAGTTTGCTTCCTGATGAGGGTCCCCTCCCGGCCTGCAGATGGTCCCCTCTGCACTCTGCGTACACCTGGCTTTTCCGTGGTGCACATGTAGAGAGAGAGAGAGACCTCTCTCTTCCTCTTCTTCTAAGGCCACTAATACCATCATGGGGGCTGTACCCTCATGACCTCATTTAAACCTAATCACCTCCCAAAGGCCCCATTTCCAAATACCATCACACTGGGAGTAGGGCTTCAGCACAGGAATTTGGGGGAAACACAAACATTCAGTTCATAACAGATGTATATGTACGTGTATATATACATAATGTATTACCTACTATACACACGTGCACTTACTCATACACAAAAGCTACATGTATCCCCTGCTTCTGTCCACTGAGAGGGCCTGGGAGTGGTGATGCCCCAGTAGCAAAGAACAAAGCTAGCACTCAGATCTTGGCTTTCAAATACTATTTTCCACTAAAAAGGAACCCAGATTTCTTGCAGAAATGGCTCTACCCGGGTCTAGAGCAGGGAGAGTATAAGATGAGCCTGGAAAATCTGGTGTCAGGAAGGGGTACTCCAAGAATGATGAGGACTGTCAAAAGGACACAAAAGACAGCTTGAATGAGTTCCCACTGGCTGCACAGGTGACATGTCCTGGAAGTGAATAGTGATAACCACAGATGATAACACTTGGAATAAAACAGGAAGCCATGTTTCCATGCTGATATAATAAATGAATAAATAGAAAGTTTGATGAGGACTAGAGGTCCAGAGTACATCCTCCCAAAATACTTACTAATTACCAAGGGGAAAAAATGTCTTTACAGTGAAGAAGCCTGGTTGACACCACCTTAGTTGAGTGAACAGAACAAAATCATGAGTCATGGGACAAACCAGAACTACACCCCTTCTGATAGGAAGCAGTGAGAACAGTCACTTCCCTGACATTCCTGCCAAAGGTGGATAACTGGAATCCAATCATAAGGAAACACCAGAATGAGAGACATTATACAAAGTCACCGGCCTTTCATCTTCCAAAGTCGAAGATCTTGAAAGTCAGAGAAAGACAGAGGAACTGTTCAGACAGAAGTGGACAGAAGAGATAACTAAAAACAATGCGTAATTCTGAACAGGATCTTTTGGATACAAAGACAATTTGGGGACAACTGGTGAAACTTGAATGGAGTGTGAGGATTGGATGTCAGTAAGAGACCTAATTAATTTCCTGATTTTGATGATTGTATTGTTGTTATGTAGGAAAACATCCTTATTTTTAGGAACTACACACTAAAGTATTTGTGGGTGATTTTGCACATCAGATCGGCAACTTAATTCTCAAATGGCTCAGGAAAAATAGAATTCTTTGTACTGAACATCCAATTTTTCTCTCACTTTGTAATCATTTCAAAATTAAAAAGAATTTTTTAAACCAATACAATCTAGTCACATATAGAATTAAATATCTCCAAAGATATAGCACGTGTGATTATATACAATGTATCTTATTTATGCACCAATAGTGTATAAACATACTGTCTATGTAAATATATAGCTCTGGGGCTGGAAACGGACGTAGACCTCTTGTGTTATTTGGGAGGCTGCAAGGCCCTGGAGTTCCACGAGGTTCTGGCAGGATGACCAGTCTTGGAGGGCCGAGGGACTGCAGCTGGGGGGTGGGCCCCTCCTGGGTGGGCCCCTCCCTCTCCCCTCCTATAACATCCAGCCACCTGATTCTGAGATCATGGCTTCCAAAATCCTAGAAAATTCAGAAATCAAATTCAAAATTTCCAATATTTTGCCCTCAGAAATCATTGAAATCCCAGCAATTCTCCTATTTCAAGATCCCGAAGGCATGTCATAGAGAGACTGGAGGCCCTGGCGGTGGCACCCACCACGGCCTGAGGGTTCCAAGTCAGACAGGGAAGGGTTTGCTGTCGGGTGTCACCAGTCCCTCCACATCCTAGGTTCATCACGTGGCAGGTGAGGAGAGTGCGGTCGCTCCTTCGGGTCGTGGTGGGGACGGAGTGACATAATCACAAAACCCCCACGCCCTGTGCCTGGTAAATGACATGGTCAATGAACAGGAACTGTTTTCCTTTATCAGTTAAAAGTTGGTGTTTCCTTGTTTTGATTCTAGAAATGCAGTTACTGTTTTGATAAAAGTGAAAAGTACAGAAGCCGGTCTGGGGCTGGGCTGTGAGGAGTGCTCTGTTTTTAGCCAGGGTGGACTTTGGGCCCCAGCAGGGTTTTATGAGAGCTGCTTTATGGCCCCAGACTTCCTTCGGGTTGAGGGTGAGGGGAGAATGGCTGGGTGAGGTAAAGGCCGGTGTCAGGAAAGTGACGTGGAAGGGAAGCCTTCAGAAGCAGCCCTGTTCCAGCAAGAGATGGTCACCTCTTTGCATTTTTCTGGTAGGAAGTTTGAGTAAACCCAATCCATATTCGACAATATTATCGACCACCTGCTGTCTAGGAATGGCCGATAAAGAAGGAAGACACACGGTGCCAGCCGCCCAGGGCTCCCTGTCTAGCGGGGAAGGGAAGGAGCCCACTGGCGATCTCACCCTCACACTCCGTGGCTCCTTCGCTCACTGCGTCTGCTGAGCAGCATACCCGGCACGCAGCGAAGTCCTGGGGAGAACCAAGTGAGTCAGATATGGCTGGGGCCGCAGGGAACTCGCCGTCTCCTACGGGAGACAGACAGAAACACTTCCCAGTCACTGGAATAAAGGAATCATAACCGAGCATTCCTTTATGGAAAACAGTAAGGAGGGAAAGCATGTGGGCTTCACTGAGCTGACGTGGGAGAGCATCCGAAGAGCGCCCTGAAGGAGAAAAGCGATCATGGAAGGCAGCACTTGTGCATTGCTCAAGGCTGTGAAAGGCAAGGAGGTGGTTCAGGCCAGAGGTGGGGAGAGTGGGGCAGGAGGTGGGGGCTGAGGCTGGGAAGCTGGGGGGGCTCCAGAACATGACGACCTTGTGGGCTTCACTGTGAAATCTGGACTTGACCCTGTGGGCAGTGGGGAACCACTGAAGGGTTCAAGCAGTGGAGCAGGGCAATCTAATTTGTACTCTAGAAAGCTCACACAGGCATGACGTGGAGGATGGGGGCAAAACTGAGCCCTGGGGGGACCATCTGGGAGGCTGTTCCAAGTACTGTGGGTTGAAATAACTGTGCCCTGAACCGTGGTAGTGGCAGGTGGGCTAGAGTGAGGTGGGCAATCTGGGGGGTTATTTAGGAGGCCGAGTTGACATGACTTGGTGGTGCTGGTGAGGAAGAGGAGGATGGCTCTGGGGGATGAGTTGATGTCAGCGGTGCCTTTCATGGAGTTGGGTAGTACAGAAACGGCAGATTTGAAGCAAGAGCAAAACAGTGAGCATGGTTTTATATTTTGAGGTGCCTAAAGGATATCTGTGTAGAGATAAAGTGTAAATAGAGACGTTGAGATGATGGGTGGTCATGGGGAGCCCGTATGTAGGGGTGAAATGGAAATAGTGCGGGACAAGAAGACTCAGGTGGTCAAGAGGTAGGGGATCCAGAGGAGTGGGGACAAGGAAGCACCCAGTGGGACCAAATGCTTGCGACTGAAGGCAGAGTCGCGAGGGCAGAGGAGGCGGCAGTTCAGGAAAGACACAGGCTAAGAAGTACGCACCAGAGAAGCAGACGGTCATTGGTGACCCCACTGAGAGCGACTGCAGGCAAGGTTTGGGACCAGTGCAGGTTTTAGTGGAGTAACAAGTCCTGGGAGGGGAGAGCAGAGACTGTTTCATTAAGAACCCTGGTGCTAAAGGGGAAGAGAAGGAGCAGAGAGTTGCGGAAAGGCAGGACCCAAAAAGTAGGTGTAGGATAGCAGCCGCATGGCCATTGATGGAGGCTGAACGTATCTATGGTGACGCGGGCATGGATGGCCCAGGACTTGCTGCTGAGCAGCATGCTTTCAGAAGAGGCGGGCCCAGCTGGGGGACCAGGAGGGACCCAGGGAAGAAGAGGAAGAGGAGGGAGCTGTTGGGGCGCAGGCCTGATGAGTGGGGTCCCTGTCCTCTGTGGGGGGAGAGCTGAAGGGGAAGGAGCCCCAGGAGGCGGTGCTCTCCTTCCACTTGCTGCAGGAAGGCCCCAGGCGCCCGGTGGTGCGGTTTCATCAGCTGGGCCCTTGGGCCTGGGCACAGGCGTGGCGAGCAGCCATCCTGACCTGGGGTTGTGACTAGAAGGTGGCATGAGTAAGGGCCAGGGGTCTGGGCGCAGAGGCTGCCGGCAAGCAGCTCCGCAGGGGCTGGGAGGAGCCAGCAGGGGAGGCCACGTGCTCAGGGCTGTGCGCAGTGGGGTTACTCACTGCTGACTCAGACCCAGGTGCTCATTTGCATGTTATTCATTTCAAGTCAAATAGAGCAGGAATACAGGAGCATCTCATCCCCTTCGCAAGCAGAACCACCCCAGATCTTCCCAGTGCTCTGGCTACTGTACCGACTCTCTCTGACCTAGAAGCATTTCCACTTCACAGGGCCCTGTTTGGTCATGCCCACACGGTGGCTGTGAACTAAGCTGGGGAAAAAAACACTCAGGAAGTTCATTTCCTCTCTGAGAACACTGAGGTAAGTTTTGATTTTAGGTCGAATACTCAGAGCACATCTTACCCCCGCAGAATAGTATATTTTCATTTGTCATCTGTCTCCTCTCACCGGAATGTTACCCCCATGAGGGCTGGAACGTTGTTTTGCATCCCTGTGCCTAGAACAGCGCCTGACACATTGTAGGTGCTCAGTGAACACATGAAGTGAGTACAGGCCCTGTTCCACGCACTTTCTGTAAACCTTACAACCCTAGGCATTCCTAGTTTAGGAAAGGGAGATTCTGGGAGGTTTAACATTTCCACAGGCTGATGAGATTGCAGGAAAGGGGAAAGCCCCCAGAGTTTCCAGCTGGACTTCTCACATGCCACACAACAGTTGAGAAAAACTATTCGTTTATTAGGTGACCACTCCTACAAAACTGATTCTTGCTTAACCTGACTCTGACAAGGAAAAGCCAGTGTACTGATTTGCACTCAGATATAAATAGCTGCCAAGGAGCTGCAATGCTCTGATCAGCTGGATAGCTCAGCCTGTCCCCAGTAGGACCTGTCTAGTGAGGAAGCCAGACAAATATCCTCCAGCTTGGCTAGGAGGCCGAACAGAGTCCTGGGGGAAATCACAAACCAGCGAATAGGATACCCAGAAGAGCCCCTCAGCTCACCGGTCAGGAGCCCTGCCTCCAGCTGGGCCAGTGACCTATTGCTGCTCACTCTCTAACTTGCTAGGAGAGCCAGCCACCAGCTCTCAGCCTCCTTGAGTCCTTCCAGCCTTTCCTTTGAAGAAAAATATTTGTGGAATGATTGGATGGGCCTCCTCCATTCTACTTCCATGCATGGTTTTCACTGGCTCTCCTGGTGACTGTTTCTTATTGGCAAGAGAAAACCCTACATGGAGCAGATCACCTTGCAACAGGTCTGATCACAGCATCCTGGGAAGGCCACATCTGTGAATCCAGGCCTGTTCTGTGTCCCTCCTTGCTTGAATCACTGTGTGTGTGCATGTGGGATGTGGGCATGTGTATGTCCTGCCTTTGGCCTCAGATTTTTTTAGGGGTGGGGGAACAGGGTTCCTGTCTTATAGTTTCTGTTCCCTGTAGCCTGGGGGCTGGCCTTCAACCACAAGGAACTGTGATGAGGGAAGAGCAGTCAAAACCACTTTGCAGAGGAAACAGCCAGTAGAAGCTTGGAAGCATCCTTGCGTGTGATGCGGATGGTCTAAGAATCAGAGAAGAATCAGGCCTCTTAGAGTTTCTTTGGCAAATGGAATCCCTTAACTATGAGTGCAGGCATGACTTCACTTTCTTTCTACTACTCGGTAGCTTATGTTTAAGCCAAACAGAAAATAAAAAGACCGCTCCCCAGGGCCTGATAGAGCGACCACCAATGAAACAGAGGCCTGCATGGCTGACGCTGCTGCCCATTAACTGCTTAGTCGAGCTAACGGCATGGAAAAGGAGTCATTCTGGTTGGCTGAGCAAGGAGACAGATTTCAGAGGTAACCACCATAGACGGTAGGAGCTGCCATGGAGCCCGGAACGGACGCCGCCAGGGACTTCAGCATCTCAGAGCTCAGCAAGACAGCTGACAAGGCCTCTGCCACAGCAGCTGCCTATCATACAGCCCAGGAAGCTCAGGGAGTCCAGGGACGGTGTGGAAGTTTCCTTAATGAATGAATAGCCTTCCATTCTCTTCATCCACACACTTGTCAGCCCAAGTCTTGTCAAAGATCCAGGATGTCAGCTTAGGGAACTGTCCCCACCGTGGTACGCCAGCAGCACGAAGGTGCAAATGAGCATTTGCGACCACAATACTGACTGTTCCAGTCCTGGGTCCAAAGTGGCCCTTTCTAGGGCTCCAGGAGAGTCATCTACCTCTCAGGAGCCAGGAGCTACTGAGTGACTAGAAGCCAATCACTCAATGCCTCAAGGCAGTGGTTATTAGTGTAGGCTCCAGGTCACACAAGCTTGCTGCTAGTTATTTTGCCACTCTGAACCTCAGTTTCCTCCTCTGTTAAGCAGGAATAATAGTCCCTATCTGTTTGAGTATTGGAACAACTACATTTGATATTGCATGCAAAGCATTTGGTGTAGAGCACTGTACACTGTAAATGATCAAAGAATGTTAGCTGTCATCCCCCATCTACAAAAACCCAGAAAGGAGCTGCTTGATGTCACCATGGTCCTTTGTGTCCTAGAAATTTCTACATCTCATAGTCATACCTATTAGGAGAGTAACTCTCTAAGTAAGGCTGCAGATAATCTGTAATCTTAAGACTGTGAATTAAGAAAAGCTATTATGAAATGCTATATTAGGCTTTATCAAGGGACTACAGACATTGTTGGGTGTCCAAGGAATTCTGGGAGTCCATTCATTACTGAAAATCAGAAAGCATTGCTTTATTCCATAGCAACATCTTTCATAGCTGGAACCCACTAATCAAACTCTTTTTCCATCTCTCTTTCAAGGAAATAAAGACTTGGTGTTTTCTCTAAAACAAAATTGAGGAATACACTGGGATGGACACACATTTCATGCAATCATGTCCATTTTCTTAGTCACACCTTCAGACATCAAATAACGATGGGTGGGCAAAATAACAGTGGAGTCCCATAAGACTTCCAGAGATGCAAATATGCTCTACTTTCTAGGGCAGGGAATGCGCTGATGTACTTGCAGATTTTTCTGTCACCTAAGTGTTCTAGTTATTTTGTTTGTACACGGTGGGGGCCGATGACCTGTGGAGAAAACTGTGCGGTACACCAAGTTGACAAGCAGAGGCTAAAAGGGCAAGATCAGGAAAGCTGAAGGCAGAGATCTGGCTCCCTCCTTCACTGGCTATGACCTCAGGAAAAGCACATGGTCTGAGCTTCAACCTCATCCATATCAAGGGGACAATGGTGCCTGCGTCATAGGACAAGTTCCTAGTTTAGAGGGGTTACCGCGCTATGAAAAGAAAGGGCTTGGTAAACACCAAAGCACTACACAAATGAGAAAACCCCCTCAACACGCTGCTTCCATCAGAGGGCTCTGCCCACTCTTCTGCCGCCTGTTGTGCTGGAACACAGCAGCCCTACGGTTCCCCTCATTTTGGTCTTTCTCCCTCCACTTAAGAGGGCTTCTGCTTTGTCCTCAGCACCTCCACACGTCCCCTTTCCACACTAGGACACACTTCCTGGCATGCCAGCTACTGTGGATAACCCCGCTTCTCCCTCCCCAGCGAGGGCTTGAGGAGTGGGCCACACATCGCATACTGACAACTTTCTAGGAATAGACTTGAAATTCATTTCAAAATTGATTATAGGGGCGAGGGAGGGTAGACAGGTGAAACACAGAGCAATTTTAGAGCAATGAAACAATTCTGTACGTATTATAATGATGGATAAGTGTCATTATACATTTGGCTCAAAGCCACAAATTGTACAAGAGTGAAAATCTTAATGTAAACGATGGGATTTGGGCAATAATGATGTTTCAGTTTAGGTTCATCATTTCAACAAATGTACCCTCTGGTGGGGGATTTTGAAGTAAGGGAGGATTTTGACACATAGCCTGTGTGAGGACAGTGGGTATATGGAAAACCTATACTGTCTGATCAAGTTTGTTGTGAAGCTGAAATTGCTCTAAAAATTAAATCCATCAAAAAGAATTGGTTCTACAGACACACACACACGTCTACTATTGAGATGGGTCCTGACCAATGTGAAAATTTAAGAAATCTAAGTCTTTATTTAACATCAAAGCTAACATCAAATGTTTATTTAAAAAAATAATGGCACCTGCTTTGAATGGGGTGACAATCTACAGAGAATTTAGGCTGACATGAAAGGATACAGTACCCCACAAAATGGAAATTCTACAACAGACCTTACAATAAACACTTCTAGTTTATACTTTCAGAGCCACTCACTACTGACTAAACATCCTCAACACAGCACATTTTGCTGAAACATTTCTCTTAGCACAAATACAATAGACATGTTTCAAATAAATTAAAATTGCAACACATAATCATTCCTAAAATGATCAAAGTACTTTCCAACTGCTTTTTTACTTTCCAACTGCTTATAAACAGAGAATTGTACTGGCTTTAGAAAATTGTAGGTTAGTTCTGTGTTATATCTTCTGGGTTACCAAATTCTTGTTAACTGTACCATTTTTAAAAACTTCTTAACTACTTTTGATGTAAATAGGCCAGTCTCATTCTTTTCAGTGATTTATCCTTGTAGACCAATTCCTTCGTTAGCCCATGTGCTAAACAACTTCTTGAAACACTTCTCTCCAGATCAAGCCCTGAATTTTAAGAAATGCCATTTCATCCTACCATTTCATTCCTCAAAATTATAGAAATATGCAAAATAGGTTGTTTAATCACATATGTTCATACTAGTAAGTATACTGAAATGGTTTTCCAAATCACTAGAACTATATTTAGGTTCAATACAAAAACGTTACCATTTGATGCAAAATAATTTGATATTTAAAATCCAACTAAAAAGAACAAAAGCAATTGGTTGCCTTGAGGGAATCTAATTCCTGTCACTATTATTGGACCCATAATTAAACCTGATATGCTAGAAAAATGGCAGGGCAATAAACACACATAGTGGGATAATATTTAAGTGAAAACAAGGTGACAAAGCAGGAGAAGGGCTAAAGTCCCATGGATGCTAACTGACAGAGGGGTGATGATGCATCAGGGGCTGACATGGAAAGGGGAGGGGTCTCAGCAGGTTCAGTCCTTCAGTAGGACACAGCGGTCACACAGGCAGAACCACTAACAGTAGATGCTAGAGACTGGGGACCAATCCTACTCTCTGTCCAAAATCAGCAATGGAGTACTTTTATTGACTGCTTCATTGTGGGTTTGAATTTTTTGAGGGGGAAGGGGGATGTTTTGTTCTGGCTTGATCATACCCAAAATATAAGCTAGGACAACCTTCAAAAGCCATTTTTAGGCTTTTGTCTTGTCCTCAGCAGACTAGCATTATCTTGGTGTTCATGAAAATAGTATGTCACAAAAAAATCCAGTGCTGGCAGGCCAGGCCCAGCCCCTTAGACCGCTCAGTAAGCTCACGGGGGTAGCAGGTGCTGGTCTACCCACAACCAGCTTTCGTCTTTAGGGATGTGCAAGATGCTTACTACCAATGAAAGGTGGGGAAAAAGCATTTGCTGACTTAAATACAAATAAAATAACCAATTTCAGGATATGCCAAAACTAGCTCACTAGTTTTAATTGTATGTTTATAAAATTTTATTTAATCTCCTTATGCAGTGAGGAAAACATGCAATGGGAGGGTTTATTCTTTAAGAAAATAATATACTACAGAGAATAAAAGTCTTCTTGGAGTACGTCATATTATTAAAAAGCTTCATGAACTTTTAACAAGACTCTGAAGTAAATATGCCATGTAGGTTGAACATATCCAAGTGAAAACACCATTATTTGATATCTAATGAGAATCACTGGAAATACGAATTCTTTGAGAAGAATTTTCCAGCCAGTTCCAGCAGTTTGTTAACAGCTCCAGACTGGAGGGAGTGGAATGTGCCACCCTGCATTTCCTTCACTTCCCTTGCTGGAGAGGAGACACACTGATTGTAGGTCTGGGAAGTGTCAAAGCAAACTTGCTAGGCTGAGGGACAGAGTGGAACATGGTGGCATGAGGAGCCCGTGTCTTCTTGGATCCCCCTAGAGTCCTTAACCTCAAGGGCTACAAATCTCACTCATTCTCTCTAAACTAGCAGCAGCATCTTCATGCACCGGAAACCCTGGCAGGTCCAAAGTGTCTCAGAAAGATTCACAGAAATCAAGAGGACTCAACAGGACCCAGCTGGATACAGGGGTGTAGGTTATACCCAGCCCTCAGCCCAGATGGAGACTGATGCCCACAGATAAAGGGGAAAGCTGGCCATTAAAACAAAGAAGTAAAAGAAAGCACACCCTCTTTCTCCTTCCTTTCCCTGGATCTGGAACACTTTCCCTCCCCTGGATTTGAAGGATCACAGTGCCTCTACAGCCAACTTGGGAGAACAAAGGAGAGTCTGACAGTGGAGGGGACACCGTAATGACATGGGGGTGGGACTAGGAACTCCCTCGTCCCTGAATCTAAAATATTTTTATCGCCCAAGACTTCATGAGATGATGATTGTTTTAAAAAGCTCGAATCTGGTATTTGATAGCGTGATGGTTGTCTAAGTTTGTGAATTTACTGACAACCACTGAACTATATAGTTACAAAAAAGAAAGTTTGAATTGCATGAGTCTCACACTGGACGGGTAGCTAATGCTGGACTACTCCATTCTCTCCAACCATGGCACACTGTCACATTTTTTCAGGAGATTTCCCTAAGAGCAGCTGCTTGCAAAATATTGCACTTGATTTAAATCCAGGTAACTTAATGCTTTCTGGAAGAAAATGTACACTTAACATGCATCTTTACGCCTTCAGATAACAGAGGGGGCAGTGGGAGGAGGGGCTAAAGTGCATTTCCATTAAAATCTTCTATATCTTCCTTTTTGTTAATTGTACAGAAAAACAGACTTAAAGGGAAGTATCATCTGGGCTGAAGACAGTGAATGGCATTCCCTTAAACTGGCCAAAGATGTTAACTTTTGAATGCTTTCACTTCAGTGGAAGTGTGACTGCTCTGTTACCTTAGAATTTATGCTCAGTAAGATCCTAAGAGACAGATAACAACCTTGGTTTCAACACTGGATCTGATTTTGTTTACTCCTGCAGATCTTTCAGGGTCCTAAGAGGATGCTGTCAATCCTCATCCAGGTAAAGTGCCCCACTGATCTAGTGGCCTTCTGGGAGATCCCGTCACAGCTGCCTCCGCCTCCAGGGCTCCTACCTCATGCGCCTCAGTTTTATAAACTATGACTTTGTTGTCCACGAAAAAAAAAAGAAAAAAAAAACAGCAACAGGAGCATCATTTGTTTTCATTTGCCAAGCGCTCTACAATCCTGCACAGACCTGTGAACAAAGTGAATCCCATCTTCAAAGGGGCTTTATCACAATTCAGTTTCGCCCAGATACAAACCTCCAGAGTAGTGCTTCTAGGCCCTCAAATTAGTGGTAAAGCCATAGTTGGATGAGGGATTTAGAAGCATTTCTACATGCTTTGAAGGCAGGGCACTCATAGCCATGTAAGATGAAATCAAGTGTGCAGGTCCCTGGGTATAAAGTGGCGAAAATCAGGTTCAAAAATCCTCGCGTCTTACCATTTAAAGTGCAACAGAACATATAAGTTAGACTTTTGATAGATAAAACAGGTGTGTTGTAAGATTTCCATGTTATGGAGGATCACACACGATCGATCACTGTGGACGCTGAATACACACGGGACCCGCGGTCGTCTGTGGACGAGGGGGCGGGTCGCATGGGATCCACTGTACTCCCACGGGCCAGGAGTGCTCGGCGCTGCCGGCCCCCGGGCTTCCTTCCTTCCCAAAGTCGAGGCACGTCCTTGCTGCACACAGGACTTGGAAACACAACCACTAGTGATAATGAAGCTCACTTTTGAGAGAGACCTAACAGAGACTTAAAATCCCATTTCTTCTGGATTACTAATTATGCCAAGTGCTCAATAACCAGAGGTTTATCATGTCAGGTGGGCAGGAGCTCTGGTCTGATTAAGGCAGTGAGCAGCAAGGGGACAGCTTTGAAACAGATTTATGTTATCCAAGTACAGGGACTGAGCTGGCATCTGCGACCAAGGTAAGAGTCCTGTGGTTATTTACAACGCGTGGCCCCAGGCTGCCCTGTCACCTTTAGTCAGCAAAACCATCCATTTCAAAATTTGGTAATATGCACAGTTTTCTTTAAAATGAAAACGTGAAAGAACTTGAAGACAGGAACCAGAGGCTTCATCCTGGTATGATGATCCTTTCTATGGCACGCAGAATATGGTCCCAGTTTTTACAAAATACCGCAAGAAGAGTCACAGCAAAGAAGGTGCCGAGAAGGTGGAAGCGGCTCTTCATCACGGGTGAGACGAACTTGGCGATGGTGGACACGCACACTAAGACCACAGTCATGAAGGCAAGGATCACGTTTATGCACTTCCCCAGGAGGACTTTGGCATTCACAGTGTCCGTCTGCAGAGCCTGCTGCTCTTGCTGGTGGAGCTCCAGCTTAGAAATGCGAGTCTGGCAGGATTCCAAGGCTTCCTGTGGGCAAGAGGAAGAGCGCGGATCAAAGGCTGCTGAGACGGTGGGCAATATGTGAGCACATGCTGGGTGCGCACAAAAGCCTCCCAGCTCAGAGGGCTTCACGCCTGGGCGGCTTCAAACAGCCAAACTGACAACGATGCTAGTGGCGATGACAGACAAAGAAGTAAAACCAGAATGCCAAGGCTCATTTTATCCTGTTACTCATACACAGAACGCGCATGTGCACACAACCGTAGGCTACCACAGATGAGGAATTACGACTGAGAATCTTGGCTCCAAGTATATTTGAAATAAAGCGCATAAAGTATGGGCATCTGTTGGGACCATCAGGGACAAACCAGAACTGGGGTGAGGTTCCATTTTGTGACAGTTGACTATCTGCAGCCACGAAGGAGGTGGTGTCCCCAATTGCTAGTCCTTATTTCCACTGTGCAGAGTCCCTGTGCATCCATTTACAGACTATGGAGGATGGAGGGAGAAGGGATGCGGACAGGACTGACTGTGGGGCGGCCCTGCTTTGGTCTGCCCTTTGGAAGCCGTGTCACTCAGGACACTATCTGAGGCTGCGTGTTCTCCCTAGATCTCTTTCTTCCCAGGGCTTCAGTTAAGCTACAGATGACTCCAAGTGGACCTGGGGCCCAGCCATCTCTTCTGAGGTTGACTCAGACATCTACATGTCTCCCTGACATCTCCATCTGAGCTTCCTTAAAAGCACTCAAATGCAACACATCCGAATGTGGATTCATGTACTGTATCTTCCTGTGCACTGTCACTAGCCCTGCTTCCCTTCTGGTGTTCCTTTCCTCAGAAAAGAGCACCCTATCTACCTGGATCCTCAGGTGAGAAGCCCGTGAAGCAGTCCCTGACAGCCCTCTCCTCCAGCTGGCACGCTGCCCCCTCCATGCAGCATGCGGCATCTGTCTTGGCTGGTCCACTTCTCCACTCCCGCAGTCACCTCCCAAACCTAAGCCACCAGGATCTCTCACCTGCAATAACTCTACACTAACTTCTTCGCACACCCTCTCATTCCTCAACCCCATGAATCCATATTCCACACAACAGCCCACATCTACATCACTCCTCTTTGCAAAGCCTTTCAAATCTTTAACAGTGGCCCACACCCAGCCACTCTCTCCTGCTTTAATGCCAGCTCCCTGACACCCGCACCATGTTCTGACCACACTGGCTTTTTCAAGTCCTGAAAAGGAACATGTTCCGGGCCTTTGCACATGCCGTGTGCTGTGCCTGCAATGTCTGCCTCCCCATGCCCTCCCCTCTCCACCTGTGGATCTCCCATTCACCTTTCAGGTCCCGGGGGAAGCCTTCTAGGACACATCAGACTAGATCAAGTCTCCCTCTTGCCCTCCCAAGAGGCCGGCTGCATGAGGAGGGGCACTAGGCCCAGCTGGCTGTTGTCCCCAGCACAGAGCCTGCACGTGGCAGAAGAAGAGACTGAGTGCCACTGACGGAATGGGAGGCTTGCAAGAGAAAAACCCTCCACCTCTTCGGAGAAAAGGGCCTACCAGGAGGCAACAAAGTGAGTTCCTTTGAATTCACTGGCCTGCTGTCTGACTCCGTTACCACTGCATGTTTGGTCAGTTAAGGTACAGTTGTCTTTTCAGGTTTAAACAAGCATAATGGCTCCAATACTGATTTTCTTTTCTTCTGATGAATACACTCTATGGTCCAAAGAGCAGGGTTCTCAGCTACTATAGTAACTCTCATCTCATAGGTTACCAACAAAAAAGGTAAAACTTTTTCAGATCTTTACATTCTATAAAGTGTTGGTTTCTACAATCACAGGAATGTGCCTGAGAAATCAAGCATTCTTATCAACTCCTTGAGCCTGTGTCTTCCATTTCAGGCAGGGCATGTGTAACAGGTGATAGCACAAGACAAAGGATCAACATTTTAGGCCAATTCGTTCATCTTTGACTGGGTAGGTGAATCACATATATAAATAGATGTAGCCTAGAGTTGCCTTAGACTGTCATTTTTTTGCCAAAAGAAAAATCCAAGATAATTAAGCAGTGAATTGCAAGGAATTTTAAGTCACAGCATCTACTGAGAGAGACTCAGTGGCACAATCCTTAGTACTCCCTTAGGTCCAGTACTTAGCCTACTGGAGATAAGAACACAGGACAGAATTATCTTCCAGCCTTTTTAATCAGAAATTCAGGGTTAAAAAAGTACAGACACAAAACTCAATTGCTTAAGATAACAAGACTTTTGCATCCAAGGGCAACAGGCACCCTCTCCCAACTAGCCCTTCCCATCGTGGAGGCCTGCCTGTAAGAACAAAAGGAGCAATAAATAAGGATGAAGTTGAGCAGGCCCCGAGGAACATGGCTATGCACCAATGTCATGAAAAGAATGGCCACAGCTATTTTCTGACTGCCCGTTACGTGTCAGGCAACGATTTAAGGACTTTACATGTATTATCTCGTTTAATCCTCTTAAAAACCTCTTGAGGTAGAGATCATTAATATTTCTACCTTATAGATGATGAAACTGAAGCACAGAGTGCTAACGTGCCCAATGTACAGGAAGTGGCAGAGCTGGACTCTGTCGTTCAAGGGAAGACCCTCCAGTCCCGCACACGGATGTCCTCTTTGCACTTCTGAGCCGGAGATGAATGCAGCAAATGTTGAAATGGAACTCAGCTGAACTTTTAAGCTCCTTTTGTGATGTCCCTCCCTTTATCTTACCCATTCACCCCTAAAGTATGTTTCTTTAAAAGAGGAAGAGCAATATTAACCCAAACTATCCCCTAAATAAGAAAACCACATATTGGGTCATAATCCAGTTGCATCCCAGACATGTTCTAAAAGAGAATGATCTACTAAAACTGACTGTACTGTTCACCTGGAAACCCTTAACATTTAAATGAGCTCAAATGTTTTAAACCAGTCAGTGGTGAAGCTAAGCTACATCTCCTAACCCAGAGCAGAGACAGAAACCCCCCAAGTGCCTTCCATATCAAGGTCCTCAGAGGCAAACATTTCCTGTTAGCTCTGTCTGATGTTTGGCCCCCAGAATGGCCCAAGTGGTCACGTGGGATTAGCACAGGCTCACAGCCCTTGACACAGTGGAACAAAATGCAGACAGTTGAAACTCCAGTTCATACATAGTGGGAAAAATCTCCTTATATTTCACTCTTCTCCCTCGAAAGTGGATCTGGAGAAAATAACCACTGCCTACAAAAACCTGTAAAAATGAAACTGAGCATTACTTGAAGAGTACACTTCTTTGTTTTGTTAAAAACGGCAATCAATGGGAATGTAAGCTGGTGCTCCACTATAGAAAACAGTATGGAGGTTTCTCAAAAAATTAAAAGTAGAACTACCTTACAATCCAGCAATTCCACTTCTGGGTATACACCTGAAGGGAATGAAATCAGTATCTAGAAAAGATCCCTGCACCCACACATGTATTACGGCATTATTTATGATAGCCAAGACATGGAAACACTCTGTCCATCAATGAATGAATGAATAAAGATGTGGTACATATATACAATGGAATATTTATTATGCAGCCACAAGAAAGAAGGAAATCTTTCTATTTGCGACAACATGGAATGACCTTGAGGGCATTATTCTAAGTGAAATAAGTCAGACAGAGAAAGACAGGTACCGTATGATCTCATTTATACATACGTGGAATCTAAAAAAAAAAAAGAACTCACACAAACAGAGCAGAAATTGGTGGTTGCCAGAGGCAAGGAGTGAGGAATGAGAGAAATGGGTAAAGGTGGTCAAAAGACATAATCTTCCAGGTGTAAGATAAATGAGTCCCGGAGATGTAAAGTACAGCATGGTGACTACAGTTAACATATGCTCTATTGCACATTTGGAAGTTGCCAAGAGAATAGATCTTAAAAGTTCTCACCATAAGAAAAAAAAATTGTATAACTATGTGTGTGGTCATGGATGTTAACTAAACTTACGGTGCTCATCATTTCACCATATATACCTCTTTCAAATCAGTGTGCTATACACCGTAGACTAATACAAAGTTATATGTCAATTAAAGCCAAAAACAACACTCAGGAAGCCCAGGGTTGTTTCACTACAGTGCTAGCATCCCATTAAGGCTGGAACATACCTTTATTTTTACTGATCCAATAACTCCCTTCCTTCCATCCACCCAGCTCATACCCATCCCTTCAAGGCCCACCCTCTCCAGGACATTTATTCATATTCATCACTCAAGGACTACTGGTAAACCTTTGTTCAAGTCACTTAACCTCTGTGCCATCGCCTCTGTATCTGAGAAGTGGGGAGGGAGAATAGTTCGGAACTAACTTAAGGGGTTGTTGTTAGGAGCAGATGGGGAAAGAAAGAGACATGTAAAGTGCTTCACTATTGCTTGGCTCATGGTATACACTCAAGTGCTTGAAATTCTTACAAATATCAAAGCTATTATTTTACAGATGAGCAAACAGACTGAAGGTTTGTTCAGGGTCACACAGCTGGCAAATGGCAGGCCTGGGACTGAAATCCAATGTTTGACCACCAAATGACCAACTGTTCACCCAGTTCACAGCTTGCTGGGCACCACGTATCTGAATTTCTGTGGCTTTCATAGTCTGCGTCATATAATTCGGCCCTTGTTCGTGTTGTTTTGAGCTGCTTAGCAGTTGAACTATTCCTGACTCCCCACCCAGAGAGTAAACTTCCTGAAGGCAAGGTTTGCCCCATGTTTTATATTTAAAAAAAATTCTGGTGGTGACGGAGAGGGGAAGGTGAATAGGTGATGGCCGTGGGTAGGTAATAAATATTTGTTAACTACTTTTGGCAGAAAATAGAGAGAACAGCTTCTTTACTCAGTGATGTCTGTCACATGAGTGAATGGGGTTGGTAAGGTAGAGAAGAAATGATGTGCAGAGAAAATGTTTTGCTCCATGTGCCAGAAATCCTTTAGGACTGACAGGTAATGTACTTAGTTTGCTAAGTGAATTAAAGGCTGGTAAGAGCCAGAGTGAGTGTCTAATCATGAGGAGAAAGGTACCTGGATGTCCCGGGAGCGCTCATAGGCCTGGTAGGCCACCTTCTCCTCGATGCTGGCCAGCTCCTGCTTCAGGTTGGCTGTCTCGTTCTGGTGCAGGTCCGTCAGATCATGGAGCTGGTCTTCCAGTCGCTCGTACCTTTGCAAAGACAGGAGCTGATTCTAAGTGTGACATTTCAAAGGTCTTCCGATGGCACATTCTAGAAGGACAGCCTTTCTACTTCACCACCACCAGTACCTCTTGGCTTGTTTTCATCCCGACACACTGTGTTTTCAAAACAATCAGTCTAGCTGTGTGGGAATATGTTTTTGGATAACACTGAATTCCAACTCTAGAAAGGAATGGTCTCTGTAGTCTGAACTCTCTGAACTCAACACTAAGGGTTCATGCAGACCAAATCTGGCTTTTCCACCCACTGACCACACAGTGCCTGCCAGTTTACAGCCACAGCTCTCATGCGTCAGAGCCGCAAGGAAGGGACCACCTTCTACACTGAAGCCAGTCCCGTATTTCCCAGGGCACACTGATTCTGAATACATATTTCAGCTCTTGGAACTTAAGTGCCAATACAAAATTAAGCTCATTACAAATTACAGACGGCTTATCAGGTGGAAATTCCAAAAGTCTAAATCTGAAGTAACAGAAGTGTGAAGATTCTCATTCCCACCTCTTACTCCCCACAAGCCTGTGAGAATAGGGATGTCATCCTATTTGCAAACTTTTAATGTTTACTTTGAAGCAGGGAACACTATTTAAGAAAGATACATTAGCCTGGGGTGACTTCAGTCAATGCCAGTTTTAGATGCTTATATAGGCTGCATGGTAGAATGATTTAAAAAGAGAGAGAGAGAGAGAGAGAGAGAGAGAGAGAGAGAGAGATCCTATGTCAAATATACTTCAATAAAAAAAGAAAAAAACCTTAATACATATTTAATTATTATTCTCAGATAGGACTTGATAGGTGCCTAATGTTGGATAGTGTTACAAAAAGCCTCTTAAAGTAAGCAACATGCAGTGGCTAACTGGTGGAGGTCACAAATGAGAACAAAGACTGTCCTGAATCTATGTAAATGGATGACATTTTGTTCCAATGAGTACTAATTACTATTATTATTAGAGTCCCAAGCTATTCGGATGGAATCAAAGTCAATATTCTCTGGAAAAGCTGTGACTCGAACATAGTCCTTCTGTGACAAGCAAACAACAAAGATGTACACAGAAGGTTTTTAAAAACTGTTTCATAAAACATGACAGCTGAAAAAAGCCAATTTCTAAATTAACACATTTAAAACCATGTATCAGATATAAAAACAATATGTAAGCTAAATTTAAATTTTAAATAGTACAATATGTAATGGGCACTTACTTTTTAATCTACGTATTTATGACATTCATTTAGACAGAAAACTTTTGGGGAATCTTTTTATTGGGAAATTGGTAGAAAATCACCTCATATTTGGGCATATGAATTTTTTATTAGTAAGTTATAAGCACATAAAAGCTAGCCAGCCTGACTTTTAAAATTAGCTAATGTAACCCATAAGATTTGAATTTATACTTTACTCTTAAGATTGCTTTTGAAACTTCTTCTTCTAAGGTGAAAAGGTTAATGAGCAAAATACGGTACATAAAAAAGTGCACTGTATGAAGGCTTTGAGATTGAGGTAGCAAATAAAATCTACCTGTTGAATTTGTTTTGCACCTCACATTCATTATGGGGGGGAATCAAATACAGATCTATTAATTACTGTAATGACACTTTAAAACAGAAATTCACTGAATCAGGGGCTTAATATGCACATGACTCAGAATATACAGTAATATTTTAACAGAGCCACACATATGATGTCTTTCTATAAACTGTCAAACTCTAAGTCACAAATGACAAAATTTAGAATCATGAAGTATGGAAAGAACTATTGATTCCTAAATGCCTTTTGATCCATATCCATATTTATGGAAGACACAAGCGTAGCAAGTCACCGTCAAGCAAACAGTCTCTCTCTGCAGTTAGTGACTCCCACTGCTAAAAGAATTCCAAGAGAATAGACAGAAATACCTGTATCTCTCCTCTTGCAGGGTCTGAGAAATAAAACCATATTCTCTCTTAAACTGCACCTTCAGTGCCTCGATGTCCTCGGCCAGCTGGGCTTGGGTATCCTTGATCTCCCTCAGCTCCTCCAGGATCATGGCGAGCTTTCCCCGGCTGTCCAGCGGGCCAGCTCCGCCCGCCCCCGAGGACTGGTTCCCGCTGCTATCGGCGGAGCCTGACGTGCCGCTGGAACACTCGTCGTCGCTGCCGTACTTAGGTTTGTTCACAACGGTGGCGCTGCCCCCGTAGGCCCTGGGACTTGCCTCGGGCCTAAACTCCTCTAAGGAATTTTTTAAGTGGGCAATATTGTCGGCACTGCCGAACTTATTCCGGATCAAATTGGCGAACTCCCTGGACTTACTGAAGACGAACACAGGCGGCGTGAGGGAGACCCCCGGCATGCCCGACTTACTGCTCTCCATGCTGTGGGGAGCTGTCCGAGACTTCGCCTGGGCATCTTTCAGAGAGGGCTGGGTGTCCTTCAGGTTGTCTTTGGAAATGTCCTTCGAGCTTCGGGAGGCCCCGTTCTGTTCTATCTCCCTGAGCTTTCTATGATACTGTTCTAACTTCTTCTGCAGCTGGGCAATGGCGTGAGCTGATTTCTGATTCTTCTTCTCAAAGACTTGCTTGATACGGCCAGCCTGCTGCTTGTCCGCACTGTTGACCAGTTTCAGATACTCTGCAACGTTCCCATCGCGGGACGTTTGCTCAATTTTTATCTGCTCTGTTACCTTTAGAATTTTCTGTTTCAGGCTGTCAGCACTAAGTTTGACCTTGTGGAAGTCCAGGACGCCATCTGGTACATCGAAGTTGAGGTTGGTGTCTGACCCGCCTCGGCGTATGTTCAAGGGCAGGCTTAGGGTGTTCATGTCATGACGTTCTACCTAAAGGAGACGGGGAAGAAGCACTTTAAGATATAAAGCCAAAGGGACAGCTGTGGACATGAAGTCCTGGATTTTCAAACTGTAAGTATTCAAAGGATAAAAACTCCCCTCTCCTCTCCAGTTAAACACAATACAGTCTAACTCCTTCCTACATCCACATATACTAACTGTAAGATTCAGGTTTCCCGATTTCTACCTGATTAACAGTAACTGCTGGCTGTCAAGTAGAAAATGCATAAAGGAATGAGGTTACTGGTCAGTGCCAGTTTCCCAAAGTGCCCAGGTAACTGGCATGCACGCCATGCCCCATTCACTGTGAATTTCACCATTGTGGGAAATGCACCCAACTCAGAACTCAATCATTTAACAGGGGAATCAAAGGAAAAAAAGAAAAGAAAGTAAAGTTCCAGCAGGTACTTTCATCAACAAGAAATTATTTTCTTAATGGAGTCGGTAAACAGATGTGATGGAATAATACGGTACAAGATTAATTTCAGTAATTGGGTAATACAACAACAGTAGTAAGAAAACAACCCCAAACCAAAACCAAAGTGATTTTTTAAAAAGTGACAATACTAGACCATGAGAAATAGCTTTCTCACTCAAGGGCCACCTGGGGCAAAGAAATGCAAAGTTGTCACTGAGCATCTTGGCAAAGGGGGGTGGCTGGTTTGTGCTCTAAAAGGGAGAGGCAAATGTTTTCTGCAGGCCAGGTACGGTGGGTGTTCATATGGGTTGTGTTGTCTGATCCTTCCCTCACCAGGCGATTATATGTTAAATCCACATAATATTACATGTTCTAAATATGTTATATGTTGTGTTTTATGCCATGTTTTAAAAAGTTTTATTTAAGTTCTAAATAAAATTATATGTTAAATCCATATAATAAGTAGAAACAGAGACTTAAAGAGCCAGAATCTGAATCCAAGTCACCCCAATTCTGGTCCTCTTTCAGGACAGTCTACCACTAGTGTTCCCAGAGGACTAAAAATAAGTCTCTGTAGAGTCTGAACACAATATCTAAACAAAGATTTGCAAGGTTTAAACTGAAGCATCTGATTTGTCAAGTTAACAACTCTTTCATTAGAATAATGCCTGGATTTACAGTCTACATAGAAATCCAATGGGAGACACTATTCAGCCCAAGTTATCTTTGTTTAGGGAATAGTAGGCAGAAATAGCCAAAAATTAGTAAGGTATTAACACACCTCACCCTGCCTAAGTGGCTCCAACATGGGTGATTTCCATCAATGAGTATTAATACTTTGCCCCATGAGAAATCATGTCCAGGGCTTTTTCCCAGAGGAAGCCAGCCAATAGCACAGTGGGACACAATTCCAGGTTGGTGGGTCAGGCCTCCTTCATAAACTTAGTTTGTTAATGTTACCTCTTGGCCCCTCTCTTCCAACACACACAATTTTGCAATGAGTAAGAGATTTTGGCTGTTTTATTTGGCAGAAGAGTGTCACATAGGAAAGGCTAGATGGAAATAAATGTCAAATCACTCTAAGACCAGAAAAGAGCTTCAAGAGATGACAGGAAGCTCAAGCAAACTTTGTCCCTATGGCTCACTAGCAGACCCAAACAGGACTGGGCCCAAATTATAGTAACAAGCAATGCACGAAATCTAACAAATACTTAGGGCACACAGGGTAGTTAATGGTAACTGTGCAATCATGAGACTGCAAATTTGAATTTGCTGGCACTCTCTGATCTGATTATACTGTTCTACTTCTCAGAAACTTTCTTTGGCTCCTGAATACCTCCCAAATTAAATAATACAATCTGGCCACTGTAAGACCCTAGCTTACCTTTCAGGACTCATGTGGCATCTAATGAATGCCATTCATCTTAAATGAACCATACAACCCAAAGTTCCCAGAACGTTTGTGAATTTTCTATGGATTTCCCATGAATTCATGATGCATCTTGCATAAATTCACCAATTCCTGCCACCCACCCACTTCCACTTACCAAAATCCTACAGTCTTTTTTTAAGATCCATCTAAAATCCCTCTTTTGCCATGACGTTTTCCTAGTCCCATCAGAAAGCTACCTTCCCTTCTGTGATCCTATGTGTGCATTTGTGCATGCCTTCCCTCCTTGTATCACCCATGCATGGATTTTAACCCCCTAGAATATAGGAGCCTTCAGAGGAGAGGCTATAGTAGTGTTAGCATTGTCCCTCATTCACAGGAGGCTGTCCCTTTGCTGAACTCAAGTGACATCATTCTTCATTTCAGGAAGAGTCTAAAGTCATTTAAGATACATTTTAATAGAATCAAAAAATGGCTTTGAAGTTGGGTTCATACAAACCTGACAATTCCAGGTAGAGATGTTTTCCCAGTAGTTAGGTAATAAGTTCTACATGATTGCAAACTGATTCAACTAAATGGAAATTTCCTGAGTATCAATGTGCAAGAAGATATACAAATACAAATAAGAGACTTTTAAACTTTAAAGTATAATTTACACACAGAAAAGAGCACACTTTGGAAGTATAAAACTGGATGAATTTTCACAAACTGAACCTACTCTGTAAAAAGGATCCAGTCACAAAAACAGAACAGAAGCTTCCTTCTGCCACCCGCTCACAATCACAACTACATCACCCCCACCTCTAGCACTAACACAAACCTCACTTCTGGCATCATACATTAGTTTTGACCTAATATATCAGGTGTACTTGTCTTTTTTTGCTCCACATTGCTTGTGAGAGCCCTAAGAAATTGTTCTTGCCTTCTGGAACTCAGGCAGTTTAAGTTATTTTAAAAAATAACTTGTTATTATTATTTTTTTAATCCTGCTTGGTATTCAGTACTGAGAAGTTCACCACAACATTTGAGAAGACGGAGGTTTTTATACTGTACCAAACACTGTAATAAGTCATTACCTGTTCCTTCTTTAATTCTCAACCCCACCGCAGCCGGCCATCCAACTGTGGAGTCTCATTCTCTTACAGACCGCTGGGACAGGGCAGCCTCACATACAAAGGAGTGTTTACACACAGATGGCTGGCTGACTTTTGGCTCACTTTAAAGTTACAACAATGCTTGGCATGTCCTCAAGAGCCCAGGTTGGGGAAAGCAACAGCATTTAAAACTGAAAGCAATCAATCTTACTGCTTGTCAGCAAATCTCAGTGAAAAATGTTTGATGAGGGTAGAAAGTGGGAACCATAGCTGGGCCACCCCTTTCAGCTTTATAGCCCTAGCTCTGCAGGATAAATTAAGAGCCAGCTATACACATCATCATTAGATGCCCATACATTCCCTGAATTCAAACTGAAATTCTGTATATGGGCTTGGGAAGAAAGCTGTGAGAAACCTCAATTTAATCTGCACTTGGCCCTGCGGTCTACCGTACAGTGCAGCTCAGGGAGGAGGACAAAGGTTCACGGGTCACCTGGAGTCAACATGCACGTGGACTATGTGGTTCAGGAGCCGGGTGTTCCAGTTTGGGCACCAACATTAACTGGCTATGGATTCATAGATAAATCCAGTCACATCTGTGGGGTTTGAGTTCCCAACTATAGAGTAAGGAGACATAACCAGACAATGCCAGGCTAACACTGCAAACCCATGAAATGGAATTAAGGCTTTTTTTACTGTGAATAATATCACAGACTAGTCAAGACCCTAGGCTCTGGAGACAGACTGCTTTGGTTTCCATTTGGCACAGCTCTTAGGAGCTGTGTGACCTTGGAAAAATGACTTAGCCTCTCTGTGCCTGGGTTTCCTCTTCTGTAAAATGGAGATAATGATTCTTCAAAGAGTTGTGAGGAATACATGAAATAATGTTCATAAAGTGCTTAAGGAATTCCTGGTATAGAGAATGGTTGCAGTAAAGGTTTGCTATTGTTACCATCCCAATTTCATTTAAAAAGGTACACATGTAAAAACTGAAAGGTGAACAAGCTCCAAAGTGTTAACAATGGTTATTGTTACACCATGGGGTTAAGAGGAGTCATTCTTTTTATTACTCTTTTGTATTTTCCAACTAAAAAAAAAAGAACATGAATTATTTGGCAGAACAGATGCTGTTTTAAAAAATGGCCAGTGACTGTAATGGGGTTGGTGGGGGGGACCTGATGAAGGGGTAGTTTAATAACCGTAATATTGCACATGTAATTGTAGATTAATGATAATAAAATAAATTATATTTAAAAAAATGACTGCTAAAAAATGATCCTTTCTGTTCTTCTGGAATTACTTGGCTATTATTACCTTACATGAAAGGCAGATCTCCAGCATCCTCATGAAAAGCCATTCCTAATAATGTTTTCCTTCCGACAGCAGAAACATTTCCACGGTCACCGTAATGTTCTGGAACAAAGGCTAAGGAAAAGCCTAAGTCCTGGACAGACACCAAAAACTGACGCTGTGCCGTCCCCACAACAATCTGGGCCCCAGCACAATGTCAGTGCGCTCGCCTTACTCCCCAGGATGCCAGGCACGACTCAGTCATTGCCTGGGCTGTTCCCGCACAGTGCTCAGGTCTGTAAAGAGGGCTGCCTCCCATGAAGTTTCATACTTACCCCTGAGGGCTCCAGAGGGACATGAACCAAAAGGGAAGGAAAGCTAATGCAGAGGCACACCACCCAGCCCCCACCCAGGAATCGTGGTGGTGGGCTCCTGTGAGCGCCAGGAGGGCGTGGACTGCGGCAGGAGCCCCTGAGGCTCTGGGGGTCACAAGGCAGCCAAAACAGAACATGCAGGGGCATAGAGAGACAGCAGAATGGGGATATGGGTAACAACCACCTGCTTCATTCTCAGGCTGGACACAGAGAAAAGCTGCTTGAGCTCAGTCATACGAGGAAAGGGTCAGGTCCTTCAAACAGGCAGTCATTTCTCAGGCAGGAGAGGGTGGTTTTACAGATAGGCCCACAGCGGAGCTGCAAGTACCCAAAGGCTTTCACACATCTTTGAGGCCTAGGTGTCCTAGGAAACAGAGCTGACATTCGGTACTCTTACTCATTTTAGCTGAAATCTAACTTCGGGTCTAGAGTCAAGGGTTGTTTCTAAGGCATGCCAGTCAGAGTGTGCTAGGCTTTGCTGTGGTGATAAGAAGTGTAAAAATCTCAGTGGCTCAAAAAAAAAGGTTTATTTCCTGCTTGTGCTATCAAGTGTGCTTCAAATCAGCTGAGGGACCCAGGCAGTGACAGAGCCTCCACAGTCTGGAATGTTGCCTGGGGTCGTGGCAGAGAAACAGGGGACTTGGTGACTCATCTGCTGGCTCCCGAAGACTTCCACTGGGAGAGACACCCGTGACTCCCTCCGCTCCCTGCACTGACACCACCTAACTTCAGGGGAGGCACAGGATAGAGAAGTACAATCCTCCTGCATACCCAGGGGGAAGAATGCCATGTGAGTGACATGGGTGCTATCTTATTTGTTCAAATTCTGTGATAGGTTTTACTTATTACCATTTTACAAATGAGAAAACTAAGTACAGAGAAGTTAAGTGAATTGCCTAGGGGCACACAGCTAGTAAATGGCAGAGCTAGGACTGAAATACAAGCCATCTGTCTCCAGAGCCTACCTCCCTAACAACAATGACTGAGTACTTTTATTATGAGTCAGTTTTTTTGTATTCATGTAATTTTCATATCAGCCCTGTTTTATGAGAAAAGCAAGGTTTACAAAGAATATATATGTTTCTTGAGGCTCACAGATAATAAATAGCTTTGCTGAGGCTCAACTCTATGAAATATGCAAGACTTTGCAAGATCTGTATTAGCTCAGCCACCAACCATGTGAGAACCCATCTGCAGTGTCCCTAACACGGTCATCTGGGCTTGTGGGAACACTGTGGATTTGACTCAGACTACTCTGTCAGAAAATTTGCCCTCAGGCTGAACTTGAACTCATCATCCATGTAACTTCCTATCCACGGCCCTGGTGTGGCTGGCTGTAGTCACACCAGTCTCAGGTTTGGTGCAGCCTGTGAAATCCACTGTGCTTCATCCATGCTCTTCGTAATATAAACAGTGATTAAGGCAAAATAATTTTATGAGGATAAGAAAGCTTATTACTTTTACAGAATCATATCCATGCATTTACAATCACTATGAGAAGAAAGAGAATGAGAGAAATGGAAGATAAACATCAGAAAAGTAAGACAAAGGATCTATGGAGAAGCAGCAAGCCACATCTAAAGGCCTAACAAGTGACGGGTTGATATCTGGACACATGGGAAGAGACATTCAGTAGATAAGCCATGGTTTTCCTGGAAAGAAGGGAACACACCCCTCTGTGTGCTGGGTGATGAGCTGAGCGCGTGAAGCGCTGCATGGCATGGCCTGAAGGAGGAACCTTTGTATGTTCTACCAGAAGAGCCTGAGCTGTAAGTGCTTTGCTCCCAGTAGTATGTATGACACTATCGAGCCATCTTCCCTCTTGCTACCCTGTGGTCACTTGATGCATCCTTGCAAAATGTCTCACCAGTCAGTGAGCACGGAACCAGGGAAGCTACTGCAGTCACTGGGTCCTGGCACCAAACGCTCGGTTTTCTTGCTAACTGAGCTAACCTGAACTGTAAAAACAATTCTGAAGGCTGGATAAGCATCCTGATCATGATATAGCTAATACATTCATATGGACACCTATACAGAATATTCAATATCTATGTTTTAGAAGAAAGCCACTTTCCCCTACTACATGCTAGAAATAAAAAAATATTAAACACCTTCTCATAGCATCCAAAGGGATAGTTTATTAGTAAAGTGTTGTAGTAAAATGTTTGTTCTAATTTGTTTAGACAAAGAACACTTCCTTTCGTAGTTCAAATTTGACAACAGTACACTCTGAACTAGGTTCAGCATGTACAGAACAGGAATTGAGTCACTAGTTTTACATACAGGTTTTATTTCCTCTTCTTCTTCCTCTTAGCATCTCTGAAAAAAGAAATTCTATAGCCTCAAAAGGTTCTATTTCTTGACTGCAGGTGAAGTAAATCTCATTACTCTGGAATTAAGGACCATTGGGAAGGGGCTGGAATACACGTGCCTCTGATAGCCCAAGCCTTTATCCACAGATGCTGCAAATTAACAGAGTGAAGGAGATTAGGCGAAGTGTTTAAGATTCTCAAAAACAACATTTTCAAGCATCTTCAAGCACTTACAAACACTTGATACTGTAATTAGAAGTAATTATCTTCTCATTAAGCATCTACCAGGCAACCGTGGGGTAACCCACTTTGGGTTACATGCACTAGAAAAAAAGTATTTCTTCAAAATAGCTTATAACTCACACTTTCAATTAATAAAGACTAATCCCTTACAAAATTAGTCAGACCTTGCAAAGATTTGCTGTATATTGTATCATCTACATAGGAATTAAAGGAGGAAAAAGGCCAGATTAAAAATAATAATTGTGCCCTGAGTGGTGGAAGGAGGCAGCTCTGGTAATGAAAATCAAGAGACTCATGCTTAGTACCAAGTGCAAGGACAGCCAAGGGCCCCTGGCGGGGGGGGGGGGCGACTGTGGGTATGTAAGGCAACCTCAAGGAGGCCCAAGTACCTCGAAAACAGGCAAGTTTGGGAAAGGGAAGTGACCACCTAACTAGCACCCCTCACCTCTGTGGGCCTGGGCCCTAAGAACTTGGCCTTCTTGCAGGAAGGGCTTGCAGTTCCTTCTTATGGGTTGATTCGGGATTGGGAGTTCTGAAGAAGAGGAAGCAGGAAGCCCCAATTTTAGGACTAAATGTGAAATAAATGTCATTGTGGCTTTTAGTCTCTATACACAGAAGAAGCTGAGGGAAGGGATGAGTGAAAATCCCTGAGAACTAAATGAAGGAATCTGGACTGCCCACTTGCCCGAAGGGCTGAGGAGAGGTGGGAATACCACGTTCCGCTGGTGGAGAACCACTGCCCAAGGATTGAGGGGGCAGAGGCAGCTCTAAAGGAGGACAGAAATGGGCCTCCAAGGCCCTAGGCAGTGAGCAGAAAAGAATGGCCCACCCTAGCAGCATCAGCCCCAGAGGCAGCCTCCGCCTTTTCCTACAGCATTTATTCACAGCCTCTTACCCGCAAAACACAGAGCGTGGGCATTTTTGGGAGAGACATGTGCTTACCCTAAGTTTCTGAATGATAACTACAAAGCCAGCACCGTCCTGCCATCTTCCAGCACATCCAGTCTGAACCAGGTTTTTGAGGAGTCCTCAGCCCCCTCTTAGATACACACAACAATGGCTAACTTCATACGAGGGGCCGTGATCTGCAACAGAATTTAGACCTTCAGAGCTGGAAGAACTCTTGGAGATCCCACTTGGCCTAATGCCTGTTTTAAAGAAGCAGCTTTAATACAAACCCAAAGATCTTTTCATTTCAATCCATGCTCTGTTCATTACGTGTACGTGCCCTACACAAAAGGGAAAGTGATTAGTCTACTAAAGTATAGCTTCTCAGATAAACATATCAAGTGAATATAATAGTCACAGTATGATAGGGATGTCTATCAGATAACAATAATTATGTTTCCCTTTTTGCCTTGGATGCTTGGAAGCTCAAAACCAAACTTAAGAGTAACTGGTAGACACGGTGATTAGCCTTTTTGCTTCCCCCTCCTTTTTTTTTGACATTCAGATATTATTGCTACTCTAACCATATTTTCCATGTGCCTTATCATAACCTGACTCTTAGTGAAAACAGGTCGGTATACATTAACCTATAGATGCTAGATAGGTCATCCTGCCTGGAGATGAACACTGTATTCTCACTCCCATATGTAATAAGGGGAATGGGGCCAAACACATCCAGCTCATGAATTGGCACGGCTACTTCTATCCCCCCTTGTCAGGGCACCCAGAGAAAGCCATACCAACAGTCACAACTTGACTCATGTCCTTAGTAAGACTGAGCCACGAACCAGCACTTGGCCCCAAGTTCATTTCCAGAGCAAATCTAAACCCCATGATTAAGTCATTCTCTGCAGGTCAGGGTTTAATTTGTTTCTGGTACTATAACAAATACTAAAGGAAAGACATGTACTGGATGCTTTACAGTATAGAATTTTGTTATAAATGGGTCAGAACACTACTAGTCATCAGACAGGGCTTAAAAATATCATACTTAATTTTGAGGGAATAGAAGGAAAACATCTATATTTATTTCTTTCCCTTTTGCAACACTGAAGTTATTTCCTCTGAGCAATTATATTTTTTCTAATGTAAGCCAGAAGTAGTATCACCAAAGAGCAATTAGAAATTAAAAGCCACCTTTAGGCCTACCAAAATAATAAATAGCCTTACATTAAAAGAAAAAAATTTTAATGTCCATGAAAAGTACATTCAATCAACATTTTAGTATTCATTTCTAGTATGGAAAAACAACCTTATTCTTAAGTTGTGTTGGGCCTTCAAATGAAGCCAATCAATATAGAAACTCTGACTTCCTTGGGCCAAATAAAATTCTTTTTTCAAGATAAATCAGATCATGTCCTGTTCCTTCTGAAAACCTTTGAAGTTCCCTAAATGTGAAATTATTAGCAAAGTATTGAAAACTCTCTTGATTAGGGTTCGACCTTAGCCAGATCCCAGTAGACTTATCCATAACGGTATTTTGAGCACATCTATGCACCAGGCACTAGTAAGGATGGAGCTTTGTATACACTCTCATTTAATTCCCCAGCTCCAAGAGGTATGTGTCACTATTTATGCTTTATAAATTTGGAATGGGGAGGCAACAACTAAGTTGTGATTACTGCTAGACACCAAACCAGAATTTGTACCAAGGTCTAAGCTTTTAATCTTCATCTTATTCTGTTAGCCTAAAAAGTCCCTGAAGGCTGCATGCACTTTCCTACTTCTGTAGGTCAAGGGCCTGCTAGTTCCTCACCCTAGTGTGGCCTCCAATGCTTTTAACCCCAATTACCACTCAAGGACCATTCCAAACACTGACTCTTCCACAAAGCCTCCCCCATGCCAAGCTGGGATTGATTGCTCCCTTTGTGCTCTCCCCCAAATTTGCATTTACCCGTTACAGTTCTTATTCTGCAATGTGTTTGTGTGACATTTGTTCCCCCACTATCTTGAGACCTCAGGGGAAGGAATGTCTAATAAGCCTCCTGTGTCCTGCCCTACATTCTTCTTCAATAGGACCTTCGTTATCTGTTGCATGAATCAATGGTTGACAAACAGCCAACTGGGACAGCCAGTCACCCTTCATGTTTGCATTCTCTCAGCCGCACACAGTGAGGGCCGAGAAGAGCCTGCAGTTGAGTGTTTTCAAGACAGACTGGACTGTGGACTATTAATGGCATTTGATTCATGGAAAAGATCAAATATTCAGGAAATTTCAATGTCTCGTGGCTCTCTGTCACTCTAAGCAAAATACAGGTGACCAGTTACCAAATGGTACAGAAAATGCAGGTATAGTCCCTTCCTAAGTGACATTTTCCCCTCAGTTACCCTCATAATTGTTGCAGAAAACCCAGGTACCTGTTCCTTCTAACACACCCATTTTAACTCAATCCATTATTTATGATGGTGTAAAAAAGCAGTCTTGTATTGCACTAAATGAAAACCTTTTAAAAATAATGCATCTATTGCACTAGCAAGATGATTAAGTGTAGTGCCTTGTCCCTTAGGAAATCACAATTCAATAGAACGTGAACACGAAAATAAAGGAGTCATAAAGTCTAAGAAGACAATGACTTGTTTAAAGGGCAAAACCAGGCCTTCAAGAAGACTGGTCCAAGAGAGGACAGGAGCTCGGCAATATAATTCAAATTTATTTAAAAAAGAGAAGCTACCAGCTAAGGACTTAATTAAATTAAACATCATAGAATTTTCTAATGCTTCACATACATTATTTTATGCTTTCCTTTCAAGAATCTGAGATTAGAAATAATTACCCCTATTTTATAGATGGGAAAAATAAGTAACTTGTCTGAAATC
This sequence comes from Smutsia gigantea, assembly GCA_032199065.1. Taxonomy (NCBI): domain Eukaryota; kingdom Metazoa; phylum Chordata; class Mammalia; order Pholidota; family Manidae; genus Smutsia; species Smutsia gigantea. The sequence continues at coordinate 261,635 of JAVSCE010006815.1, read as the reverse complement.
ATAAAGCTAGTAAGTGGCAGAGCTGTGATTCCAGCTGGTTCCAAGGTCTGGGCTCTAATAATATCCTCATTTTTTTTGAGGATGCACATGCCAGACCTTTTACTAGACATGAAAATGTTTCCCATACCCCTACAATCCCTAAAATTTAGTTTACTTAAAAACATATGGTAGAGAAATGAGAAGGGCAAATACTAACAGACACCTTTAGACAGTTTTTGGTGCCACAAGGCAATTACTAGAGATGTTCCCAATTTGACATTAATAAGTAAGAGAAGAAACTAGCTTAAATCCACGATATCTTAAATAAAAAATGTGGGCTGCTTCTGTTCTAACCACTATAATGATTCTCAACACCAGTGAAACATGCCAGCGTGTACATAATTTCCCTCTTCTGGCTAAAGCCCTAGTAGATACTATAATCAGTAGAAGCTCTGTTACCAAGATGCAGATAAGAGAAGGCTTCCTTCTCCCAAGCCACAGCACTTTAAAAGCACCAAAGCTTTGTATTTTGGAGAGAAAATAGTCCTCTAGGAACATACTGCTTTGTAATTTGGGAGAAAGGAAACTACAAAGAAAGAAACTGAATTATGGATTGTGATTTTTCAGATAAACACTACACCATAACCCTTCTGAGAACCCAAGTCTATATTTGGGTTGACTATATTTCCAAAGGGAACAGCCTTCCAGAGCCTACCACAATGCTTGCAGCAACCAGTCAGCTCAGATTCCTAGGAAAGCCCTGATTCCAAAGCCATGTGTCCAAATAGTGGTTAACTAACCCAAGAGTCAGGTGGTTAGTGGTTAAAAGCACTGATGCAGAACTAGACTGTGTAGGTTCAAATTCCAGCTCTGTCACATTAATTGTGTCACTGTGGGCAAGTCGCTTATTCTCTCTATGCCTCATCTGTAAAGTGGGGACAGCGGTATATACTTCTCAAGGTGATGATGAGGATTAAACGAATTCATATTTGTGAAGTACTTGGAACAGGGCTTTGTATAGAGTAGTGCTCTAAGGGTAGGCTATCATTTATTAAACACAACATACTCCAAATAAGCGGCAACTTCAGGGAAGTCCAGAGCCAAGAACAATAATGCTGCTGTTACCACAATTAAGCTCTTCGAGGAGAAGCTGGTAATTGCCCACACCCCCACCCGGTTCCTGGAATCTGCTGGCGAACGCATATATGCATCTTGCAACAGACAGGGGAGGAGAAAAGACAGTAAGGTCTCAAACACATACCAGGAGGTCCTGCAAAGATCAAGTTTCAATAATAGGAAATGAATAGTAAAGATACTAATTTTTAAAAGATGTCCACCCACCCAAAAGAACACCAAGTATTTGAGTGATTTAATCTCACTTTTGAAAAGTTTCAGGACCTCAAATGACTAAATTTTAAAACCTCAATATCTGGTCCTTAATTTTTTAAATGATTGTCACTAGTCTTCTATATTGCTATTTTCAGTAAAACTAGTACTCTAAGGCCCTAAAGATTGATATCTAATACTTCCCACCTCTGAGTATTTAAGCAAAACAAGGGAAAATTGCATTTAAAAACTTTAATGATTATAACTTGCTACTGCCTCCAAAAAAGCCTCTTCAACTAATTCTTGAGGGTAGGATGTCATGGAAGCCCGGAAGCTTGTTTTTATAGAAAATGTGTGTTTTTGGACCAGGCTATAGTTAATTCCATGACCTTATCTGCCAGTGGTGTCATTCTTTAATTTTATCCAGGTTCTCTCTCCTTCACCCCTTATTCAAAGTGTCACTGAATTGTTATTTCTTTGTCCAGTAATTTCTCTTTAGATTGACCCTTCCTTGCTACTCCCCAGGTCCATCTACCTGAATCCAGACCTCACTCCCTATCTCACCTACATAAAAGGCAGTAGTTAAACCAATTTTCATTGTTTTCAACTTTCTACTTCTTCAATCCAATCCACGGAGAGTCCTTACACTGATCTCACAAACGCCTACTTCCCCACATTACAATGCTCCTCAAGAGGTACAACGGTTCCTCCTTTCACAAAGGAATTGGGTTCTTCCCCTGAGGAATTTTTCCTATTCCAACTATCCAATATCTTCCTCCTTCCTTCTACCCCCCACCAGACAGAGCTCAGCTCTGTATGACACAGAACGCATTTCTATATTTTCTCTTTAACCTCAGTGTTTCCATCATTCCCTTTTGGACGTATCACTTCCAAGGCCGCTGTCTTATTCAAATCCTACCATCCCTTCAAGATTTATTCCCTGAGGCCTTTCCTGCCATATTACTTCTTCCCTTTCTGATGCACCTGGGCTCCTGTTAATGTGGCTGAATGAGATCCTACTTGTTCTATCCTGCTTATTGGATTTTTAGGGTACTGAAAGTATTCACTTTTTTAGACGCCATATGACACTAAGCACAGAACCAAGAGTAGCACTGAGTGGCAAGTACTGATTTATGAAACCAACGTCGTAGGCCCTAAAGTGGTATATTCCAAATCATGGATGAGACCCACATAAGAAGTACATATTTACCAAGACACACTACATACATATGTGCATGTATATACACACATGTAATAGATGAGTTTATAAAATAATTCTACTACATGCAATGCAACTGTATTTTAAAAAAAGCATGGTTAGCTCATTTTTTGGACAGTTGCATATTAGGAAATTATAACTAATTTTGTTAGGCTATATTAATTGTATTAAAAACTCCTAGTTTTTATACATGTCAGAAGCACACACACAAAAGGCAAATATGAACATTTTTACTTGTTAGAACTGGATAAGGTGGATGTGTACTTGCTCTACTATCCCTCCTGATTTTCCATATAAAATGTAAAATGATACTCATCACTCATTAAAATCATTTCATGACCAACGAATGGGTTTCAATCCTGTTTGAAAAACAGTGTTTTATAATTAGGAAGAAGACAAACCACTTGTTTCTATGTTTGCTAATTATATTTAAGGAGGCTCTACCATACTGATCAATGTTCTGTGGTAACTTCCTGGCTATTGGGTCAATACAGGATTCAGTTTCCTATTGCTGTAAGCCCACTAATCTCTCCTTCAACATCTTTCCTATGAAACTTCCTATGAATCACTATTACCTTAGTAGGAAGGTATAAGATTAAGGACTAGTTTAACACTTGCAGAGATCACAGAATCAGAACTTATCCTCAGACTTCTCATCCTAAGAAAGATCTTTGCGGTTTCCATGAAGGCTTTAAAAGGACTACATCTGGGAACAGCAAGAGTTCAAGACAATGCATAGAAACTGAACATGTGAATGGAAACAAACATGTGCACTGGTTAAAACGTTCTCCCTTCCTTCTTCTTTAAGAAGTGGTTCTAATACAAGACTACTGAACAGAGTCAGTAACACCTCATTTAAGTAACACTAAGAGGGGAAGTTTTATAGATGAGTGAATGGAATTTCTAGAAAATTGAAGTTCTTGTCATTTAAAGGTCAACATTTTAAGTCTTGGCTGATGATGGATTTCTAAATTTCTAAATTCCCAAGCCTGCTTTCCTACTGACTGGGGTTATCCATATGACCAAGTTTAAATTGTGACACAGCATCATGACATCAGGAAGAAGCTTGGACTAGATCGATTGGAGACCTACGGTCTATTAACTCTTGAGTCTTAGGTCCTTTTTTTTTTGACAAAATAAGGTGGCTGAACTTCACAACCTCTACGGCGTTTGTAGCTCTTCTAATCTGACAATTCTGTCACTACTAGGTCTGTGAAGCTGGCATCCTTAAGCACATGCCCACGATCACAAACAGCTTATTTACCCTTCCTAATGATGAGCTTTATTCACCAAAATGAAAACACATCAAAAAGCAGTTAAAAACCATACTGCAGCAAGTGAAAAGAATGACACACAAGACAGACGAACCTCAATAACGTCAAACTTAATGAAAGAAACCACACACAAAAATGTACATACTGTGTGATTCCAGTGCTATGGAGGTCGGACAGTGCCAGGGAGCAGGGATGGGGAGAATGGTCCACCAGAAGCGGGCACAAGGGCGTGCTGGGGTGCACACACAGGTAAAATCATGTACTGTACTGCAAGTAATTCCTCAAAAAAGTGAAAAACAAACTTAGAATTTGAAAACACAGGACCTGTCAAAATTACTACAGTATCTATAACACTGCAGAGACTCAATGACTGAATGTAGATTAACATACAGTATTGTTCAATTTTAGCAGGAAAAGAACTTTAATTTCATTAGTGTATCACTCATACTGCATTTTGTCAGTTCTTTAACATTTTTAAAGTTTCCAAAACCTTTCATGACAGTAGCTAATAAATACTTGTTTTTAGTACTGGAATACAAAAGAGCAAATGCACAAAACACACACACAAAAAGAGTAGACATCTTTATGGGATACTAGCAAGGCACTAATATTAGTGGTGTAACTTAACTAAATACATCTGATTTAGACATAAAAATATTTAACCTTAAATTCTGCAAAATGCAGAAAAATCCTAACTACCATATTCAGGCACATTGCAAATGCCCGGGTTTGTTACATAATAATAATTTAGAAAGCCAATGTTTCTCAAAGAGGCTGAATTTAACTAAAAGCACACAAAGTACAATTAGGGCTTACTTCACTTTAGACCAAATGTCTTTATGATAGTTTATGGAACTAATTAATTTAGGTTCCAAGCCAGACTCCCCAAATATAGAATTTCCCTTCAGAAGTGTTTTTTCTGAGCATCTTTTCTGAGCTAGGCAGTATGCTAAAAGCACTGGAGTGAGCACAATAAACTTTGCCCTCGGAGTTCACTGTCTGGACAGGGAGACATAGAGAATTACATAACTGTAGAAAAATGGAATAAGTACTATAAGGAAACAAAGAGGTGGAAATAAGTAACCAGAATGCTTCAATGAGACACCTTCTAAGATGGTATTTGACTTGGACCTAGAAAAGGAGGCTCAAAAATCAGTGAATGGTGCATTCACAGTTGCATAAACTAGAATATTTAGGAAACTAAAAAAGTTCCTTGGGGTATCTAGAATTTAGAATGACTAAATGAGTCTTATCAATTCAGCGTATGATGAGGGCTGGGGCAAAAAAGAGGTGCAGGGCAAGTATTTCTAATGGGAGGTGGCAAGAGACTCTGAAGAACACAGATTGCCTGTTGCAGGCTCTGTAGACCATGTTAGACTTGACACTTTACCATGTATGCAGGGAGAGCCAGTTTTTTAATAATAGGTAGGGAGTTTATTTTTAATCATAAAAATAAAATAATGAGAAATAGAGACGTCAAAATATCAAAAAAAGCAGGGGAAGAAATCACCCATAAAACCTTCCCTTAAATAAAATTATTTAGATCCTTATAAATTTTTTCCAAACATAGAACTGTGACTGTACTACATAGGTTTTTTTTTTACATTTTACTTTTTTTTTGGTATCATTAATCTACATTTACATGTGCAACATTATGGTTACTAAACTCCCCACTTCATCAGGTCCCCCCCACTTACCCCCTTACAGTCACTGTCCATCAGCATAGTGAGATGCTATAGAATCACTACTTGTCTTCTCTGAGTTGTACAGCCCTCCCCGTGCCCCCCCAACATTATGTCTGCTAATCGTAATGCCCCTTTTTCCCCCCTTGTCCCGCCCTTACCACCCATCTTCCCCAGTCCCTTTCCCTTTGGTAAATGTTAGTCCATTCTTGGGTTCTGTGAGTCTGCTGCTGCTTTTTTCCTTCAGTTTTTTTCTTTGCTTTTATGCTCCTCATATGAGTGAAATCATTTGATACTTGTCTTTTTCAGCTTGGCTTATTTCACTCAGCATAATACCCTCTAGCTCCATCCATGTTGTTGCAAATGGTAGGATTTGTTTTCTTCTTATGGCTGAATAATATTCCGTTATGTATATGTACCACATCTTCTTTATCCATTCATCTACTGATGGACATTTAGTTTGCTTCCATTTCTTGTCTATTGTAAATAGTGCTGCAATAAACATTAGGGTGCATCTGTCTTTTTCAAACTGGGCTGCTTTATTCTTAGGAAAAACCTAGGAGTGGGATTCCTGGGTCAAATGGTATTTCTATTTTGGGCTTTTTGAGGAACCTCCATACTGCTTTCCACAATGGTTGAACTAATTTGCATTCCCACCAGCAGTGTAGGAGGGTTCCCTTTTCTCCACATCCTCGCCAACATTTGTTGTTGTTTGTGTTTTGGATGTTGGCCATCCTCACTGATATGAGGTGATATCTCATTGTGGTTTTAATCTGCATTTCTCTGATGATTAGCGATGTGGAGCATCTTTTCATGTGCCTGTTGGCCATCTGAATTTCTTCTTTGGAATAGTGTCTATTCATATCATATCCTCTGCCCATTTCTTAATTAGATTATTTGCTTTTTGTTTGTTGAGGTACGTGAGTGAGTTCTTTATAAATTTTGGATGTCAACTTGTCATCGGATACATCATTTCTCAATATGTTCTCCCATACTGTAGGATGTCTTTTTGTTCTACTGATAGTGTCCTTTGCTGTACAGAAGCTTTTCACCTTGATATAATCCCACTTGTTCATTTTTGCTTTTGTTTCCCTTGCCCAGGGAGATATGTTCATGAAGAAGTCGCTCATGTTTATGTCCAAGAGATTTTTGCCTATGTTTTTTCTAAGAGTTTTATGGTTTCATGACTTACATTCAGGTCTTTCATACATTTTGAGTTTACTTTTGTGTATGGGGTTAGACAGCAGTACAGTTTCATTCTCTTACATGTAGCTGTCCAGTTTTTCCAACACCAGCTGCTGAAGAGGTTGTCATCTCCCCACTGTATATCCAAGGCTCCTTTATCATATATTAATTGACCGTATATGTTTGGATTAATGTCTGGATTTTCTATTCTGTTCCATTGGTCTGTGGGTCTGTTCTTGTGCCAATACCAAATTGTCTTGATTACTGTAGCTTTCTAGTAGAGCTTGAAGTCTGGGAGCGTAATTCCCCTGTTTTATTCTTCCTTCTCAGGATTGCTTTGGCTATTTGGGGTCTTTTGTGGTTCCATATGAATTTTAGAACTATTTGTTCCAGTTCATTGAAGAATTCTGTGTGTATTTTGATAGGGATTGCATTGAATCTGTAGATTGCTTTAGGTAGTATAGCCATTTTGACAATATTTATTCTTCCTAGCCAAGAGCATGGGATGCATTTCCATTTGTTAGTGTCCTCTTTGATTTCTCTTAGGAGTGTCTTGTAGTTTTCAGGGTATAGGTCTTTCACTTCCTTCGTTAGGTTTATTCCTAGGTATTTTATTCTTTTTGATGCGATTGTGAATGGAATTGTTTTCCTATTTCTCTTTCTGTTAGTTCATCTTTACTGTATAGGAAAGCAACAGATTTCTGTGTGTTAATTTTGTATCCTGCAACTTTGCTGAATTCAGATATTAATTCAACTAGATTTGGAATGGAGTCTTTAGGGTTTCTTTATGTACAATACCATGCCATCTGCAAATAGTGACAATTTGACTTCTTCTTTACCAATCTGGATGCCTTGTATGTCTTTGTTTTGTCTGATTGCTGTGGCTTGGACCTCCAGCACTATGTTGAATAACAGTGGAGAGAGTGGGCATCCCTGTCTTGTTCCCGATCTTAGATGAAAAGCTTTCAGCTTCTCGGTTAACTATGATGTTAGCTGTGGGTTTGTCATATATGGCATTTATGATGTTGAGGTACTTGCCCTCTATACCCATTTTGTTGAGAGTTTTAATCATGAATGGATGCTGAATTTTGTCAAATGCTTTTTCAGCATCTCTGTAGATAATCATGTGGTTTTTGTTCTTCTTTTTGTTGATGTGGTGGATGATGTTGATGGATTTTCGAATGTTGTACCATCCTTGCATTCCTGAGATGAATCCCACTTGATCATGGTGTATGATTTTCTTGATGTATTTTTGAATTTTGTTTGCTAAAATTTAGTTGAGTATTTTTGCATCTATGTTCATCAGGGATATTGGTCTGTAATTTTATTTTTTTGTGGTGTCTTTGCCTGGTTTTGGTATTAAAGTGATGCTGGCTTCATAGAATGAGTTTGGAAGTATTCCCTCCTCTTCTATTTTTTGGAAGACTTTAAGGAGAATGGGTATTATTTCTTCTATATATGTCTGGTAAAATTCAGAGGTGTATCCATCTGGCCTGGGGGTTTTGTTCTTAGGTAGTTTTTGATTACCGATTCAATTTCTTTGCTGGTAATTGGTCTGTTTAGGTTTTCTGTTTCTTGCTTGGTCAGTCTTGGAACATTGTATTTTTCTAAGAAGTTGTCCATTTCTTCTAGGTTTTCCAGCTTGTTAGCATATAGATTTTCATAGTATTCTCTAATAATTCTTTGTATTTTTGTGGAGTCCATCATGATTTTTCCTTTCTCATTTCTGATTCTGTTTATGTGTGTAGATTCTCTTTTTTCTTAATAAGTCTGGCTAGGGGTTTATCTATTTTGTTTATTTTTTCAAAAAACCAGCTCTTAGTTTCATTGATTTTTTCTATTGTTTTATTCTTCTCAATTTTATTTATTTCTTCTCTGATCTTTAGTATGTCCCTCCTTCTGGTGACTTTGGGCCTCATTTGTTCTTCTTTTTTCAATTTCAATAATTTTGTCTTTAGACTATTCATTTGGAATTGTTCTTCTTTCTTTAAATAGGCGTGGATTGCAATATACTTTCCTCTTAGAAGTGCCTTTGCTGCGTCCCACAGAAGTTGCAGCTTTGTGTTTTTGTTGTTATTTGTCTCCATATATTGTTTGATCTCTGTTTTAATTTGTTCGTTGACCCATTGATTATTTAGGAGCATGTTGTTAAGCCTCCATGTATTTGTGAGCCTTTTTGTTTTCTTTGTACAATTTCTTTCTAGTTTTTTACCTTTGTGATCTGAGAAGTTGGTTGGTAGAATTTCAATATTTTTGAATTTACTGAGGTTCTTTCTGTGGCCTAGGATGTGGTCTATTCTGGAAAATGTTCCATGTGCACTTGAGAAGAATGTGTATCCTGCTGCTTTTGGGTGTAGAGTTCTGTAGATGTCTGTTAGGTCCATCTGTTCTAGTGTGTTGTTCAGTGCCTCTGTCTTAACTTATTTTCTGTCTGGTTGATCTGTCCTTTGGAGTGAGTGGTGTGTTGAAGTCTCCTAAAATGAGTGCATTGCTTTCTATTTCCTCCTTTAATTCTGTTAGTATTGGTTTCACATATGCTGGCGCTCGTGTGGTGGGTGCATATATATTTATAATGGTTATATCCTCTTGTTGGACTGACCCCTTTATCATTATGTAATGTCCTTCTTAATCTCTTGCTACTTTCTTCGTTTTAAGGTCTATTTTGTCTGATACAAGTGCTGCAACACCTGCTTTTTTCTCCTTGTTTGTATGAAATATCTTTTTCCATCCCTTCACCTTTAATCTGTGTATATCTTTGGGTTTGAGGTGAGTCTCTTGTAAACATCATATAGATCGGTCTTGCTTTTTTACCCATTCTATTACTCTGTGTCTTTTGATTGGTGCATTCAGTCCATTTACATTTAGGGTGATTATTGATAGATATGTACTTATTGCCATTGCTGGCTTTAGATTTGTGGTTACCAAAGGTTCAAGCATAGTTTCTTTACTATCTAACAGTCTAACTTAACTCTCTGTTCAGCTATTATAAACACAGTCTGATGATTCTTTATTTCTCCCTCTTCTTCTTCTTCTTTCTCTATTCTTTATATACTAGGTGTTTTATTCTGTACTCTTTTACATTTCCTTTGACTGTTTTTGTGGAGAGTTGATTTTACTTTTTGCCTTTAGTTAGTATTTAGACAGTCTGCTTTTTTGCTATGATTTTATTTTCTCTGGTGACATCTTTTTAGCCTTAGGAGTGCTTCCATCTAGAACAGTCCCTTTAAGATATCCTGTAGAGGAGGTTTGTGCGAGGCAAATTCCCTCAGCTTTCGCTTGTCTGGGAATTGTTTAATCCCTCCCTCAAATTTAAATGATAATCGTGCTGGGTACAGTATTCTTGGTTCAAGTCCCTTCTGTTTCATTACGTTACATATTATCATGCCATTCTCTTCTGGCCTGTAAGGTTTCTGTTGAGAAGTCTGATTGGTTTTCCTTTGTAGGTGACCTTTTTTCTCTCTCTAGCTGCCTTTAATACTCTGTCCTTATCATTGATCTTTGCTATTTTAATTAGTATGGGTCTTGGTGTTGTCTTCCTTGGGTCCCTTGTGTTGGGAGATCTGTGGGCTTCTGTGGTCTGAGAAACTATTTCTTTCTCCAGCTTGGGGAAGTTTTCAGCAATTATTTCTTCAAAAATACTTTCTATCCCTTTTTCTCTCTCTTCTTCTTCTGGTACTCCTATAATGTGAATACTATTCCATTTGGATTGGTCATACAGTTCTCTTAATATTCTTTCATTCCTAGAGATCTTTTTATCTCTCTCTGCCTCAGCTTCTCTGTATTCCTGTTTTCTGATTTCTATTCCATTAACATGCTCTTGCACCTCATCCATTCTGCTCTTAAGCCTGTCGATCACTTGTCTGATTTCTGCATTGTCTTTCCTCACTTCCTCCCTTAGCTCTTGCATATTTCTCTGTAGATCCATCAGCATGGTTATGACTTTTATTCTGAATTCTTTTTCAGGAAGATTGTGTAAGTCTATCCCATCAGGCCCTCTCTGGGGTTGTCTGGGTAATCTTTGTCTGTACCATATTCCTCTGTCTTTTCATGGTGATAGAGGTGGTCACTGGTAGGTGCCACATGTGTCAGCTGGGAGAACAAAGTTCCTTCCTCCTTGTTCTCCTTGCCCTTCTCCCGGGCCTGAACTGGTTTCTTGCACACCAGGAGGCAGTCTCTGGGATAATCCCCTGAGCTGCCTGTGTGCAGGGTGGCCCTCAGCCTAGCCTATAACGGGGGTTTGAAGTCTCGCTGGGTGCATTCTGGTCCCCTTGGTGCTTTCCAGTCCTTGTTGTGGGTTCTGGGGTCCTTCCTGCTTAGCTGTGCGCCAGCCAGGAGAGATTCTGTGAGGATGCTGTGGGCGGGACTGCTCCTCCGCTGTTCTGCAGCAGTGGCGGATCCCAGACCCTTTGCAGTGCTGGCCAGGGTGGACGGTGGGGAATGAATGGAAGGCTGCTGACCTCTGTGGAAAGCCTTGGCGTGGCTGCTTTGCGCAGCTGCTGGCCAGGGGGTCCGAAATTCCCCAAGACTCCCAGCCTGCTGGGCTGAGTGTGCTGGGATGATTCTGTTCCACTGTTGGGCCCTTGTCTCTTTAAGACTTTTTTAAAAAAGCGCCCACTTTTCTTTTGTCCCGGGGAGCCGGGTGAGGGGACCTGCTTGCAGTCTCCATCTCAGATCCTGCCCTTCTGTTTCTCTAATCTCCGATATACCACGCGATGTGTGTCAGTGCTCCCGGCACAGATCACCAGGGCTGTTTATTTGGCGGGCCTGTGCCTCCACTCCCTCCCCACTCTGAATCTTTTCCTCCTGCAGGTGCGCTGGGGTGGGAGAGTACTCGGGTCCTGCTGGGTTGCAGCTTTGTATCTTTCCCGCTTTGTGAGGTGCTGAGTTCTCGCAGGTGTAGCTGTAGCCTGGCTGTTGTAGTGTATCTTCTGGTCTCTTTTTTAGGAATAGTTGTATTTGTTGTATTTTCACAAATATATATGGTTTTGGGAGGAGATTTCCACTGCCCTGCTCACGCCACCATCTTCCCAGAAGCCTCATACATAGGGATTTTTTGGATTTGGTTCATGTGCTCTCACTTTAAGAAGGATTCATTTAATGAATTGGTAGGATTTGGTCAATATATGCATGTACATTCTTACTGTATTGCCTACCAACACTGAGCAGGCCTTTGTCTGGGAGGCAGGGGTTGTATAACCACACTATTTTTTTTAACATCATTTGAAGCTAAGGACAGCTGAGTTCTTACCTAAAATAATATTATCCATCACATGATGGAAAACCAGGCATTTTGCCTCATAAATACATGATCAATAATTTATTCCATCTCCACTCATCTCTTCTGGGGATCTGAAATGCTAAACAAATGCACAGTCCTCATGCTTTTTTATCAGAGGGCTTGACAGATTACAAAGGACAAAATCTTTATCTAGGATGAAAGAATAGGCAGGAGTTAAAGATGACTTCACTGAAAGGTACAACTCCTTTTGTCTTTTATTTATGGATTGAAAAGAGAAATCCTTGAATGTACAGCACAAATTGTATTCTCCTCATTCTCAGCCATAGTTACAGAAGATATCCCAGAGTCTCCTGACGATAGGCAAGCACCTCAGAACACCTATCTCTACTGTTATGACTCAAATTCAGTCTAAAAATTATTTAAATCCAAATTATATTAGTAAAAGGATAAAAAAACAAAAGACATACGAAGGATAGAAAGAAGTCTGCGAAAGCTTCAATGCCAGATGCTTTTCTTTCTCTTTATTGGGAATTGTAATAAACCAAGTCATGGGTCTGTAGCAGATTTAGAGCCCTAAGGTCCTGACAGACGGCAAGAACTCTCAGACAGGAACACCTGCTCCGACCTTATTACAGGACTGCCTAGGTGCAGAATTACTGTTGGAAAACATATTAATTTTATGCCCAATTGGAAGAAAGCCTTCCTTAAGAGCCTTTACTCATGCTCAGGTAGCCAAGATAGATGAACAATGGGGTTTTCTTTTTGTCTTATATTGGAAAAGCTGATGATCTTAGTAAGACTCCAAGAGATGCTAACTATATAATAGTATTCCAATATGGTACACTTTATTAAATTGATGCAGTCCACCTACTTTATTCAGAATTTCAAAATGTTAAAGGACCATCTGTTCAAGATTCACCAACTGAGAACAGTATGAAATGTCATTCAGCCCAAGATACTACCCTGAATTTGATGAATTGAAATTTTTTTCATTTCTTCTATACTTGATGATGCCTCTGATGTCATACATTCTTTAGATGCTGTTATAACTGATGTTTTATTAGTAAGCCCACTGTAAATGTATCTGTAAGCACCACTGTGTCAGAGAAAAACTTTGCTCAATTGCTTTTCATCCTTGATAAACATGAGTCAACAATCAGTGAACATATATTTCATATTACAAGACTGACTAAATGTGTTCAATCATATCTAATCAGAGACAAGAGAATGTTTATTTTATTAAGGGGCACATCCTTCAAAGGAACCAAACTTTATACATAAACGGGGAAGCGACAAACATAATTAGGCAAGAATTAAATGACAAGCAGATTTGGACACCATCATTTATTTTCCACTTATATAGCATCTTTCATCAAAAATTTCAATCTGTCTTGCCAAATGTTCTCATCTTAACCTGGAATATGATTATCTACAGTGTTACAAGTCCATTCTGAATTTCACACTGAACAACTGACAGGTATTCAATCTTTAGGACTCATTGCTAGTATTTACTTCCCCCTTGCCTCTCACATCACAAAGTTCTCTTTTGTAATATTCCTCCCAACACCTAATGCTTCCTTTCTCTCCATCACTTGATACCTGCATGTCTAGGTCTTTTATACTTCATATCTGGACCACTGCAACGATCTCCTGACTCATCTCACTGTCTTCAGGCTGCCCCCTCAGTGGTCACCACATAGGTTGTCCACAGTATGAGGTCTAAACTCCATTAGCAGGAAATCAAGGTCCTCCATGTCTTGACCAAAACCTGTTTCTCTCCAGATTTTGCACTCACACTCTTACACCAAACCGCCTGAACCAGGTGAACTTTGACCAGATCAAGAACAACATGCCCAGAGTATTTCTATTAGCTCCCCTCACCTTTGCTCATGTGCTCCCCCGATGCCTGCAGTCTCGCTACCCTTCCATCTCTACCACAGACTCGGTGCCTGCTATGTGCCCATCAGCATGACAGAGGTTGAACCTATTTTGTCTCTAATCCTCACCCCAATTTTACAAATTATGCCCAGTCTGTCATGATGAGTATCAAAGAAATCAAGGACTTTGAAAAGGTAGCTAGTGATGAGCCAGAGTTCAAACTCAGGCCTCATTCCATAGCTTACATTCTTTCTAAAACCTCAGGTTTCCTGGAATACTACCCCCAACTCTATACTTACCAAACCATGGAGGTTCGTCCAGAATCTGGCTCAATTTAACCTTTTCCACAAAAGTCACTGTCTTATCATCTCTAATCTAATAATCAGTGCTTACTCAGAACTGCTACTCTTACTGAGTCCTTCTTGCTGCACTAAATCCTTCATTACCTTGTATTATTAACTACCATATTCTTTTCCCCCCTTTTTTGGAGTCCTATGGCCTCACATTGTGTGTTTGAACACAGGAGACACTCAACGGTGTTATAATTGAGTCGTTTGTACTTTGATATTATTTCCCATGGATAAAATTCCTACCAGGGAGGATAATTTTGGTAACTAAATAAAAGATGTTCTATAATAAGGGTTGAGCCTACAAACTGGAAAGATCAGAGGATAAGGCTAATTTGGTGGCTTAAAAATGTTATCGAGGACCCAAGCTCTTTCCATTTCCTCACCCCACCACCTTCAGGACATCTGCTTAGTTCCTCACAGAGGCAGAAGAACTAATACAGTCCTAGGAATCACATGTAGTTAAATTTCTGGCTATAGACAAATATACTGCTTTTCTTTCATATTTTATTAAGGAGGAAAACATTTTCCAGAAACCCCTCAGCAGATTTCCCCTTAGGTCCTTTTGGCCAGGACTGAGTCATATGTCCATGTACTAGTTGCAAGGGAGTCTGTAGACGAAGTATCTAATATCTTCAGCCTCTATTGCAGGAGTTGGCTCAGCCAGCCGGGTAGAAAGGGAAAGAAAATGGTGCTAGAAAACTGTTAGATAAATATTAATGCAATGATAAACTCTGTGTAATGAAACTCCTCCACATCCAAACAAATTAACTATCATCAGAAAGCTTTGCTAATCACGTTTGCTAATGCCACTGCAAGAGAGTGCCGTTTGCAGTAGAGGAAGGAGAGACCAGAATTGGAATCTCCCAGTTCTTCAGCCAATAAATTGTAAATACGTTCCTGTTCCTCAGAAATCTAAATATCACAATCTCTTCCACCATCATGACCATCACAAGGAAGGGAGGCCAAGCAGGGAACCGGCCCTTTTGAGCTTCCCTATGGTTCCCCAAATACCTTAATATAGGCAAAAATTTCAAGAGATTTAAAAACCAGAAGTGGATGTGAAGGCATTTATAAGCCTTTGCCTTTTTCTATTATTCTTCTTTGCTGCTTCTAACAGGAGAGTCTGCCTTATAGCACCACCACCACCACCACGACCATCTGTTTCCAATTCTGGAATCAATGTAGACATCTATCAATGGAGAACCACTTAGGAAAATTCAAGTACACTGGAAAACAATGCAGCCACTAAAATGTTGGATCTCAACTGGTGACCACGGGAAGCTTTCCAAACTAAACTGTTCAGGGAGAAAAGCAAGATGCAGAGCTGTATGTACATACATTCATTTGTGCTTTATATATACTTTAAAACAGTGGTGGGATTTATATAAATGTATAGAAGTGTACTCTATTTGTACGGAAATTTCCAGCAAGATATCTTAGGAATTGTGGATGGTACCTTTGGGGAACAGGACTGGGAATCTGTGGACTGAGTACCTTTTGTTTTATATATTTTTTTGGCATAGTTTGTTTTTATCCACCTTGTTATTTTCACATTTTTAAAAGAGTCCCCACTGTCTACATCCTCAAAATGAGACGAATACCCAAATACCTTCAAAATTTCATTAGTATATTCAAGATACTTTATTTCCTCTTAGGCCCTACAATTTTACTAATAATAGCAAAATGACAGTCCTCAGTATTCAGGATAGTAAGCATTTTTGTAACTCAAACTACCTTGATGATTTAGTTTATGCAATTAGTTTTAGAAAAACTCCCTACTTTAAAAAGGGCTTAAAACTGCAACTTTCCAAGGAAGTAAAACCATGCATTAAAAGGTAGTTCTAAAAATATTATTATGGAACTAAGCTGGAATTACCAAGTCATAAGTATGAGTTTTCAAACGGAAATCTCATTTAAAAAATATACAAATGTTACATTGTTCTTACAGAACTCTTCACAAAATACCTACAATCTCTTCAAGGGGCCATTGCTACTGAAACATTTCCATTAAAAACTAAGTTTTCTAATGCTCACAGCTTTGTATCTGTATTTTGTGGGAAATGATGTTTCCAACACAAGCTCTTCACTGAGAACACCAAAGGAGCAGGTGGCGGCCGTGTGTAATAGGCATACACACACACACACACACACGCACGCACACACACACACATGCACACACACCCCATTCATGGTGGCTGGCTGCAAAGAGTCAGAGTCCATCTAGTGATTGCGTATAGCTCATGCGACTCCTGAGGATGAGACTCTTATTTGTGTTTCTCAGGTTTTAAAGTTTGGTTTTGCCTTTCAAAAATGGTTTCTGTAATAACTACAAAAAGCAATAAAACTATGTCCTTTAGGTTGAAGTTTCTCAGAAGCCAAAAAAGAACTACTTTCATGTAAAAATTTTTTTTGATGGTTCTAGGATTTATAAACACAGCAATACTGAAATCAGATTACAAAATATATTTGAAATGTTTGCATTTAATGAATTCTTAAAACATTAAAAATTGACCTTTAAATGTACACCTGCCCTAGAGATACAAAAATTACATTCCTAGGAACAAGTGCTCATGTTTGGAGAGGGGAAAAAAATAGTCATAGCAGCAATGTGAAAACAACAGAAAACAACAACTACCACCCAGAAATAATCCAAAGGTCTCCAGGCAATAGAATGGATATATATACCTTGTGTGTATTTGTACCATGGAACAAAATGAACCATAGCTACAAGAATTAAAATAGATAAAGTTTAAAAGAAGCAAGTTAAGAACACATGAGTTATGAATTCTACTTTATAAAGATCAAATGCAGGCAAACTCTTGTTTAGGTATAAACAAGGTGATAGAATGACAGAGAGAAAGCAAGGGAACGGTCAACACAAACTTTATAGGACAGCATGACCTCACAGGGGAGGGGAGGCTCATGATGCAAGGACATGCAATTAGGGAAAGGGTAACGGGGTCAAGTTTGATTTCTTACCCTGGATTTCATGTGCAAGGGTATTTCACATTATTTTTTAGGTGACATATCTTCTACATGTAATATTTTATAATTTATAAACATTAAAAAAATAAAAATTATGGAATAGTTACACGGCAAAATAAGTGTGAGTGTGCAAGTTATGATGAATAACATCTTTAATCCTATTGTTTTTTTTCTGGCTCTGTACTTAACTCTTTTGGTAATAAGGTTAAAATCTAAATTTGAGGCCCATTTAATTGTGGGCAGACATCAAAGGCCCTCAGGCCACCCCCTGCAATAGGTCCTGATTTAGTATTCCTAGGTCATCCTCCCCACCAGTTCACACCCAGGAACAGGAAAGATAGTCAAGAAAGAGCCCTCAAATTTCCCCCAGGCTATAGATTAACTCCCAGGCATCCTGCAAACCACCCTTGTCTGCATTTACGCAACCCATTCCTCCAGGGTTAGCAGGAAGAGGAAGAGCTGGGAGGGGCCAGCTATCAGAAAAAGGCTTCTCCAGAGGAGCCCGACAGCCAGCAGCTGGCAAGAAGAGACCCCCCTCATATCAAAGGCTACCAAAGCTGTTTCCCAAGCTGAGCTCTGGAAGTCTGGGTGGCAATTCTTCCCATTAATTCCAACTGAAACTGGGCACAACAATCTCTGTCAACTGTTGTACTCACAACGCTACGAGACTATTCAGATGCTTTGCTGTTAGAATTGGCCCTCTCATTTTTTTTTATTAGCAGAAATTTAATCTCCAAGATGCAAAGGATCAAACAATAAGCAGAAAAGTTTTCCAACTCTTCCACCTCTAACTGTTCTAGTTTCTAAAGGCTGGAGATCATTATCAACAAAAAGCCCACCTTTGTGACTTTTATACAAGCCTGTGATATAGAATTGGGGAAAAATACTTGAATAAATGTGTTCAAATATTTTAATGTCCCAGAAATGAAAGACAGATTGTAATTTATTTTGTAGCAATATACAGAAGTCTTCCATGATGCAGACACACCCACACAGCCAGCATATTTCCTATGAGGTCAAGCAGCTCACACAGGCAGAATTCAGGCATAATGGAACCTTCACTGCCCCACAGGAAGCCCTGAATCTGTCACCATGGGGTGTCTGAGGATGTCGGGAGGAGCCCTGATTCTTCCCATGCACACTACGCTTCTCCACAGCTGTGCCCACCCCCAAATCACGGCTGGAAGGCAGGCACCACAACCTTTCTGACTCTGTCACACAAAGTCAACTTTATGGAGTCTGAAGTTTCCAAGGGAGGAGTCAAAGATACCATTTGCCAAAGGACCAGATGTTAAAGTACAAAGTTAGCTTCCAACTCAGTCTGGTTAGACCCAGGATTACTTTCAAATTGACAGGGAAGAAATGGATTGTTTCCAGACAGCAGCTGGCACTCGCAAACCCAGCTATCTGTTCACCTCTTAAATCACATACATTGGAGTTACATTTATAAAGGACCAAACATTAAGGAGCTGGTAGCTCAAAAGGAGTTTAGGTAGTTTAAAACCTAGAAAGCTGCTGAGAAATCAGGGAGGGATTTGGGGTAAGCACAAGACAACTATTAAGAGCACAAATACAACCTGTGTCTCCTTCGAGTATCCCATAGAATATCAATGACCACAAAGCTCTACAATACATATTTGCACAGTCTGGTAGAAATTGGAGAAGGGCGAAGAGACTTACCAAACACCACACAACAAATCAGGCTGCAGACCAGGATCGCCAAGCAGCTCACTCTCTGGCCTGAGAGGCATTTGAGCCTGGCAGGAAGGCAGGCTAGACTCTAACAGCACCTACCATATGACTCACCCTGGACTTTGGAGATACTGCTCACATATCTCTGAGTATTCCTGTTTGTCTCAGAGAAACTCCACACCCTGCGCTGTAACCAATACAACTGCCAGCAATAATAGACTGTGTTCAACCCACTGCCCAACAAATGGGCTCTTTGTGCTGCCAGCAGAAGAGATACACATTCTGTATCTTTGCAGGGAGGCACACTAGAAAGGACTCTTGTTATCATAGAACTCTGGGATTGCAAGAGAACCATAGAGGGCGTTCAGTCTAGCACTCTGTACTCACAGAGGAGGAAGTAGGCTCAATTCAACAAACTCTGGTTGGGGTGAGCCAATGCAAAGCAGTGAACTGAGCATGGGAAGCCCCAGCATGAACGAAGGTAGAGCGAGCAGCAAGTGCACCTAGGGGGCTCAAAGGCAGTGAGTCAAGTCAGGAGACTTTGTCCTCTGTTGCTTCTTTCATGAGACAGATGATCATGGTGCCTTTGCGTGTCAGGCGCAGCGGGGTGTGCTGCAGTTGTAAGGCGCACAGACATCCTACCCTCCCCCACCCGCCAGCCTGGTGGCAAGGGAAACAATGACAGCCACTGATGAATGCCATGAGAGGTGGACTGGTCTACAAGACAGCACTTGGGGTGGGGGGGGGCAGTGAGGAGGGAAGGGGAAGGGGACAAGGTTGGTATAAGGCAGGAAGAAAAAGAGTTCTCAGAAATGCACTTCCGGTAAAGTGAGTTGTGGACCAGTCAGGCAGCAGGTAAGGGCTTGGAGGACAGTGTAAGGTGAAGAAGGCTGAGAACTGGGTTAGCAGACAGGGATCAGACCTGGAGGGTTCCAGTTAAATCATGCTAAGGTGTTTGGATTTCATCCGATGGGCTGTGTGGCAGCCACTAAAGGGATTAGGATGTTAGGATGGTCAGATCCCCGTTTCAGACAAGTCCCGAGGAAGCAGAAGAGAAAACGCATTTTGATGGAAAAGACTGGAGTCTGCTATAGTAACGTAGGGCGAGCGCAGGTGAAGGTTGATGCAGGCTGGCAGGCAGAAGGTGAGAACAGCATCTGAAGGACAGAAAGCAGGCAGCATCCAAAGGACATGACACCACTTGGATGTGGGGATGAAGAGGGGACGTCTAGGAAAACCCCACTTCTGTTTCATGCCTTCTGGTGACTGGTAAGATCATTCACAAGCTAGACAACTGAGGAGAGGCAGGAGGGAGAGGTTTGGGATAGAGGAGGATTCAGCTTCAGAGATGATGCATTTGAGGTTTCTGAGGAACATTTCAATACAGAAGTCCGGACAAACACTCAAAGAGAGAAAGGGGCTAAAGAAAGGGAACTGGAGCCCAAGGCAACAGTCCCTTCAGGCAATTTACTGAGGGGATATGCACGGACTTTCAGGTCAGGCAGACCTGATCAAACCCCAGCTCTGCCATTTACTGGCTGTATGACCCTGGGCAAGTAAATTAATCTTTTGGGGACTCTAATTTTGAGTACCAGCCCCTGAAATGGATCAAGCCTTCTTGCTGTCAGTCATTTGTCTTTAAATCTCTTTGGACCTTATTTATATGAACAGATTCTCAAATACCTGTGTGCCATAAATCATGTGAAAAACTCAGACCAGAATGGTCTAGGGGACCAGGAGTTTCTGCTCTTGACATTAAATAGCTGATGCAAAGATCTCAAAACTGAGCGATTTAAGTGGTATTGATTTAATTCTATGTTGTGGGGTACGTTGGGGGAGAAAAGGGCAGTGGGGTTTGGACAAGAGAATTCTGACAGTCTAATAAAGCCTAGTCAAAGTAAGAGAACTTTACTCTTTGCATAAAATGATAGCATTTGAGAGGAAGTATGTCTACCAAAGTTAATATTGCAGTCTCTATCCTCTGGCTCAGTTCAAGTAAAGGTTTTAAATAAATGTTAAACAATGAATTCTAGCAAATGGATCTTGCCTTAAACCACATGTTAAATCAACATCATATTTTTTATATAAGAAATATAAACTTTCTTTGCTAGGTTCACTTTGCTTGTTATACTTATAACCCTTAAAATGAATGTTTTAAGACTACAATAAGATTTAAAATCAGACTGAGCACTGAGGCATATGGAATTCAGATCCACATAGCCAAGCCTGTTTATCTTTCTTCTGCTTTGCCTTCAAATTTGGGCTCAAATTTGTCTTACCTATTTTTATGGCTGCCTTCCTGGTCTGAAAATATCTTGGTCACTGGGTATTTTATTTCAGCTCCAACTAATTTGATAAACACATTCAAAATCACCTCTTCCTTCCTTCCCAACCCTTCCCTGGTAGCTTCATATATTTCCATTCTTTCATCCACAGCCCAGTTCAGCATACCTACTTCATGATCTGCGTCTCAGTCATAAATATCTCAAAAGAAAAACTCAAGTCTCTAATATAAAATTGTTTCACGATTGTCTCAAAGCCTTCAAGCCATTTCGCTCAATATAGTTTTGATTAAACATAGAGGATACTTCAGTTCACAGCTATAGTCTTTAGGACTTGTTTTATTCATGTTTATCTTCAACCCAGCAACTTGTGGTGTGGCTCAAGCATGACCAGTTCGAGATACTCTAAGTGCCAAGGAAGGACATGTACCCTCCCTCCCCGACGTACTGAGTTCTAATGCGAGGTCCTTGCTGCTCCAGAATGTCTGGATTCTACATGGCTCCATTTAAACACACAATACACTTGCCCATCCCTCTTAGCAGGCTCTAAGATTTTGACTCTCACTGAAATACAGACCAAAGATACCTTCAAATTCTTCCCTCCCTTGGATAGATTCAGACTTCCCAGACTTGAATAGATGCAACTAATTTTCTCTATAACATCCTCTCCTATCTTGGGGCCAGTAGAGGCAAAACAAAGACCAATAGATGGACAGATTAGATGGCATCTGCCACTAAACCAGCAACATCCCTAAGCCACCTGGCTCCTGAACCACATTAGTTAGTTATCCCTCAGACAGAGGGAAATGCATAGTCTGAGTGAGAGACTAGTGAGACATAATTCTTTCAATTTAAACATTACTTTGAAATACACACACATGCAAACACATATCTGAAGCACGCTTCACACTAGAGGTGTTTAAAGAGCATCTCATCACAATGCTTCATCCAAAACTGCCCTATGGCATCCATCAAAGGAGCAGGTCACATCCAAGAAACCATTATCCTGGTCTATGGCATGATTTTCTCCCTATCACATTATGCTCCAGGGTTGTCTTACTTTCTTCAGAACCCAGTTCAGGTTCTGCGACCTTGTGTGACCCAAAGCATGCTCCCTGCAAATTCAGGATTAGCTACTTGCTTTACCAAACCATTCCCTATTCTCTTCTCCCTTTGAACACCTTAGATACCTTTCATACTTCTTTCTTATGAAATATCTCATGTAATTCCTTCGACCAGAGGCCCTGAGCTGAGACTCAAGTCTGTTTAAGTAGACAGGAGAATTAGCTGCTTACCTGTTGCAGCAGAATCAACGGAAGCAGGGAAGTCTTTTGAAAATAAAAGATTTCCCCAGTAAACTGGTGCAACCCTTTGGAAGAACATTTTGTCCCCATCTCATCTTTAAAAGACACACACCCCTTGACCCAACAATTTTACTTTTAGAAATTTATCCATATATGGTTACAGAACAGAGATGTACAAAAATATTTAATACAGTACTACAAAGCAAAATAAACATGGAAAAAAACAATCTCCCTAAAGGGAACTTAAATCACATATCAACAGGAGACTGGTTAAATAAACAATGGATTTATACATTTTATGCAAAAAACGTTTCTGTAAAGATACATGAGAAACATAATAGTGCTTATTTCTGGGAATAAAGATGAGTAGTTGGAAGGAGAGACTTCATTTTTCACCTTATGGCCTTTCGTACCACGGAATTTTCTTTTTCTATGAACTTGCACTTTTAAGCTAGTTAATGGGAAAAAAGTGAACCTTCATAATTTAGGCTCATGTGGATGATCTTACTAAACTTCATTTCTCAATGTTATTTAATCTTTGTTAAACAGGAACACAAATAGAAACTCCATGGATATACACTGAAACGTATTTGCTCCAACAGTTAGTGATTTTATCATGAAGCTTTTATTTATCATTTATCATTTAGGAATCCTTGTCTTAGTCTTGGAAGATCAGTTTTCTTTCTCTAAGGCACCTGGGTATACGTCACAGACTTCTGTAACCTAAGTGGTTCTATTTAACCCAGCCTTGGGCTGAACATGTGTTTACATTTAAAGTTAGTTTTACTATGAAAATTGGGGTGAGACTGGGAGAAGAGGGGAGGAGCCCACAACCTTTGTCAAAACCTTAAACACACGCACACTCCTTCAAGTTAAAAAAATAAAGACTGATGCTGTAGAGAAAATGAAAGTTCCTATGGGCAGGATTCTCACCTGACCCTGGTCAGCTGGCTCACTGCACACGTGTGGGCAATACTCGTTACTGACGCTATACAAAGAGCTCCGCCCAGGGCTCTGGGCTGCCGCATGGCTGCACAGCTGCAGGAGAGCAGAGGCTGGAGGGGTGGCAGCGCCAAGTACAGAGACTGAGATGGCTGCAGAGGTAGAGAGGCCCAGAGGCAGAGACTGGCTTGCTGCATGCACGCTTGTTCTGAGTGGATGGGATTCTAATGATTGATCTGCCACCATGGGAATAAAGTTGGGTATAAACCCTTTCACCCCAGGAATGTTCCATTGTCATTTTCAGTCTCGCCACATCTAGAGTGAACTTGCCCGAGGCTGAAATACATTGGCAAGACAGATGCCCAGGCCCTGTATAGGACTTACTGAATCTTTGGGTCCAGAAGTCCAATCTCTCTATTTTTTAACAAACTCCCAGGTAATTCCTGCATTGCTGGTGGTGCCTCACACACTGCAGAAGTAACTATGCTTAGCAAACACTGTATCTTATCCAAAGAAGAAAACAGCATAGAGTAGAAAATTCAGTGAACAAAGGTGTCTGCCACTGCATGACTCCAAGAGTTTAAAACAAATAACTTTTTGAAAACACTGATGGGTTTTGGAGCAGGCACTGGGTATAAACAGAACCCTTAAGACCCTCCCATTAATGCAACTCTCTGGCTCACCTGAGGGGGTCAGGACAGTACAGGGAAGAGCCATCTTTGGGGCTGGGAGGGAGCTCCGATAGTGTAACTGTGTCTGCAAACCCCCAATTCCCAGGCTCTGCCTAGACCAAGGTTCACGGGTGGAACCTGGGGATCTGCATTAGACAGGCTCCTTTCTCCCTCCCACAACACCCCATTCTCACACTCAAATAAATTGTGATGACTACTGAGCCAGTCTGATATTTCCTGGACATGTGATTGTAAGACTATCTGGGGTCCCTACTATCCTAGCCCTTCCCCAGACCTAGTAAATCAGAGTACCTAACAGAGGTTCCGTGAGTTAAACCAGTGCCCCAGGATAATCTTATAAACAGAGAAGTCTGGGAAACACCAATTCAAGTCAAACTTATTTTAAGATAAGGAAACCGAGGCCCACAAAGTTAAATAATTTTCCCAAGGACTTAATAGCTGGGACATCAGAAACCCAGTAA
Source organism: Smutsia gigantea (assembly GCA_032199065.1). Lineage (NCBI taxonomy): Eukaryota > Metazoa > Chordata > Mammalia > Pholidota > Manidae > Smutsia > Smutsia gigantea. The sequence goes on along the minus strand of JAVSCE010006815.1, from coordinate 237,145 downwards.
GCTAACTCTACCCTCTTATACCAATACTACTTATGTTTATCATGAGTATCTATGAAGTTTCTGATTCACCATGATAAAGCTATATGAGTAATGACTAATGAAGTCTGAATCCAAAGGGCATGTCAGAATGGATGCTGTAGGGCTGTCCAACATCTACCTGCCTCTCAGATTCCCTTCACTTTCAATATCAGGATGAGGAGAAATACAAAAATGTATATAAAAATATATATATATATATATAAGAAATACAAAACAGCACAATTAACAGAGAAGTAAGTACAGCCGCTGCATTTATAACCAGATGAGGATGATTAAAAGTCCTCAGATCTTGCTCTTTGTCAAATATTAGAACCTTCTGCAAAAGAACTCTAATAATCACACACTTTCAATTATAGCATCAGCCTGCACCTGGCTGTTGGGAATGAGATGGGGACGGCTCCTACAGAGATTCCACAACCTTGCCCTGGAACCAGTAACCTCTTAATCCACCAACGAGAAACATGGAAGAGGAACGAAACCCCCAGTTTGGAAAGCTCACGGCAAGCTTTAATTCAGGGAGAGTTCAATCGAGTTTTAATTGCCTCTAATTGGCCCTCCCACACTGTCTCACAATTTACAGCTATAATCAGTTCAACAAACAATGTGTTAAATTTTTTTTCTACCTTAGAAATCAGAATCATCTCCAGTTAGGTTTTTATCATTGTGGTTTTGAAATTTTTTTAACATACAAAGATATAAAAAGGATGAATGAATGAATTAAAAAAAAAACAAAGATGCAGACAGATCTTTTGGAAATAAGTACTGATCCCTATGACCCAGTGAGAACCCAGTGGGATTCACATTTGAAATGGAGACTGATGCCAACTCGGGAAACCTTTCCGTTCCAGAGCACATGATCCTAAAAACACATTCATCTGGTCAGACATTTTCCACACTCTGATTTTTATCTTTTTTGGCATGCTTGACTCTCCTCTAATAAAGTCACAACCCTTTGTTGCCATGGAACCCAATCAGACATGGAGCCTGTTACTATGACTTCCCTGCAGATCTAAAAAAAGACCTAGTGACCAAGAGAACAGCCCTTTCTTTAAAAAAATAATTTCTAAGGCAAAGAGATTCCAAAAAGGACCCAACCCTTTTATATCCACTGAAGTATAAGCTTTCATGCAGGCCAACTTGAACTCTTGAGCCAAAGCTAGCTAGTGTTTTTCAAAAATTTTTCAGGTGGGATATTCCAAAGAAGACGATTTTATAAGTAAGTACCTGGCAAAAAGGGTAAAAATGTTCTTAGGATTTCTTCCTTGTCTTAAAAATCCTAGGCAAGCTTCCTGAAAATTGAGTAGCTGTTTAGCAAACATATGTCAATCAGCAGCTACCAAATTGCAATATTCATTTCCACCAATACTTAATTTTTGCCAAAAGCTCATTATTCCTCTGTAAAGAAAAGATAAGCTAAACAGCACAATCAACCCTGTGTTCTGTCATATCTGGAGTTGGACTAAACCTGTAGAGACTAATAGCAGAGCTACTCAGGGAAAGAGAATTAACATTTGTTGAGTGCCTACCACGAGTTGGGCACTTTCACCGCATCTCTGTTTTGCAGATGAGGTACCAATGCTCAGAGAGCTTAACTAGCTTGCTCAAGCTGCCATGCTGGAGTGCTTGGTGTCTGGCTCCCAAAGCCAAAGCAACACTTATTTCTGGCCTCACAGCTGCTATGCATTGTTAGGCTTCTTGTTCTTTATGATAGAATTCACTGCCTGTAAAGCTTGTCTATAAAGAAGGCCTGGTGTCTATGCTTACTGGCACAAGGGGCCAGTTCTGGCTGTACCCACTTATAATAACTACCATATTTGCTCAGCAGCAGCTAATCCTTGGGAGAATCATGAGTTAAGTCCTGGCCACTTCCCTAAGATGACATGGGGCCAGACACCTACTCCATTCCTCAAAAGGCGAGCTGCTGACAAGGCCTTAAAGCCTGGACTCTGCAGTGCGAAGGACCATGAGGCTCTAGATGCCTATTCTTATGCAATTTCAGCAACGAAATAAAAGCCAAGGCATGCAGACTCACAGCAATTATTCGAACCCTGGGTACCCAGCTTCAAGAAATGATCACTAAGAAGGAATATGGTAAAGCATGGAAATTAATTCTGAAGTTATATTACTATACCAACCCTTCAGCTAAAGATATTTCACCTATTTCCTTTTGTAATGAATACAACTACTTTTCATTAAAAGAAATTTCAAAAAACCAACACAGAACCACAAGGAGATACTACTTTATACCCACTAGGACAGTTGTCATCAAAAGACAGATAACAGCAAGTACTGGCAAAGATATGGAGAAATCATAACATTCATAAACTGCTGGTGGGAATGTAAAGTGGTGCAGCTGCTGTGGAAAATACTCTGGCAGTTCCTCAAAAACTACACACAGAACTATGACCCAGCAATTTGACTTCTAGGAACACACCCAAGAAAAATGAAAACATATGCCTATGCAAAACCTTGTGCACAAATGTTTATAGCAGCAGTAAGCATAGAGCCAAAAAGTGGAAACAACCCAAGGGCCCATCAACTGATGAATAGATAAAGAAATGTGGTATATCCATAAAATGGAATATTATTTGACAAGAAGAAATGAAGTACTGGCACATCTACAACAGGGATGAACCCTGAAAACATGAGGTGACTGAAAGAAGCCAGACACCAAAGACCACATTATGTCTGATTCCATTTACAGAAAATGTCCGTAACAGGCAAATCCACAGCAACAGAAAGAAAATTAGTGGTTGTCTTGGCCTGGGGATTTTGGGAGGGAGGAAATGGAGAGTGGTGGCTAATGGGTATGGACTTTCTTTTGGGACTGATGAAAATGTTCTAAAATTGATTGTGATGGTGATTGCACAACTCTGTGAATATACTAAAACCCATTAAAATGTATACTTTGAACAGGTGAACTGTGTGGTATGTGAATTATATCTGAATAAAGCTGTTATTAAAAAAATAAAAAAGGAAAAACCAACATAAACCTTTTTTTTTTTTTTTTTTTTTTTACCACTAAAAAATAGCCCAGCCTTACAAGACAGCCTGACCTTAGACAAGTTACTTTGTCTCTGGGGTCTCAGTGCCTTGTTAAGCAAACAAAGCCTATGCCTGAACCAGATACTTCCTTCCAGCCTCCCTGAGGCGAAGGAATCTGTGACGTTTTATGTGAGGGTAAAACGACTTGGATGACCTCGAAGGTAGTTGTCTTGCCAATGGGTTTCAGCCCCAGACAAGTTTACTGTGGACTCAATGAGACCAAAGAAATGACAGTGGAATATTCTTGGGGTGAAAGGGTTTATACCCAACTTTATTCCCACAGTGGGAGGTCAATTACTAGAATCCTGTCCACTCAGAGCAAGTCTGCATGCAGCAAGCCAGTCTCTGCCTCTGGGCCTCTCTACCCCTGCAGCCGTCTCAGTCTCTGTTCTTAGCGCTGCCACCACTCCAGTCTCCTCTCTGCTCTCCTGCAGCCTTGCCACCGTGTTGCCCAAAGCACTGGGCGGAGCTCTTTACATAGAGTCAATAACAGCGTATTGCCTACACATGTGTAGTGAGCTAACCGACCAGGGCCAGGTGAGAATCCTGGCCATAGGAACCTTCACTTTATCCACAGTAGTGCTCAAACAGGGGAGTCAGATCCCATCAGCCTGCTGGGGGTCTAGAAAAGCCTTTTCAAGCTTCCATCCGAGCTGCTGTGTCACAACCAATTCCTGAACACCTGCTGTATGTTTTCATTACTTCTAGTTCTCAACCCACATCCACAAGGGAGATAGGTACTAGTTCTGCTCTACAGATGTGGAACAGGCTCAGAAAGATCATGCGGGGTGACCAGGGTCACACAGCTACAAAGTGGTGGAGACAGAACTTGAACTAAGAACCTGAGTTCACAAGTCTGAGCTGCTTCTCTCATGCCTACACCAGGGTTCTTCAAACAGGGTCCACAGGCATTTTCTTGGGTGCCATGAGGTAGCTACAAACACTTTTAAATGTGTTTATTTAGATGGCAAAGAATATTAACACAACTGTATTTGGGTGATCATAGAAATAACCAGCTGCTAACCAAGTACTATCCTGGGGTTTCAAGATCTTCGTACTGCTACTCATGCTGGGGCCAGGTACTCGTACTTCTTTAGTTCTTGTGGGTTGACAAGAAACATGCTGGCTGACTGGATTGGTTTCCCAGGGCTGCCATAACTAAGTGCCACAAACTGGGTGGCTTAAATGATAGAAATGTACTCTGGAGGCCTGAAATTGACCTACCAGCAGGGCCACGCTCCCTCTGAAGGGGTAGGGCAGGACTATGCCATGCTTCTCCTAGCTTCATTCCAACCCTCTGACTTCCCGTTTTAGGCTTTCTTCCTGTACCTTCCCATCATTTTTCCTATGTGCATGCCTATCTCCAAATCCCTCCTTTGTATAAGGACACTGGTCATTGGATTAGGGCCCACCCAAATAACCTCATTTTAATTTGATTACCTCTGAAAGACCCTAGTTCCAAGCAAGGTCATGTTCTGAGGTACTGGGGGTTAGCACTTTGCAAAGGCAAAACTCACTCCCGTGTGTCTCTGCTACACTCACGGTACCACCACACTTCAGTCACCACATGTGTGTGTGTGGAGGGGGTAAGGGGTGTTTTCACATGAACAATTCTACACCACCAACTGACTGTCCTGCAATTTAACTCAATCCTGACACTATCGACCTGGAGGCAGCATCAGATCTCACAGGTTAAGGGCTCAGTCCCCACGGCTGCATCCTGCCCCTGCTCACCCCACTTCAGACACCAGTCTGAAGTCCAGGCTCTCATCTGTGCTTCTGACCAACCAGCTATAAATTGGAGGTCCTCACAGGCTCCTCCTAGGGTTGATTAATTTGCTAGAGCAGCTCATGTAACCAGGAGAACACTCACTTACTAGGAACTGGTTTATTATAAAAGCATATAACTCAGGAACAGCCAGATGGAACACACGCAAAGGGGAAGGTTTGTGGGACGCTCCATGCCCTCCCTGAGAGCACACTCTCCCAGCCCCTCCATGTGTTCACCAACCAGGAAGCTCTCAGAACCCCATCCTTTTGGGTTTTGAGGGAGGCTTCATTATGAAGGCATAAGAGAGTACTAAACCATTGGCGCCTGGTCATTCAACCTCCAGCCCTTCTCCACTCCCCAAGGTGGTAGGGGGACACGACTGAAAATTCTCATTCTCTAAATCCTGGTTGGTTTCCTGGGCAACAAGCCCCATCCTTAGGAGCTTTCCAAAAGTCACCTCATTAACAAAAACTCAGGGGTGGTTGACAGGGCTTTGTTATGAAAACCAAAAGATACTCCTTCCACCTTTATCACTCTCCTCAGGAAATTTCAAAGGTTTTAGAAGCTTCATGTCAAAAATGGAGAAAAACACCAAGTATATATTTATTGTAAGTCACAACATCACAGACTTCAATGTCTTTTAAAGGGGACACAATTCAACCCATAACACTGACTTTAAGTATCAATGATGCCACAGTTGCAGATGGTCAGATGATCTCACAGTGAACAGAGATGTCATGCACTGCATTTTTTTAACAGAAAAGTTAACAGATGGAGCCATTCCATATCATACAGTAGGTAATAGAGGCATTCCAAGTCAAAACAAAACCTGTCCTGTAGGAGTCACTACTATACTGACATTGTAAGGAGCAATTTAGATTATCTGTATATTAAGTTAATGTTAAATTATTATTGTCTTTGTATTTTATATGTATTTGTTTGAAATTTTCATAACATAATGCTAGAGGAAGATTTCCTCAAACTGTTGGTGAAATCTGCTAACAAAATCTTTATTCTTAAAGAGTATCTAAGTAAAAACACCAATTAGCATCTTTGAACAAACATTTCTCTACAAGCCAAAAGCAGAGAGAAGATAAATTTTAATATATGGAACTAACAGTACATGTCTTCCCTAATTAGACTTGTTTAAAAAAAAAAGTGTTCCCAAGGCTTTAACTAATCATCCGATGTCCTTAAACACTGAACTCTGACAAGAGAAAGTCCTGCTGTCTGCTGGAATGTGTGAACTGAAATATTACACAAACATCTATGCATGAAATTCTTAATTCATTCTTTTCTTGTTTCCTTCCATTTCTCTATCCATCCAAACATGCATTTTGCATTATGTGCCAAGCCTTGGAGATACAATCCATGCCCACTTTTCAGTGGAGGGAGAGAGACAAGCGAATCACAAGTGACAAGAATATATAGGCTCACAACAGACTTGGTGACAGGTTGGGTGGGGAAGCACCCAAGCCAGGTGGAAGAGAAATGGAGTCAGGAAGACCCTTTCAGTACATTATCTTACATATGCCCTTAACACCTTTCTAAGCAAAGAATTATACTTCTTTTTTATATGAGGAAATGGTAGCTCAAAGCGTTGAGCAAACTGCCTAGGATGAGCTCACACAGCCTGTAAGGACTTGGAGTTGAGGCCCTGGCACGCCACTGCATCCGCAGAGTGCTCAGCACACCAAAGCAGGGCTTTCACGTGGCTTTGGATTCACAAGATCCGACCACTTCTTACAACCTCCACTGAGAGCATCTTTGTCTGAATCACCTCCCGCCACTCCCCACTGGTCTTCCTGCACCAGTTCATGCCCGTTTAATTCAGTGATCCTTTCAACTACGTACTGGCCCATGAACTGGCCACCCACTGCCTCTTGGACGTCGTGCCATCCTTACTCAGACTGTTGCTGCCAATGGCCTCTTTGATGTGCCTCAAGTACATACAACAGGTACACTCCTGCTGCAGGGAGTTCGTACTTGCTGTTCCCTCTCCTTGGGACGTTCTTCCCCTAGACAGCTGCATACACTTCCTCAGGTCTCCCTCTGTGACACCTCTGAGAAGAGCTTTCCTTGAATCTCCTATTTAAAACTGCTTCCCTCTGCCCCTATATACCTTGGGCACCCCCGGCCCCCTTTCCTTGATTTGTTTTTCAATGTTACACTATCGCCATTTAACATACTATATATTTAACCTATTTCTCTGGTTTGTCCACTTTGCCCTACCAGAATATAAGCTTGATGAGGGTGGAGATGTTTGTTTTGGTGCCTGGAATGCCTGGCACATAGTAGGTGCTCAATATGCTGAAAGCATATTGGTTACCAGGCTGACGCACATCTGTGCTGCTTATAAATGGACTCTGGCTGGACACTGCCCACATAATATGCTTCTGACTTGGTGGTAGGGGGTGATGAGGAGCCAGCCAGGCAGTAGGGGGTGGGAAGAAACCAACCCAAAGCGTGAAGGGGAGCTCATCCTTACAGCCAGTGCCACAAAAAGGTTTCCAAGTGACTCCTTTCCCACCACATGCTGTGTAGACACAGGCTCCACCAATCTCAATGCGTCCAAGGAAGCACCTTAGGGCCAGTGGTCCCAGAGCGCTCAGTCATAAGGTGTAGTCCTGGGTGAAGGGGACTCCTCACAAACAGAAGTTACGCCCTGTAAAAGGCATTCTACATTTATGCCTTCTCTCAAAGGGATAATTCACAAAAACTGCTGGAGCGCTCTAGAGGTCCTTATTTTCCTAAAGTTACCTTCCACCTATTCACACAAGAGCTCTTTGCTCACACTGGCCTTTTGTACCCCAGGCCTATAAAACCTGACGAGAGCCATCCGAAGAAACTCACAAGGATTCGATTCTCCAGGAGTTCCCAGACAGCAAAGAGTGGACTTTCAACTTGCCTACAGAGTGACTGGCAGGAGTGAGATAGTCTAAGCATCTCAGAATTTGCTGAGTCTAGAAAATGGACGATGAAGAAACAAGCACAAGATTGCATGAGGTCAAATGGCAAAAGCATTTGAAGGATGGGAGATACAACACTTTTCCCCAGGGAGTAGCCTGCACCGCAGATTGCATAATGTCTGCCAAATTCCAAACTCATCCTCATTCTAACCCCTTGTAAAAATCCTGACAATGTGGATCAGACTGGCGTGGGGTGGAGTGGTAAATGTGGGTGACACATAATAATAATATTGATGGGAAAGCCCTAAGTGCCTGACTTCGTCAAGTTTCTTTGGCGCTTAAAAGGGTGCCTTTCAGCTCTGAAATTTCATTGAGGAGCTGAAATCACTGCAGAACTATTTCCAAAAAGCAAATAAAACCCCACCGAGAGACAGTACTATAATTTCTTGAGTTTGCGTCAGTCTGTTTTCTTTAGTTAGAACAAAGGTGACTGGTTTGGGTTACAAAGGCCTGTTCCACTATAAAAACCTGCTGGTTGCCATGACAATTAATGGCTCTGTTCCTCCCTTTCCTGCAGTATTTTTCTTCCTTCTGAATGAAATCAAAGAACCTATGACACCCATGATTTAGTATTTCCTTTGCATGACATAAAAATATATATACACATATACAAAATACTCATCAAAGGGCTAATCAGAGGTGAACTAAAACCTCAAAAATTGGTGCCGTCTGTCCTCCTCTGCCAATAACGTTCCTACCAAAAGCTATCAGGAGACATGCCTGCAGGAGGGTGAGAGTATGAACGGAGGGCCCGCCAGAAGGTTTAAAGGCTGACACCTATTCCTTCCTGTCTGGGGCCTCGCAGATGGGCTCTGGGTCAGTTCTTTCCCAAAGGGTCCAGGTGAGGCCGGGCCTCCCCGGAGCACTGTCATTATCTGTCTGCAGGTCTGTCCTCCCCAGCCTGAGCTCCTCCAGGGCAATGCCCACATCTGACTGATCTTAGGGCTGAGCATGGCCCTGGGCCCACGTGCAAGGGCTTAGTACAGCACAGGGAGCTCCGGGGTAAGGCAGCTTCTCCTTACACCTTCCACTGAGATCCTGAGTTCGAGCCTAGCCTGCTTCAAATAGACCCTGCCTGAGAAGAAAGCCAGTTGGGAGTTCTAGATCCACAATGTAGGGTCCACAGCTTGGACACCTACAGCTCAGTACTGTTGCTGGTTTCCATCACTGAAGCCCTGACCACTGACCCCTCCAGACCCAGGGCAAAACAAACAGCAAGTCATCAGAAAGTTAGGCATGAATGTGATTTATCTTCTCAGGACAAAGGCTACTCACCATTTAGCTACATTAAATTGCAAGTCATGTTTGTTTTAGAGAAGGTATGAAAATGCCAGAAGCTGGAAGAAGAAAAGTAAAGCAGCCTTCTTTCCCCTGGAGGTCAGCAGTGGCTACATACGGGTGTCTTCAGATGCTGAAGCAGTTCTGCTAACAGCGGCAAAGCTCTGGAATGCGGACCAACCTGTTTAGGTTTTAATCTTTTCTTCTCTGTACTGTGATCTCGCACAAGACACCTACCCCTGTTGGAGCCTCAGTTCTAAAAGGAGGACAATCGTACCTTCTTTTGGTACTGTGGTGAGAATTGTGTTAACCCATGCAAAGACTTTGTCACAATGTTGGTAGAACTATTCAGTTGCTAGCTTTACTAATATTCTATTTGTAGGTGCCACTTTATAAACAAAAGTGGTATCTGCTGTGCATCTATTGTAAACTTCTTCAGTCAACATAAAAGCATGACCTCTTGACATGCCAATAAATATACTTCTATAAATTGATGGTTTGGATTCTGAAACAAGCGCTTACATTAGACCAGTGATTCTTCATCTTTTTTTAAAGGTCACCTGCCACCACTGAGAATTGTTCCAAAGAAAGCTATGGAACTTTTCTCCTAGAAATACATACAAACATACAAAATCCACAGGCCTTAGACTGAGATATAGAACTCTGGCCCTAATTTCATGTGTTACACACAATAGTACTTAATGTTTAACATTTCATATTTCTGAAGTAACTAAACATTTAGGAAGTAACAGGATTACAAATTAATGCACTTTCTAACTGTGGAAATTGATGCTGTAAATGTTTCATAATGCTGTGAGAGTGACATGAGAAAACCTGAGATAAACTCCCTTGAAAGGCATGGGATTTCAGTCACTTTTCACCTGTTCATATAGGCGTACTTCAGTACTCCTAGACACATACTGATACTACTTATCAATACAAAGGAATGAACTACTGACACATGCAGTAACATGGAGGAATCTCTAAAGCATTAGGATGAGCGAAAGAAGTCACACTCAAAAGGGCTATAACCTGTCTGATTCCACTAATAATGCATTTTGGAAAAGAAAAGATCTTAAGGACAGAAATCAAATAAATGGCTGCCAGGGGCAGGGACAGCAGAGAGAGCATTAGCTAAAAAGTGGCAAGAGTACATTTTGGGGAGGGGGGTGAGGAAAATATTCTGTGTCTTAACTGGATGGCGTTTACAAGATGTCAGCACTCATAGAACTGTACACTTAAAAAGGGAAAGTTTTACCGTATTTAAATTATATCTCAATCAATAAATACTGACACATTAGCCTTTATAGATGTTAACAAGAGTAGAGACCCTAAATTCTTGCCTAGGTCCAAAAAACTGCTACCTAATCAACACCTACACGAAATCTAGTATCATTATGAAAAATTTCTGTGATAGCCATTAAAATGTGGCTTTAAAAAGATCACTCTTGTGAATATAACTACTGGCACAGCTACTTAAGAACAGACAATAAAGTTGAAGATATTCTTTTTCCTCTGCCCTAGTAAAGTCACATCAAAGTATCTTCCCTTGAAAAACTCCTGCAATATGCAGACTGTCTCAGAATCAACCTACCTGTCCATTAGGAGAATGGCTATAAACACTGTGGTTTATTCACACACTGAAATAATGTACAGCAGAAAATATGGGAATGAAGTAGGATAAATTTTTAAAATACCATGTTGAAAAAAATGCCAAATTACAAGAGATGCCATTTATGAAAATATTTAATAAAAGAAACAATATTATATATTGCTTATGATCCATCAAATTATAAAAATATGCAAAGGAATAAAACATAGCTTCAGGTGATGCAGATTGCTGAGGAAGTAGGAAGGGAGGAGGCATCCAGATAGCCACGTCTGGGACCATTTATTTCTTAAAATTAAGTGACAGAAATCTGATGCAAACATAGCAAGAAGTTACCATTTGTTACATCTTGGAGGTGGGTATATGGGTATCATATTTTTTTAATGTTTTCTCCATCTTGAAGTATTTCATAATTAAAACTAAACTTGTCTATCAGTTAACCAGAACTATTTGGTTAATGACTTGATACAGGTTTTCCTCACACTCAGAACATTCTCCCCTCTGTGAATCTCATTTATTTTTAAAATATGGTGTAAATTATTGTTTCTGATGGGCCATTTCATTACCTTACGTTATAATTTTAGAATCTGATGTCATTATATTTATTTCCATAGGACATTAACTTCAACCTAAATTAAATTCAACAACCAAAGCAAGTATAAACTTAAGGAAATTAAAATCCACTGAGAGTTTAATAAGCTAGCAGCCCTAGAAAAACATCCAGGCTTATTTTAGGCTATTGTGTAAATAAACTAAGGAGCAATTATTTAAAATACTTAATTACTTTAAAAATTATTAACAAAGTAATTGTGATTTCTAAAATGTGCAAAGTATCAGCACATAAAATAATCCTTCGTATGTACAGATTTAGTGTCTTTCAACAGTATATGTATTATTATTTAGAAAATCTGTTTCCATTGAAATTATCCCAAACGTGCAACAAGTTATTTCAAAAATGAAGACTGAGAAGGCATCAACATTTAACTTAAAGCCACACAACTACAAGACTATTTCATTCACTTCCTATTTACCCAAAGGAATAAAAGCTCCAAAAGACATCTGCTGGAATGGTGGGCTCAGTTTGCAAAAAAAGGTAATAGAAAGAGGTAATAGTTGGGCATAAATAAAAGCCTTTGTGGCTTTTCCAGTGGGCAACAAGATATAAATGAGCCACTTGAATGAAAGAAGACTCTCGCTTTAATTTTGGTACTCACATACCCAAATGACGCCAATTCAGCGAGTACCTCTAAATTGCTCAGCACCTGAGGTAAACTTTGGCTGGCTTTATACAACTTTTTACTTGATAATTTGCTTAAGCCATGAGGTTTTTACAAGCACTGTGACTTTTTCAAATGAAAGCACATGTAATAAATGCATACATATTCCGCCATTAATACGCTCTTGGGTCAGGCTATAAAATGTTAAGTGTTAGTTTCTGGGCACAGCCAATAGTTTTAACCTCCCTGTGTGTCAGATGCAGAGATTACAAGGCAGATGAGCTCAATAATTAACATAGATGCATATAACAACACCTAGAAATCTAGTAATCGTTAAGCAAGCCACAGGAATAACAAATAAGGATAATTAAGCCAAATAAAGATAAGTTTATGACCTACAAACATGAAATCCTGTATCCATTATCCTGAAATGAGGGACAAATCAACTTAAATTTGATTTAAGGGTGGCAAATAATTTATTAAGACGCAGGCAAAGCTTGAAAGTGGTCTGCTGTCCTACCACAACAGAGCTAGGCTGGGTTCCTGCTCTTCCATCTCTCTAGCTGAGAAAGTGGATCATAAGTGATTAAGGAAGTAACAGGGGCTTAGGAAGCAACAATACACATTGTTTATATTGTAACAGTTTTTGCAAACATGGGGATGGGCAGGAATCTTTATTAAACAGAACTGTTTTGAGAGACAGAACTTTCAAAAGAGAATTGAAAGCAAATTAAAAAAACAAAAACAAACTTTACCATCTCTTCCTCTCTACCTTTTGGTTTTTCCTTACTGGAAATGATACTGGAATCATGCCTGTTTGAAATTTCTAAAGAGATTATAAGGCAGGTGAGCTCAATAATTAACATAGATGCATATAACAACCTATGACACGCATGAGCTAGAGTTCCCAAAATGTTCATTTCAAATCCTGGTTTGGGAGGAGAAGAATATCAGTTCAGAATAAATGTCCAAAATTATAGCATTTAATTCAATAGTTTTAAAAAACAGAGAAAAAGCAGAAATTTATAAAACTAAAACTGTATGTATGGACAGCAGTGCATTTTTAAAGACAGGTAACTATGCAAAAAATGGTACAGGGATAACTATGTAACATGTAGACATCTTAAAGGGAATCAAATAAATTCTAACTGGATCAAAGATTGAAATACGTAAAAATAAAAATCTTAAAATGTATTGAAGAACATGGAGTTTTGTTTTCTTAAAGAATCTCAAAGTATGAAAGGCCATTCTATAATGACACAAACCTTGAAGCCCTAAATTTTTTAATTTTTTTCATGGCAAGATCTGGTTAATATCTATTCAGTGTTTGCTATATACTAGCTCTGTACTACACACACGAGAGCACTAAGTCAGCATAATAGGCAAAATTCTAAGAAAGCCCCCAACATTCCAACCTGCTGTTGTACACACCTGTATGAAATACTCTCCTTTTGTGTAAGTAAGTATGAATATGATGGGATTTCACTCCCTGATTAGGTTATATTACATAACAAAAGTGAAAGAATTTTGCAGATGTGATTAAGGTTCCTAATCAGCTGATGTTTGTTAGAAGGCAGAGTGCCTGGGTGGGCCTGGCCTAATGAGGTGAGCCCTGTTAAAGAGGGCTGAAAAGTAAGAGACAAAATGCAACAGAGATGCTCTCCTGTTGGCTTTGAAGAAACAAACTGTCATGTGTGGAGACCACCATGTGGCAGGGAACAGTGGACAACCTCTGGGGGCTGAAGCCCTCAGTCCTACAGCTGCAAGGGACTTCATTCAGTAAAGAACTGGTGAGACTGGAAAAGGATTCCAAGCCTCAGGCAAGACTAGTCTTGGCTGACACCTTGCCTTTAGGCTGATTAAACTCTGGAGCAGAGGATGCAGATAAGCTGTACCTGGACTCTTGGCCATGGAAACTGCTAGATGATAAATGGGTATTGCTTAAAGTTTCTAACTTTGTGGTAATCTGTTACACAATAATAGAAAGTTAATGCAGTCATAAATGACAAACTGGATAAAATGTATGTGCAAACAACTTATTTAATAAGAATATATTTCTACAAATCAATTTAAAAGACTAATAACAATAGATACATGCAAAAATACATAAAGACTGTTCTTAACATAAATGTTTTTTAAATATGTGAAATTATGCTCAACTTACTCTACTATATATAAAATGAAACCATCGGGAGAATCTAGGTGAGAGGTATATTGACATCTTTGTACTATTTTTTACAACATCCTATGGGTCTGTAATTATTTCAAAATAAAGTTTTAAATATGATCAATTTTATCTACCTAAGGAAAAACTGAAATTAAAATGAGCTACAAGTTTCCCATATCAGATTGGCAAGGATCAAAAAACTTTATAATACACTTTGTCAGAAAGAGGTGACTGGCAGCATGTTCATACATTGATGGGTATATAAGTTGAATCAGTTTCATTCATTGACTGCTTCACCCCACCTCCCAATATTTGACAGAGTAGGTACAGTGTTTAGTTTTGCAATATCATAGTTTAAAATGCACATCCCCTTTGCTGAGCAATTCCACCTTTAAGAATTTAGCCTACTGGGGGACCTGATGAAGGGGTAGTTTAATAATCGTAATATTGCACATGTAATTGTAAATTAATGATAAAATAAATTATATTAAAAAAAAAGAATTTAGCCTACTAACATATTCTTTATATGCAAAAAAAACATGTGAAGGGCAGTTTTTAAGATTACAAGTAATATACATTCCTTTTTAAGGAAATGGTTAAATAAATAACTAAAGATTACAAGTAATATACATTCCTTTTAAGGAAATGGTTAAATAAATATAGCACACCCATACACTAGAATCTTGTACAGCAATTAAAACAAGGTAGATTAATCTGCATCAATATGGATCAAGAGTAGAATATGTTTTCCAGCTTCTCAAATCCCATACTGCAATTTTACAACATATCCACATTCCCTCATTTGTTATTTATTAAGTCCCAACTATGTACCAGGTTCTGCATGTAGAAAAAAGAAAAACACAGCGTCCCTGTGTGAAAGGATGGAGAGGTGCCCACAGGCAGAGAGGTGAAGTATAGGAGGCCACCAAGAAGGATGCCAGAGCCCAAAGGCTGATTGAGTGAAAGACAAAGGTCAGGGAGAGACGCAGGGTGCCAGGCCAAGAAACTGGGATTCTGACCTATTGAAGGATTTAAAGCAAGATATGGACAAGAATCTATACAAAGGATACATTACTATAAAAATAAAGGAGTGGTTCAGCTGGAGAAGCTCATAATCTAGAGAACATCTCTGATTCCATTGGAGGTGTCTGATGGTATCTCAACTGGAGCACTTGTGGTAAACTGGGTCACCCAGACATACCCTTTTACCTCATGCCCTAAGATGTGCTAATACTTAAAAAAAAACCGAGGACAGGAGATTGATTCAAGATGGTGGCATGAGAAGTGAGACAGAGAACTCCTCCCAAAACCACATATAGTACGAAAATATAGTTAATACAACTAATCCTAAAAAAGCAACAGGAAAGAAGGCTGCACCAGACAGCATACACCTGGAGAAAAGAATAAATCTCACTGAACAGCCTTGATCCAAATGTACCAAAGCCTTGATCTGGCGGGACATGAGCCTTCCCCCACCCCAGCTAACCTGCAGTAGGAAGAGAAACGGAGCAGGGAGTGGGTGGAAGCCTAGGACTCCTGAACACCCAGCCCTGGAGATCTGATTTGTGAGCACAAACCTACATTGCATGGTGCTCTGGAGATTAGTGGTGTTTGAAAGCTAAGACAGGTGGAATAACTTGAGAGACTGAGATTCCAGCCATTTGTGGAGGACAGGGATCCACAACTGCTGCTCTGGAACAAAAGAAAGGTGGTCTGAGAGGCTTCCTAGCAGTGAGAGGACTGCTGAATGGGCAGGGTTTGCGCAGAGCTTGCTGTGCGGGAGAAGGGATAGGTAGACAAGGTTGTCTGGGCTCGCTCTGCCCAGCAGGTTGGGAACTTTGAGGAGCTTCAGGTGCTCCATCCCCAAGGCTATCTACTCAGTTCCGAGGACCCACTGTGATATGCAGCCTGCTGCGCCTTACTTCTGGCCTGCTGGCACTGGCTTGCAAACCGGCAGTCACTGCACTGGGCCTAAGGCCAGCCAGAGGGAGGCCCTGCCTACAATAGCTACAGGCGCAAAGCACAGAGGCTTACACCTGTGTGCTCAGCCCACTGGCTCTGACACTGGAGACAGGCACTGCAGCCAGGAAGCAGGAAATAGCTGTTTTCTCCCCCCAGGCACCAGCGCTTCTCCCCTGCCACCCCTCACATCACTCCAGAGACTAGAGCTTCTGTGCACTAGAGGGCAACACATAAAAATATGAAATGTCAAAGGAACCTGGTTCAGACCAAAATCTCACAAACCCCAGAAAAAGGGCCAAATGAAACTGAACTCACCAATCTTCCTGAGAGTTCAAAATAAAAATCATAAACATGCTCATGGAGGTACAGAAAACTACTCAAGAACTCAAGAACGGATTTAGGACAGAGATTCAATCATTAAGAAATTCCATATCTGAAAGGCAACATACAATGGAGGGATTTAAAAGCAGATTAGATGTAGTAGAAGAGACGGTAAATGGAATAGAAATAGAGAAGAGGACTACAAAGAAGCTAAGGCACAGAGAGAAAAAAGGATCTCTAAGAATGAAAGAATATTGAGAGAACTATGTGACCAATCAAAAGGGAATAATATTCTCATTATACGGGTACCAGAAGAAGAGAGAGAAAAGGGGATAGAAAGTGTCGTTGAGGAGGTAATTGCTGAAAATTTCCCCAATCTGGGGAAGGAGATAGTCTCTCAGGCAATGCACAGATCTCCCAACACAAGGGACCCAAGAAGACACCACCAAGACACATAATAATTAAAATGGCAAAGATCAAGGATAAAGACAGACTTTCAAAAGCAGCTAGAGAGAGAAAAAAGATCACATACAAAGGAAAATCCATCAGGCTGTCATCAGATTTCTCAACAGAAACCTTACAGGCCAGAAGGGAGTGGAACGATGTATTTAATGCAATGAAGCAGAAGGGCCCCGAACCAAGAACACTGTACACATCAAGGTTATCATTTAAATTTGAAGGAGGGATTAAACAATTTTCAGATAAGCAAAAGCTGAGAGAATTTAACTCCCACAAATCACCTCTACAGTGCATTTTGGAGGCACTGATATAGATGTAACACTCCTAAGGCTAAATAGCTGTCATGAGGTGACATAAAAACAAAGCAAAATAGAACAATTAATTAGTAAGCAGATGCAAAAACATATCAACTACCCCCAAAGTCAATCAAGGGATAGACAAAGAGTACAGAATATGACGTCTAATATATATAAAGAATGGAGGAGGAAGAAAAAAAAGAACCTTTAGATTTTGTTTGTAATAACATACTAAGTGAGTTAAATTAGACTCTTAGATAGTAAGGAAATTACCCTTGAACTTTTTATAACCATGAATCTAAAGCCTGCAATGGTAATAAGTACATACCTATCGATAATCACCCTAAATGTAAATGGTCTGAATGCAGCAATCAAAAGACATAGACCCACTGAATGGATAAAAAAACAAGACCTGTATATATGCTGCCTACAAGACACCCATGTCAAACCCAAAGACATACAAGACTGAAAGTAAAGGGATAGAAAAAGATATTTTATGCAACTAATAAGGAGAAAAATGCAGGAGTTGCAGTATTAGTATGAGACAAAATAGACTTCAAAACAAAGAAAGTCACAAGAGACAAAGGAAGGACATTACATAATGATAAAGGGGTCAGTTCAACAAGAGGATATAACTATTACAAATATCTATGCACCAACACAGGATCACCTACATATGTTGAAACAAATACTAACAGAATTAAAGAGGGAAATAGAATGCAATGCATTTTCTTAGGATACTTCAGCACACCACTCACTCCAAAGGACTGATCAACCAGACAGAAAATAAGTAAAGAGACAGAGGCATTGAAAAACATATTAGAACAGATGAAACTTAACAGTCAACTACAGAACACACCAGCCAAAAGCAACAGGATACACATTCTTCTCAAGTGCACATGGAACATTTTCAAGAATAGATCATATACTAGGTCACAAAAAGAGCCTCTGTAAATTCAAAAAGACGGAAATTGTACCAACCAGTTCCTCAGACCACAAAGGTATAAAACTAGAAATAAATTACGCAAAGAAAATGAAAAATCCCACAAACCCATGGAGGCTTCACAACATGTTCCTAAATTACCAATGAATCAATGACCAAATAAAATCAGAGATCAAGCAATATATGGAGACAAATGACAACAATAATTCAACACCGCAAAATTTGCGGGATGCAGCAAAGGCAGTGTTAAGAGGAAAGTATATTGCAATACAGGCCTACCTCTGGAAAGAAAAACAATCCCTCACGAGCAGTCTAAACTCAGAATTAATGAAACTAGAAAAAGAAGAACAAATGAGGTCCAAAGTCAGTAAAAGGAGGGACATAAGAAAGATTAGAGCAGAAATAAATAAAATTGAGAAGAATAAAACAATAGAAAGAATCAATGAAAGCAGGAACTGGTTCTTTGAGAAAAAAAACAAAATAGATAAACCCCTAGCCAGACTTATCAAGAAAAAAAGAGAGTCTACTCACATAAACAGAATCAGAAATGAGAAAAGAAAAATCACTACGGACACCACAGAAATACAAAGAATTATTAGAGAATACTATGAAAAATTATATGTTAACAAACTGGATAACCTAGAAGAAATGGACAACTTTCTAGAAATATACAACCTTCCAAGACTGAGCTAGAAACAGAAAATATGAACAGACCAATTACCAGCAATGAAATTGACCTGGTAATCAAAACCGACCTAAGAACAAAACACCTGTACCGGATGGCTTCACTGCTGAATTTTATCAAACATTTAGTGAAGACCTAATACCCGTCCTCCTTAAAGTTTTCTGAAGAGTTGAAGAAGAGGGAATACTTCCAAACTCATTCTATGAGGCCGACATCACTGTATTACCAAAACGAGGCAAAGACACACACAAAGAAAGAAAATTACAGACCAATATCCCTGATGAACATAGATGCAACAATACTCAACAAAATATTAGCAAACCGAATTCAAAAATACATCAAAAGGATCATCCATCATGATCAAGTAGGATTTATTCCAGGGATGTAAGGATGGTACAACATTCGAAAATCCATCAACATCATCCTCCACATCAACAAAAAGAAGGACAAAAACCACACGATCATCTCCATCAATGCTGAAAAAGCATTCGACAAAATTCAACATTCATTCATGATAAAAACTGTCAAAAGATAGGTATAGAGAGCAAGTACCTCAACATAATAAAGGCCATATATGACAAACCCACAGCCAACATTATACTTAACAGCAAGAAGCTGAAAGCTTTTCCTTTAAGATCGGGAACAAGACAAGGATGCCCACTCTCCCCACTTCTATTCAACACAGTACTGGAGGTCCTAGCCATGACAATCAGACAACACAAAGAAAGAAAAGGCATCCAGATTGGTAAGGAAGAAGTTAAACTGTCCCTGTTTGCAGTTGACATGATATAGTACATTAAAAACCCTAAAGAATCCACTCCAAAACTACTAGATCTAGTATCTGAATTCAGCAAAGTTGCAGGATACAAAATTAATACACAGAAATCTGTTGCATTCCTATACATTAACGATGAACTAGCAGACAGAGAAATCAGGAAAACAATTCCATTCACAGTTGCATCAAAAAGAATAAAATACCTAGGAATAAACCTAACCAAGGAAGTGAAAGACCTATACTCTGAAAACTACAAGACACTCCTGAGAAAAATTAAAGAAAATACCAATAAATGGAAATACATCCCATGCTCATGGATAGGAAGTATTAATATTGTTAAAAGGCCATACTGCCTAAAGCAATCTATAGATTCAATGCAATCCCTATCAAAATACCAACAGCATTCTTCAACGAACTAGAGCAAATAGTTCAAAAATTCATATGGAACCACAAAAGACCCTGAATAGCCAAAGCACTCCTGAGAAGGAAGAATAAAGCTGGGGGTTGTATGCTCCCCAACTTCAAGCTCAACTACCAAGCCACAGTAATCAAGACAATTTGGTACT
The DNA here is from genome assembly GCA_032199065.1 of Smutsia gigantea. Classification (NCBI taxonomy): domain Eukaryota; kingdom Metazoa; phylum Chordata; class Mammalia; order Pholidota; family Manidae; genus Smutsia; species Smutsia gigantea. The sequence goes on along the minus strand of JAVSCE010006815.1, from coordinate 217,043 downwards.
GGTACAAGAACAGACCCATAGACCAGTGGAACGGAATAGAGAGTACAGAGATTAACCCAAGCACATATGGTCAATTGATATACAATAAAGAGCCATGGATACACAATGGAGAAATGACAGCCTCTTCAACAGCTGGTGTTGGCAAAACTGGACAGCTACATGCAAGAGAATGAAACTGGATTACTGTCTAACCGCATACACAAAAGTAAACTCAAAATGGATCAAAGACCTGAATGTAAGTCATGAAACCATAAAACTCTTAAAAGAAAACATAGGAAAAAATCTCTTGAGTATAAACATGAGCAACTTTTTCCTGAATGCATCTCCTCAGGCAAGGGAAACAAAATAAAAAATGAACAAATGGGACTACATCATGCTAAAAACCTTCTGTACAGCAAAGAACACTATCAGCAGAACAAAAAGGCACCCTACAGTATGGGAGAATATATTTGTAAATGACATATCTGACAAGGGGTTAACATCCAAAATATATAAAGAGCTCACATGCCTCAACAAACAAAAAGCAAATAATCCTTTTAAAAAATGGGTGGAGGATATGAACAGACAATTCTCCAAAGAAGAAATTCAGATGACCAACAGACACATGGAAAGATGCTCCACATCACTAATCATCAGGGAACTGCAAATTAAAACCACAATGAGATATCACCTCACACCAGTTAGGATGACCAACATAGAAAAGAATAGGAACAACATACGCTGGCAAGGATGTGGAAAAAGGGGAACCCTCATGCACTGCTTGTGGGAATGTAGACTAGTTCAACCATTGTGGAAAGTAGTATGGAGGTTCCTCAAAAAACTAAAAATAGAAATACATTTTGACTCAGGAATTCAACTCCTAGGAATTTACCCTAAGAATGCAGGATCCCAATTTCAAAAAGACAGGTGCACGCCTATGTTCATCGTAGTACTATTTACAATAGCCATGAAATGAAAGCAACCTAAGTGTCCATCAGTAGATGAATGGATAAAGAAGATGTGGTACAAATACACCATGGAATATTATTAAGAAGAAAACAAATCCTATCATTTGCAAGAACATGAATGGAGCTAGAGGGTATTATGTTCAGTGAAATAAGCCAGGTAGAGAAATACAAGTACCAAATGATTTCACTCATCTGTGGAGCACGAACAAAGCAAAAACTGAAGGAAAAAAACAGCAGCAGACTCACAGAACCCAAGAATGCACTAACAGTTGCCAAAGAGAAAGGGACTGGGGGATGTGGGAAAGGAGGGAGAAGGGGAATAAAGGGCATTAAGATTAGCACACATAATGTAGGGCAGGGCACGGGGAGGGCAGTGTAGCACAGAGAAGACAAGTGGTGATTCTATGGCATCTTGCTATGCTGAAGGACAGTGACTGTAATGGGGTACGTGGTGGGGACTTGACAATGGGGGGAATCTAGTAACCACAATGTTCCTCATATAATTGTATATTAATGATACCCCCCCAAAAAAAACCCCAAGGACAGGATGAAGTCCTGTCAACCATGCCATCTCATGGGGTAGATTCAAAGGAGATATGTAAGATATTTTCCTCATCTGGAGAAATACAAATTAACGAGTAACTGTCTCAAGCATCTGGACTTGTTCCACTCATCCATGTTCCTTCACTAGCTCTAGGCCCAACATTTAAGGACTGAATCAAAGCAGCAAACTATTAAACTGCTGTTCTTCAATATTCCTATCAGTCTTCCGTGCTTTTAATGGTCAAAGTTTTCCAACACTTTGCCTGATGCCAATACACGCCCTGAACAGAATGGGCCACTGTTCAGCCTTACTGAATGGGCCTCATAATTAGATAAATTAAAATCTATGCCAACTAGTGATTCAGTCTCAAATAGAGGCCACCTGTTCCAATTAGTGAGATTAAAATAGTACAACACTGACTATCTGAAGCTGAGTTCCAGGCCTTCTAGATTATTACAATATCCTTACAAAGACAGAGAAAGGGACTTTTTGCCACAACACAGTGTTGTACCCACTGGGGAAAATATATTGAGGCGTTGATGCATAGCTTTCACTAAGGGCAGACTTTATTTTTGACAAGTGCTTTTATCAAAATTTCTGTAAAAGGCTGCTGCTCAAGGCATCAACTAATTTCCTTACATTATAACAAGCGTACATACACATCTTAATTAGATTCAATTTTATTTCAGAAAAATGCACAGCATAAATTTCTTCCCCATCCACTTTCTGCCCTTGCCTGAAATTCCTAAAGATCCATAGTGACACACCTCAGAGATCTTGTGTTTTCGGTTCCAGACTACCACAATAAAGTGAATACTGCAACAATAATGAGTCAAATTTATTTTTTGCTTTCCCAATGCTTATAAAAAATATGTTTACAATAGACTGTTGTCTGTAAGTGTGCAACTGCATCATGTTTTTTAAAAAAAATGTAGATACCTTAATTAAAGAATACTTAATCGCTAAAAATTGGTAACCATCATCTGAGCTTTCAATGAGCTGTGATCCTTTTGCTGGGGAGGGTCTTGCCTCAGTGTTGGGGCTGCTGACTGCTCAGGGTGGTGGCTGCTGAAGGCTGGGGCGGCTGGGGCAATTTCCTAAAATAAGAGAACAGTGAAGTCTGCTGCATCAATTGGCTCTGCCTTTCACAAATGATTTCTCTGTAGCACACAGTGCTGTCTGAAAGCATTTTACCACTGACAGAACTTTTTTCAAAATTGGAGTCAGTCCTCTCAAACCTGCCACTGCTTTATCAAATAAGTTTATGTAATATTCTAAATCCTTTGTCATTTCAACAAGTCACAGCATCTTCACCAGTTGATTCCATCTCAAGAAGCCATTTTCTTTGCTCATCCATAAGAAGCAATTCCTCATCCATTCAAGTTTTATCATGAGATTGCAGCAATTCAGTCACATCTTCAGGCTCCACTTCTAATTCTCTGGTCATGTCCACCATAGCTGCAGTGAATTCCTCCACTCAAGTCTGAACCCCTCAGAGTCATCTAGAATCAACTTCTTCCCAACTCCTCTCCATGTTGATATATTGGCCTCCTGACATGAACCAAGAATGATCAAACTGAGGAATCACTATGTATAGCAGCTGTAGCCTGATGAAAGGTATTTCTTAAATACTAAGACTTAAAAATCAAAATTACTCCTTTGATCCAAAGGCCGCAGACTGGATGTTGTAACCAGGCATGAAAAGAACCTTAATCTCATTGTACCTCTCCATCAGAGCTCCTGAGTGACCAGGTGTATTGTTAGTGAGCAGTCATATTTTGAAAGGAATCTTTTTTTCTGAGCAGGTCTCAACAGTAGCCTTAAAATATTCAGTAAACCATGTTGTAATTAGATGTGTTGTCTTACAGACTTCGTTGTTCAATTTATACACCACAGGCAGAGTAGATTTAGCATAAATCTCAAAGGCCCTAGAATTTTCAGAATGGTAAGTGAGCAATGGCTTCAAATGAAAGTCACCAGTTGCATTAGCCCCTGACAAGAGAGTTGCTGTCCTTTGAAGGTTTGTAGCCAGTCACTGACTTCTCCTCTCTAGCTATGAAAGTCTTAGATGGCACCTTTTTCCAATAGAAGGCTGTTTCAACTACACTGAAACTCTGTTTAGAAGTCACCTTCATTATCACAGCTGGATCTTCTGGATAACTTGCTGTGGCTCATACATCAGCATTTGCTGCTTCACCCTACACTGTTCCCTTGTGGAGATGGCTTCTTTCCTCAAACCCCATGAACCAACCTCTGCTGGGTTTAATTTTTCTTCCGCAGCTTCCTCACCTCTCTCATCCTTCACAGAACTAAAAAGAGTGAGGGCCTTGCTCTGGATTAGGCTTTGGCTTAAGGGAATGTTGTGGCTGGTTTGACTTTCCATCTACAGCACTGAAACTTTCTCCATAGAGCAGTAAGGTCATTCATTTTGCTTTGTTGCCATTCATGTGTTCATTGGAGCAGCACTTTTAATTTCCTTGAAGAACTTTTCCTTTGCATTCACAACTTGTCAGACTGGTTGGCGCAACTGACCTGACTTTCAGCCCATCACAGCTTTCAGCATGCCTTCTTCACTTAGCTTAATCATTATTAGCTTTTGATTCAAAGTGGGAGATGTGGGACTCTTCCTTTCACTTAAACACACAGAGGCCATTGTAGGGTTAGTAATGGGCCTAATTTCAATCTTGCTGTGTCTCAAGAAATTGGGAGGCCCAAGGAAAGGGAGAGAGGCAGGGAACAGCAGGCTGGGAGAGTGGTCAGTCCACACACAATGTTTATTGTTTGCTCTCTTACATCGGCACAGTTCGTGGTGCACCAAAACAATTACAATAGTAACATCAAAGATCACTGATCACAGTTCACCATAACAAATATATATCGAAAAGTTGGAAATGTTGTGAGAACTACCAAATGTGACACAGAGACACAAGATGCTGTTGAGAAATGGTGCTGATTAACTGGCTCCATGTAAAGTAGCCATAAACCTTCAATTTGTAAAAAACATAATATCTGTGAAGCACAATAAAGTGATGAGAAATAAAACAAGGTAGGCTCTGTATTTTCTTGATGTTCCACACGTTAGCCTAATAAGGCTTTCCATGCCTCAGTTTCTTTCAGGGAATCAGAAGACTAGAGACCCAGCCTGGAGCTCATTGTTCCAACCACGTCCAAGTATTCCTACCCAGATGAGACTGCTTTCAACCCACCAGAGTGGACTTTTTGTTCATCCCAAAACAATTACTCAAATTTTCACAATCCATGAAAAAATATTTCTAAGCATCTTCAAGGCTATGGGTCTGTATTAAGTATTTCACAAAGGAATGAGGAGAGATGATACATTAAATCAGTGTTTTCCTAAATGATTTTGAATTATGTTAGGTAGGACATATGAAATGAAAGCATTAAATAACCAGTGAAAGTGTAATTCCCCTGAAAACAACCTAGTTCAGTTCAATCTAGTTGGTTCAGTTCAGGAGAAAGTCTCTGGTTAGTGCTAACAACCCTCTAACAATGCCCCAGCATTTTCTAAACTTTTTAGTCTGGTATTGCAGGCCTCAGAGGCTATCTAGCTAGGATTAGCTAGAACAGTAACATTACAGTATTTTTTTTAATTAAGTTTTAAGGAGTAAATTGACTTAGAAATATTATACAAATAATAGTACAGGTGGTATGAACCTTTGTGTGCGTGTGGGAATGACCCACACAAACTTGGGAAGCTTGGGAAACTCTGAGGTAGATGAGTGACTCAGTGTCAGAACAACCAACACTATAAGGGGTTTCCCAACACCACTCCTCATGGTTGTTAACCCAGCCAGTAAGTGGAGAAGTTGACATTCAAGTCTGAGTCCAGAGTCCATACTCTTAACCCTTCACTCCAGTCCTCAAATCCATAAGTAAACTAGGGAAGTGATGCTGGGGATAAAGAGGAAAAAGCAGTTGAGAAGTTTTAAGATGTGGTGGGTAAGGAGGCGACCAAGGGAACTTCCCAGGCATCTGGTTTGGGGATGGGCAGTAGGGGAAAGCATTAATCAGGGATGGGAGCCAGGGGACGTGAGAGAAGGAATCAAGTTTACATCCATACTCTGAGGTTGAGACATCTTGTATTTGTGCTAAAGCCGCCCCTCACTCCAGGGGTCTGTATTAGTTATTTCACAAAGGAATGAGGAGAGATGATACATTAAATCAGTGTTTACATGTTCTCAAGTCAGTGTGTAAGGCAGAAAGCACACAGACCTTCCCTCAGGGAGGTACCTCATGGGGGGTTGTCACTGGATGTGCCAACGCACCTTGTCCCTGTCTCTCACCACCCACCGTGTTGCGGCAGGTGATTGATCCCTCGGTTAAGAACCATATCAGGTTTTTGGTTGGTGTTTAGGGGCTGTGTTGTATGAAAATTATGTATGCTCAAAATACTTGGTGCTGGAAGATGCTTTCAATGAGAGTCTCACAGGAACAGTGGGCTTCAGAGGCAATAGAAGACTTGGGCTGGATTCAAAGTTAAATGCACATATAATATACTCCACAAGTTATGCATCCGGCTACACTTTTTCCCAATATCCTATCCCAACAGATGGAATGTCAAGACAAAGATGAATTCATTTTACAAAACTATGTTTTGAAAAAAAAGTGACAATGAGCGAGACCTCAGAAAAGATAGTATTTTTAAAGCAGCAGCCGATCCAGTGTCACTAAGTAGTTTGATATATGAATCATCACCCTCTTTGTCCCAGCCCTGCCAAAACTGTGGAAATAAATTCAGAAGGATAATGGCCTAAGACTAAATCAATACAAATTCACTATTTTTCCACCTAGAAAAATCACCAAGTTTAAAATCTGTTCTTTACTGAAATTAATTTTAAGTTCTCGTGCTACCTAGTTTGATTTCCAGATGTTCATCCCATCTATCTTAGCAATTAACTGGGTATTTAAAAATATTCAAGGCAGTTTTCTTTTACAGAATTCTCCTTTAAGATATAAGCTGGTATAATGGTAGCCCTAATCTGCCTGTGTTATTTATGTCATTTCACTGTTTACAGTCTGGCTGGATGTCACTTTTCTACTTCTGTAAATGGAATGATCTGGAGTCAATGTCTAAATTCCCCTGTTCTCATATGGTAAAACCTTTGAGTCCAACTTCCTAACCCTCTGCCTTAAGCCTGAGAAGCACATGCCATCAGTCCAGTGAAACCCAAACCATCCAGGGAGATCTGGTAGGGCCAGAGGCCAGCTTGTGACTCAGTTGTTCAAGGAAGAACCACCCTCGTGATGTCCTTCAATGGCTCATGCTCTGAGACCAATGCCAGGCTGGAAGAGGGTCTTTACTGATACTCTTACATTATGAGCTTATGTATCAGCCTTTAAGAGTCCCCAAAACTCCCTGTCAGTTTTGTACTGACAAAACTTTTGTATCTTTGGCATTGTAAAAAGTTCATAAATTTTCATTCTAAGCCATTCATTCACCAGAGGTTTAGCAGGTACATAAGACTATATGCAAACGATTGGCAAAGAGCTGTGTCATAAAATCCTGAGCACACAATTTGGCCAGGTACCGTGCAGAATTGACATCTATCTCCAAGCACAATAGGTTTACTAAGACTGAGCTGCTTGCTGGTATTCGCTTCAGAGGCTGAAGATAGGGAAGTGGTTAAAAATGGAAGTTCTGGATTTAGATCTGGGTTCATCAAATCCTAGCTCAATCATTTCCTAACAACTACAGGACCTTGGACAAATTACTTACCTGCCTGGGCCCCAACTCCCTCATCTGTAAAAAGAACTATAGATAGGATATCATAAGTATTAAGGAGATCGTGCATTTGAAGTACTTAATATTGTGTCTGGTGCATAGGAAGGAGTGAGTACATGCTGGCTAGTATCATTATTTCAGCATTCTTCTTTTACGTTCTTTTTGCCTCCTTACAGAGGTATGACCAATAAATGCACTGTTTTCTTTCAAGTAGCATTCCCCTCCCCTGACATCAGCAGAAGCAGTTGGATCATGCACAGAGCATATATTCTGATGGTCCTTTTCTAAGGAATGTAAAGTCCTCATTCTGATTCACAGTACAGTGATTCATGGTTCTCTTCCTTCTCTCTCACCACCCCCAGGCACAGAAAACACATAAACACACTAAAGAAACACCAGGGAAGAAAGCTGCAGCCTCTCCTAAGTCAAGACGTAGGCAATTTCCATCCAGGTTGATTCTGGACAACTAGGATGATTCTGACCTTAACAGCAGCCCTGGAAATTCAGGCAGTGGGTCTGAAGCCAAACGCATCCTACAAGCCAACTTGGTAGCAGCTGCTTGGTGTTCACCAGCGGATGTGACAGCGGGCGTGCTGGGGGTTGCTGGCAATTTGTTCTCCTCTAAAGGGAGAACCAGTAAGCCTGCAGCAAAACACAACTCAAAAAAAAAAAAAAACCCAAAACACACCCATCAATCTACCCATCCTAAATCTAAGAAAAATCCAACTTGAGACACTCATCATTATTCACAGTCCCTTTAATTAACTCTTCAGAAAAAAACAAATAGCTAAATTAAAATGTGCTCACAAACTACTCAGGTTGCCACTTCACTAGGTCAGGGGTCCCTAAGACGGAAGTCTGTTGCCACTTGCTCTAGTTCCTGCACAGGAAGTAAGCAGGCGATCATCAGTTTATTACATCACTGCCCAACCATTTCTACCAGAAGAAGAGCTAGGACATCCCCTTCTTGGGGCCATTACTCATCATGAAATTCTGGATCCATTTCCAAACTGCAGGACATTTAAAAATGTACTACAGGTGACCATATCCAACACAGGTTTTACTGGAGATGTTAGAGACTTTTGTACTTATTATCACCACTTCCTCCTGTAAAAAAGAAGGGTATTTCTGGGCCACAAGTATAAATAAGATACAATCAGCAGATATTAAACTTCCAGAGAGGCCAGACTGTTTCAATCACTATTATATTTCTGATGCCTAGAATAGCAGCTAACACATAGAAGGTGCTCAACAGTATTGGCTGAATGAATGAAGCCTCTTACTCTCAAAGTGCCAATGTCTGTATAGTTTATAAATGTGCGACAGATATGTTAACAATCAATGTGATGAGGAACAATCAGTGTGATGAGGAACATGATGGAGGGAGGGATAAAATGCTAAAAGTGACGGAAATATTTCTATTCTATTCACAACATTAGCAGTCTTTCCATTCTGAAGCTTATAATCACTTCTCATATACTACTAATAAAAATGGCTGCCATCTATTGAGTTCTGAGTACCTAACATTTTAGAGACATTACTGCATTTATTCCTTGAACACCCCTAGAGTCTAGAAGAGGAAACAAAGACTTAGAATGATTATAAGGTCCTAGGTTGCACGACTAGTAAATAGCATTAGTGCAAGATCTGTCTTCTGGGGACCAGCCTAATGGAAGTGGTTCTGGAGGCAGAATACTCTGGTCCTTGCAGGCAGGCTGGAACAGAAATTGATGAAATCATAGAGCAAAGAGAAAGCTAGTGCATCAATTCTCTCTTTCTGAAGTCATAAAAGTCTAAACAAAGGTGGGAGATGACTGGGGGGCACAGGAGGAATGACCCAATTCCACAGAAAAGTCAAAGAAAGACCCAGTGGAAGCTGATAGATTAGAGATGGGGAGAAGGTAAGCACTCAGGACGACTAGCAGTTCTGAGTAATGGTGGTACCAACAGAACAAGAAAAAGATTATTCACATACATAGGGATAAAGCTAACTCAAGCTAATGCTTGAGTGTACACAACCATTTCTTTTTTTTAAATGCTCTCTTATTGAAGACTGACAATCACTCCCAGAAGTAGGGATATTATCGCCTCTTTCAGAGATGGGGAACTGGAGGCTCCAAAAGGTTAAGACCTTGCCTAGTACCCAGCTGGGAAGGGTGAAGGGCCAGAACATGATCCAGGTTATCTGATCTGGGAACCCCAGCTATTCACCACTATACCCAAATGGCTGAAGGTGGCAGGTTAGAAAATCTTAAATTAGAACAAAAATTTGATTCACACATAATTGATTAATAAAAGTCAGTTACTGTGCAGACAGCCTATATTCTTAAAAAGATGATAGGCTGTAACTAGGACATGAAGAAAAGTAGGATTCTAATTATGTATGCTTTTTATTTAAAATTGGGGGATATTATGTGCATGGACTTAACATGTACCATTTCTATGTTTCACCAAGATGAAGTTTAAAAATGTGAATGATCCTGCCTTGTCAGCTTAGAGACAGTCATGGAATTCATTAGTGATATTACATTTTCACTGAGAGGGAGAAATCTAGGTTAATCCACCTGGCTGTAAAAATAGATTTCTGCGATGTTAAAATAGTACACGGCTTCATTATTATTCCAGTCTCAAAGGCTTAACCAAGCTCAGCAAGAGAGATGTGTATTTTCCCTGTTATCTCAACTGGGTATCACTTTTGAACTTAAAAAATGACCATTCAATAACTAACAACTTGATCTCTTAGAGTCTTAGCCCCTTCTTGGGAGGAAACTGTTTATCTCTGAAAGAAAGGTTAATCAACTCTTCACATGTACCTCCAGTTCTCACTATAGTGCTTTTAGAGCAACTAATTTACCAATAAGTACACAAAGGTTCTAAAATTCCTGTACCCAACGGTTTATTGCCAAGCAGAGGGTGACATCAAGAAATTTAAATCCTAATATCACTTAATGTTCTCTTCTTGTATCACATAGTTCCTGAGTTTACAGAAAGTATGTCATTACAGCCAAATCTAAGTGAGTTTCACAAAACAAGAGCTAGAATTATCCAATGGGGTAAATATTTTCTGCACAGGAAAACTGTTGCTCCTTTCCCTTTCAGTATAGCAGGCTTATTGCAGCCTTAAGGACAGACTTGAAATTACCTCAGCCCCACTCTTGAAAAGTTCTTATAACTCTATAAAACTTCCGCTAATTTTCTCTTCCTTGCTGTCTCAGTAATAAAACCCTAAAAGCAGATAGTCAAGCAGTCTAAACAGGGATCTAGCATCCCTGTTGTAGAACCTGTGATCACTGTGTACTAAAGTTCTAGCCCTCCTCAGTCTGATTTCTTCTAGAATCTTGAAGTGTAAGAAAGGTTAGAACAAGGTCTAACAGTTCTCCAGTTAACCATCTCTGAAAGAGTTGATAATATCCCTACTTCTGGGAGTGACTGTCAGTCTTCTAGATTTCATCTGCTCAACAGGCTAAATTAGAATAATCAGTACATAATAAAGTCTAACTCAGTTTGAATACACAGTCTGTTTGAAAATCAGGTATCTCCACGACAACAAAACAACACTGTAGGTAAGTGCTGAGCCTTGAACAACATTGTTTGAACAGTGCAGGACTAGGACTGTGCATCCATATTCATGGATGTTTTTCAGTAGAATGGAATTTTTTTGGAGACTTGTGACAACTGGAAAAAAACTTGAAGATGAACTGCATAGCCTAGAAATATCAAAAAATTAAGAAAAAGTTAGCATATCCTGAATGCATAAAATATATGTAGATATTAGTCTATTTTATTTACTACCATAAAATCAACATCAGGCTATTAGCAATTGAGTTTTGGGGAGTCAAATTATACACAGATTTTGACTGGAGGAGGTGCCCCCCCAACACCGGTGTTATCCAAGGATCAACTATATTAACATGGTTGGCAGAATTTAAAGGAAGTAAGAAACCTCCTTCACGTAAGACTGTGGTACTTTAACAGAAAAGACTGGTGTAGAAATGGAACAATGGCAGGTACAGTGGAGACAAACTAAGTCTGTAGTTCAAATACATGTTTGCTTTGCCACTTTCCACCTAAGTAGCTGAGGTACAAACTTTACCACCACCATTTTACAGATTATGAAGAGTTTTGGAAAGTTTCTGGGGTTTTGCCAAATAACTTAAATGTGCTCACAATGAGCCATCCAGCCCCCAAAGATTACTAATCTGGTTCTTTACACAAAGATTATCATAGTTATGACAACAGAAACCAAACTTCCACACTCTTTTCAAAATTTTGAAATTTCTTCTGTCAACTGCAACATTAATATAGACTCCCCCCAATTACAAATCCATTAGAAAAAAAAAATCTCTATCTTCATAGATAACTGTGTGTTAACCAGCAGTCTTCCTTCCAAAAACTTCAAGCTGTAGGTAACTACCTGTAATCAATGTTTTTAGTTATTTTCATAACAAATTGTTGTGCAACTTTTAAATAAGGTGCAAAAAACATGAGAATTCTTTTCGGGGATCGAGGAGAGTGAAGTGGATGCAGGAGGTATTAGTCCACCAAATATATGTAATAAGTAAAAACTTAAGTCATTTCTGTTAAGTTGATTGACGCTAAATGAAAACCCGGTAAATATACCACGTACTAGTCGCTTCACTTCTGGGGTAATTGATTACTTCTCCGAATTATGATCAAACACCCAAATCCTGCACATGGAGCTGTGCCACATTTCTGTCATATCGCTACTTTTCCCATCCGGTTGTCCTCCTGATCTTGGAAGTGACAAGCTAGAATGTGAGCCCAACTCCACCTCCGTGAACTTTATACAGGGAAGCTGACACTCAAATGCTAAGATGTGGGACAGTGAGTAGTCACCAGAGCAAACCACAACTGCAGGTATCTCCTGCCAGAACAAATGCCAGGGCGGAGGAGGGTCTCTTCTACATGGCACTTCCATCAGCCAAGGGGGATACCAAGCGCCGAGCCTCGGCGTGGACAGCCCAGGGGGGCAAAGGTGTCCCCGAGTGGGGCGGAGGCTTCCTCTCCCCGGGGCACCAGCGCTCAGGGAGCGGCCTCCGTCGTTAAGTCGAAGCACTATATAGCTCGTTCGTGCCGAATGCTCTGGAGAGCTATTTTCGCCCACAGCCAAAATCAGCAACAGCAAATTACACTGCAAACAATGGAGAGGGCGCCAGCTCAGCTAGGCTGGAAACTCCAGACTGACTTTCCTCTCGGGTAGAGCCGGGAGCCGCCGCCGCCGCCGCCGCCGCCGCACCGCGCGGGCTCCCGCCACCTGCCCGAACCCGAGCCTCCCGGGCGGGAGCCGCGGAGGCAGCGGGGCCGTCACAGCGGGGACCCGATGCCAGGTGGCGGGACTCCCTCGCGTCCGGGCGCGCGGGGCGGGCGCTCCCTGGCGGAGAGGGCGACGGAGTGTGGGCCGTCGGGGACACCCCGGCGTCCCCGACAGAGCGCGGGGACCGAGCCGGACGGTGGGCTGGGGTCTCGCAGCCAGAGGCCGGGCTCCGACGCCCCCTTCAGCTCGGACAGAGGCAGGGAAGCCCGGACCCGGGGCAGCCGCCGAGGTAGAGAGGCAGGCAGCGAAATGCGCGGGCCCAGTTAGTTAAACAGGAGCCGAAGCCCACCCGACCTCGCCCTTCGGCGCGGCGCCCACCGCCACGCTGCCCGCGCTGCTCACCCGGGTCTTGCAGCGCTGGTGCCGGACCGGGTCGGAGTAGGTCCGGTCCACCGTGAGCGGCGTGTCGCTGCCCGGCATCTCGGCGCTCGCGCCGGGAACTTTCCCGTCTCGCTATCCGCCGCGCCGCGGGCTGCCCGCGGGGCTCGCCCTCGTCCTCGCCCCGGGAGCCGCGGCCGAGGGGCCAGCGCGGGCCGCAGCAGCTGCTCCCCACCCCGCGCGGCCGCCCAGCGCCGCCGCGCCACGGGTGGGGGAGGCGGGGCGTAGACGCGCGTCTCCGCCCCCTCCCCGTCCCCGCCCACCCTGCGCGCCCCGCAGCCCGCCCCAGACCCTTCAGGTGCGACTTCTCCGCCTCCCCACCTTGTTGAAACTTGATTCCACCCTCTCCCACACTGCCCTCTTTTTCCTCAAAAGATGATTGACATCCACACTATTTGCGGACTTACCTGTATTTTTATGATAAAAGATTTTTGTTAAGATGTTGAAGCATGCCTTAAATGCTTCCTTTTATGTTATTCCTCTATTCCACGCGCACGTATTGGGCATCTACCATGTGCTAGACCTTGGGGTAGGGATCAGAGATATTTTTTTTAAGCTCACTTTTTTCTTATGATTCCACTGTGCATAGAATACACTTCCACTTAAACAAAGATCTGTGGTGGTGTGTATTTTAATTTTGCATGAGTCTCACCTTTACGTTGGAAGCTACTTGAAAGTCAAGACATGTATTTTCATTGTAGTACTCCCCATTCCCAGGGAATTCGGCCCTGCCCACAAGAAATCTGGAGTCTAAAAGAGAAAGAACTGATTGGTGAATAATTAAATATGTTACCTAAGCCAGCATTCAGGTTATGTAGAATGTATCAGTGGCAGACTGAGTTGAAATATTGAGTGCAGCTGCTCCAGAGAGAGCTAGAGTGAGCACAAGTTGACTAGTCTAGAAGGAAGGAGGGATGGCTCCTCCTCTTCAAAGGGATGAGGGGGGAGGGTAGAGCAGGCAGAAGAAAAATATTGAGCTTAAAAAAAACAAAGGTACATTTGGAAAACCTCCAGTCATCAGTTTAGGGGGTGTCTTCAGAAACAGAGGACATGACAGAAAACGTGGTGGAGACAATGTGATACAGGACTCTACTTTCAAGGCTAAGGAGTTCAGCCTTATTATGTGGGCACTGGGCAGCTGCTGAAGGTTCGGAACTGAAAATGACAAGATCAGATCAGAAATTCGACAATATGTCTGTCTGAAACATTGATGAAAGATGGGTAAGGGGCTGGTTAGAAGGCCATTGTAAGGACTGAGGACAACCCAGATGTCCTTCAGAAGGAGACTAAGTATATCATGATACATCCATCCATTGGAGTAACTGTAACAGAATGAGGCAGTTTATGTATAGCCAGAGAAATATCTCTAACGTGTATAGTTAAGTGAAAAAAGCAATGTGCAGGATAATATACATGGTATTCTGCCATCAGTGAAAAACAGAATATATGTATGTGCTCACGTATGCATAGCATATTCCTGGGAAGATATACAAGAAACTGGGGAAAAAGGCAATAAACGAATGGCAGAAGGGCCACATCTAGGCACTTCAATTTTTACCTTTGAACAGATGAATGAATTAATCCCACAAGCAGCTCAAGCTTAACTCCTAGGGAGGGGAGACTTAATCATGAGTGAGCAAACAGGGGGAGCTGATACACTAAAGTCTCAGAAAGCCACTGACCAGGAGGAAGTTCCCTAGGGACTCTCAGATGCAGCTGGAGTGGACATAAGTAAAGGAGTGGATCTTCCCACAGAGCCAAAGAAAAGCCATTGGGCTGCACAGACTGGCATCTGTGTTCATCTAGAGACCGCAGATGATGAGATCAGGGAAGATTCTGGCAGCAGCCTCCGGGCAGAATCCCCAGACAAACTTGAATACCAAAGGGTAACAAGACAGTGGAAGCCAGGTGGTTAGATCAAAAGGATCTTGCTCATGTGTTGTTACTATTTTTTAATTTGAGAAAAAACAGAAGCCCCCTGCCTAACTAGGTAGCTACAAGAAAAGGATAGGAGAGAGATTTTTCACTGTATATGCTCTTTAAACCTGAATGTTTGGATTGTGTGCATACATTAACTACTTGAAAAGGTAAAATAAGATGTATTTTAATAAAAAGGGTAAATTTACAAAAAACTAACTTAAGGAGAAATAGAAAACCCTATATAATCCAAAAAACATTCAAGAAATTAGATCAACACTTTAAAATACCCTTCCATAATGATACAACTACTCCAGGCCCAGAGAGTTGTTTAGGTAAGTTCTTCAAAAGCAGAGAAGAGAGATACCAAACATCTGTATGTGTGTGGTGCATGTGTGTGTGTACATTTGTGATTTTAGCTGACGTGGCCAGCGGATGCCTCCATGACAAGGTGACGTTTGAGCAAAAATCTGAGAAGCAGGGGGGCCAGTGATGGAAATACATGAAAATTTCAGACAGAAGGAACAGCAAGTATGAAGGTCTTGAAGCAAGAAAATTCTGGGAGTCTTCAAGAAAGAACAAGGAGGCCAGTGTTCACAGGAAAGACAGTAGATGAAGTCAGAGACATTTCAGAGGGCCAGATCCTATAGGGCCATTTAGCCCATTTTAAGAACTTTGACTTTAATTATAAGGAAGATGGGAAAGACTGGGAAAGTTTTAAGGAAGCGGGTGGAGTGGTGTGTTCTGCCTTTTCACGTGGGGAAATAAAATAGATCCTTATCTCAGACTATACATAAAAAGTCAATACCAGACAAAGATCTAAAGAAAAAAATACAACTTTTCAAACTGCCAGAAGGAAATGGGAGAATATAATTATTATCTCAAGCCATAAAAAGCAGATAGCAAAAAGCATAAACCATAAAGATTTGACTGCATTAAAATTTTAACTTCTGCTTATGAAAAGAAATAGTAATAAAATGAAAAGGTAAGCCACAAACAGAACTTGAGCTTAAAATAAAATCAACATGTATGAATTTCACAGACAATAGTGAGAAACAGAAAAAGCCACATAAAATTACATGCCATTCATATTCATATAAAGTTAAACAATATGAGGAATAAATGCATTATTTTTTAGAACAAAGATATATAGTAAAACTATTAAAGAAAACAAGTGCATGACAAACACAAATTTCAGGGCAGCATTTATCTCTGGTAGGAGGATGAAGAAAGATTCTATAGAAGAGAGGTACAAGATTCTAAATAATGCTCTATTTAAGGGATGACTATTGGTAGACTGGATATATATTCACTCACACACAGTATTTCTTAGTAATTTAAAATGAAAAGGCAATGAAGATGCAAGGGACAAATGTGATAATGGCATCCTCAATCCTGGGGTTTAAGTCACCAGTGGGGGTACCTACTAAATAAACATAATAGCACTATTACAAGTATAAAGCTTGATATAAGGGCAACATAATTGGTTATTATTAAGTCATTACATCAATTTACTCTTACAAAGATTTATTCTAAAACTCTATGAGAGTCCATCTCTGGGTTCTCCCTCATTTGCCTGATACCTATTTTTTGTCCCCAGCTACTTAGGGTTGTAGGAAGTATATTACTCAGGGGTGTGTGTGTGTGCATGTGCATGTGTGCATGTGCATATGTGTGTACACACACACATAACTGTAGAGAGGCCAGATCTAAATGAAGTCCCTGACAAATCAAGGTCGGGCTTTGGTCAGTGGGCCAAGAGGCATCTACTTTCCAATTCTATTATTGTCTTGGTGTTCCTTAGAAGAACTGCAACCTGGAAATGCTGGCCCTCAATGAGAAGGATGAGTTAAACCTTTATTAGGCTCCCTTAAATTTCAATTAGCAGAGGATGTTCTTTTTTAGATCATTTGGATTTATTTCATAAGCTAGTTGCCCAAAAGCTGCTCTACTGGGCATTCATACCTAATAATATTTTTAAAAACACAAATTAAATAGCACAAGAGCAAGCTCCCCCAAAAGAAAAAACAAGCAGAGTTGATCAGCATTTGGCTCTCCTATGGGGAAGTAGGACCCTAGGGGAAACAGACCATGTCCCTTCCTCTGGAGTCAGTACGTAGGGTTTTGTCAGTCCCTGAGAGACAGAGTACCAATTTCTCCTGTCATGGAAGAACTGTCTCTGCCTCTGATACCTCTCAAAGCCTGTCTTTGCAAAAAGTAATGAAAAAAAAATCACACTTTTATAGTAACAAATGCAGTCAGAACAATTAGGAATACAAAGGTACAAAATCCAGGGTGTTAAGTAAGAATTTACTTCCAAAGGTTATGCAGCACATAAGGTAGCGTATCTGAAGAACTAAGTAAGTGGAACAGGTCATTTGAGCTACAACAGTTTGGAATGACGAGAGAAGGCTTCAAAAAATAGATAGGATCACACTCAACTTTTGTAGCAGGTATTTGCTGTTTTGACTGCCCAGCGTCCAGCCCCTTATTCTCCAAACAGTGCCTGGATTATTCTTTCAGCACCTATCTTACCCCCACCCTCAGTCCAAGTGGTTTGGGTGAGGCAGACCAGTGCTACCCCTGGCTACAGGGAGAGACATGTGATCCAGCCTTGGCTGATCAAAGCCACTAGGATAGGCACGCGACCTAGTCAGAGCCCATCTGAGTCACCCCTGAGACCTATCCTGGAACAGTTGGGAAGAGCTGTGCCTTTTTAGCGGGCATTGCTAAGTTGGTAGAATGTAAGCCTGACGCTGTGGTGGACATCCTTGGCACCACACAAAGACCGACTCCCTGAGGAAGGCCAAGCCAAGAAAGGAGAAGGACTGGTTACTGAATTATTAGAGCACTAGATCCAGCCTTTTCTGTGATTTATTGCAGCGCAACAAATCACCGTAAAATGTGTTGGCTTACAACAACTACCATTCATTTGTTCATGTTTCTGCAACTGAAGCAGGCCTCCAAGGCAGGTGGCCTTTCTCTGCTCTACTCTGGCTCTACTCCGGCTGGGACCGGAATATCCAAGATGTCTTCACTCATATGTTACCACCTACAGGAATGGGCCTGGCCAGGCCTCTGTCTCTATTTGCATATGTTTATGATTTTTTCAAATAAAATATTCATATCTTTTATAGCCTCTCATCTTCCAGGGCTCCCCTCTCTCCATCAGGGCAGTTGGACTTCTTTCCCTGTTGACTGCCTTCCACTAGAGCAAAAACCAAAGTGGCCACACTTCCTACGGCCTCGCCTGGAACTGGGGAACTGTCACTTCTGTCACATTCTGTTGGTCAAAATGAGTCCAAAGTCCAGCCCAGACTCAAGCGGAGGAGAAATAGTATCCTCTCTTGATGAAAGGAGTGGTGTGCACACGCAGGGGCAGGTCAAATTGCTCAGCCCTCTGCACCAGACATGGCTCGTTAGACCCCTTTCCAGTTACATGAGGAACTGTGTTTCTCTTTTTGCTTACGCCAGTGTCAAGAGTTCTAATGCAACATTCATTGCTGGTGGCTATGGGTAGAAAAAGACCAAGAGAAGGACAGCATTTCAAGAGACTGCAAGGACTGTGCACCTTATGGACAGAGGAGCTTGCCAGAGAAGTCTAGTGGGGGCAGTTTTTTCAGGCCACTAGCTAGAGGGCATTCCTTGGTCAGGCCATGCCAGATGACCACCTGTGGGCTGTTAGACTAATTATAGGCTGTGCTTTTCCTTTTAACACAAAAGTTACAATACCTTATTATGTTATTTAAATATTTTATGTAATACTTTACATTTGCCCCCCACTCCTACCCTGACTAGATTGTAGGTCTCCCAGAAGGACTATGACAAGTAAGTGTAATCTAATGGTTCCTAACTTAGTATCCTGTATTCAGTACATACTTGTTGAATGAATGGATGAATTCAACATTTATTAAATTTTTACTTATTTTCCAAACACTGGGGTTTAAAAATGAGTAAGACATAAGCAAAAGATAGCTTTTGCCCTCAAGGGGTTGAAATGACTAATATAAGGAAGAAAATTTGCTAATGATGAATGCTAACAACTTTCAGATACGGACTAGTTATTGAAGTTTGTGAATTCTCCAATTATTTACTGAGCACTGTTGGTATGATAGGCTCTATTCTTGGTGCTGGGAATATAAAAATGAACAAGACAGGGCCCAATCCTGAAAGGACATCCCACCCAGGCAGGGAGACAGTCAGATATAAAAAGAGTTATATCCTCAGTTCAGTGACAGGACAAAGGAAGGAAGTGATCTACTCATGAACTTTACCTCCCCTCAGGTATTCCATGCCTACCATGTCATTGCAGCAGGGAGAAGGAAATAGACATAAAGGGGAGTCTGAAAAGAAAATATATTTCCCTTCATATTCCATTTTGATTTAATAGTACAGGAAAGTGTTCCTTCTAGGGGAAAGATTTATGAGATAAAAAGTACAGTAAGTTTTGTCCCCCACTGAGAATTTAAGGACAGAAAGAGGAAAGAGAAGAATAAATTAGGTTTTAAAAATTTATCCAACTAGCTTGAGGGGAAAGCATGCTAATCAGATATATATGTATATTTACATTGAGGATCAGAAGCTTTCAGGGCTGATGCAAATATGAATCTCTAATTTTAACCACCTGGTTAACAGCAAACTGGAAACGATCATTTTTAACATTTCCATTTAATTTTTAACATAGCATGTTCTACATGACTATAAGAAAACAATCACTGATATTTACTTACCATTAAAAATCACCTGGCACAGAAGCCGAAAACTTCCACTTGGCAGTACTTTGATTAAAAAAAAGGAAAGTAGAAAGACTGAACTCAAACTCTGCAGGCTGGAGAACTTCCCTTCTAATATTCCTTTTTTAGACAATGCAGCAATTCATGCTACTGATTTCTCAAGAGCAATGAATCTTAAAGAGCATTCTACAGGAAGCCTTCAAGTGTTCTGGAAACTAGTCTCTAACGTTTGTCTTGCCTGCAGATTTGAGCTACATTAACAAGTAAAAAAATGCATTTTACTTCATCAAAATGAAAACGTTTGCTTTGTAAAATATCTTTTTAAAAGGATGAAAAGATAGATGCCGATGGGGAGAAAATATCTGCAAAACCAAATATCCAAAACTTAGTTGGATTGGTATCTGGAATATATCAAGAACTCTCAAAACTCTCAGTAGTAAAAAAAATAAACAGTCCAACTAAAAAATGACCAAAAGACATGAGCGGACATTTCACTAAAGAATAGAAAATAAACACAGGAAATTTTCACTGTCATTAGCCATTAGGGGAATGCAGATTAAAGCCACAATGAGATGTCGCTATATACCTATCAGAATGGTTAAAATTAAAAATAGTGATAGCACTAAATGCTGGCAAGAAACTAGGCAGTTCATACACTGTGGCAGGAATATAAAATGGTACAGCCTCTCTGGTAAACAGTTTGACATTTTCCTATAAAACTAAACTTGCAAATACCGTATGACCCAGAAATTACACTCTCAGGCATTTAACCCAGAGAAGAGAAAACATATGTTTACACAAAAACCTGTACCCACATGTTCATTGTAGCTATTTTCATAAAAGTTCCAAACTGGGAACAGCCAGATGTCCTTCACCAGGTGAAGAGTTAAACTGTGACATCAATACTATGGAATACTGCCCAACAGTAAAATGAAAAGGAATGAGTTACTGATATCCAACAGCCTGGGTGAGCGTGCAAGGAATTATGCTAAATGAAAAGAGCCAATCCCCAAAGGCTATAAACTGTATAATTCCATTATGCAGCTTTTCTGAAATATAAAAATTATAGAAATGGAGAAGAGATTTGTGGTTGTCAAGGATCGGGAACTGGGTGGGAGGGGAGAGGGTTGCAGGAGGGAGGTAGATAGGGTTATAAAAAAGCAACATTCTGTGGTGATGGAATTGTTTTGCATCTTGACTGTGGTGGGACCTCCTGGGGATATCTAAGCAAGACTGAGATGTATCAGTGTTAACATGACATTTGTACTACTAGTTTTGCAAGACGTTACCTTTGGGGAAACTAGGTAAAGGGTACACAGGGTCTCTCTGTGTTATTTCTTACAACTGCATGTGAATCTACTAGTATCTCAAAATTAAAATTTTAATTAAAAATGTCTTTTAAATGTAGGTGGAATTGTGTTTGGGAAAAAACTTTGGGTTTGGGGACTGGGGAAACAACACAGCAAGTAGGTGTGGGTGGTATAGAGATTTTTTTCCTCTGGAGAAGGTGTCCACAGAACAGAGTTCATCCAGGTTCTGGCCCCATGTTACACCAGAGGAGGGGACCAGCGGGAGAACCTGAAGGGCAAAGGAGAGATAGCTGGTACTGTTTCCCCTGGCATCACTACCTGGCTGCAGCGAACAATGTGTCTGGCACTCAAATCAACTATGAAGAACTTGAGGGCCAAGGGCAGTGTCCTTTATCCTCGACCTGCTACTGCTGAGCACTCCTGGCACAAAACAGTGATTCTATAAGGTTTTTGTTGAACAAAGGATTGACAAGTCCTGATTTGCTTGGAAGAATATATATAAGTTCACAGATTTGGTTCAGATTTATAATCATTCATCACATACTGAGTTGTTCAGTAAAACGCACATTGTAAGGGTGAGCAGAGAATTCCACAAATTCGTGTGCTTTGTTCTGTTGTGGGGTTCTCATATTCATTTGAGTCTGTTTTGCATCATGTACACACAGATTATAACACCAGTGCTTTGTTACTTCTAAACTCTTGATCCAACCATTTACTAGGAAAGGGTTTCACTGTCCGATTACTCTGTCTGACTCTTTGCTGTCTGCTCTTGCATTTTCCCAAAAGCCCAAAACAGTGCCAGAAATTGCCTTCCTTTGTGCTCGGCACGGAGTGTTCCACTCAGTTAAGTCCCACACTGGAGTTGTGATGTTGAGTGTTTCTGCTTCACTAGGCCACAGAGGAAGCAGTTCTCTGGAGACCTCCAGCTGCCTCCCAGGAGAGTTTTCATTAAGCACATACCGAATCTGAAGGAAGATCTAGCTACACTTCGGGAACACACTGTCCATGAATTCACTTTGCATTTTAGCAATTCACTTTGCAGATAAGGATAGTGGGAGATGAACTGTCAGAGAAATCTGATGTGATGTCTAAAAACAGTCCAAGCGACAGTTCTATCAAAAGAGAGGATGCTGTTTGCTGAAGCCTTCCCTGTCCCGACTCCAGTCCACACTCATCTCTCCCTTCTCTGAATCTAACAGTATCTGCTGTTTACATCACTCACATGAACATTTAGGTGTACATTATCTTGTTGCAGGGAAGGCAGTATGGTATTCTAGAGACAAACTGACTGGCTTCAGATCTCGGTGCTGCTACCTACCAGCTGTAAAGCTTTGGATCTCTCATTTGTAAGCAGAGAATGATAACAGAACTCACTTCATATTATTGTTGAGGATTAAAGGAGATGATATACATAAAGCACTTCCATATGAGAGCTCAATAAATGTCTGCAGAAAAAAAACCTAAGCTCTGCTTCTTGTGATATCTTTTTCTCCTTATCAGTCAGACTTTAAGGATTTATGTTGTTATCCTGGAAGGCTGTTCTCTTAAGGAAAAGGTTGCATTCCAGTGCCATACCTTGTTACCACAAATTTTGGTAACAGCACTAGGGAGAAAGCAGCAGCCTTTGACTAAGCTCTGGGTCCTGACTCTGTGGACTCCAGCCTGTCCCCTGCCCCTCAGCTTTTGCACATGCTCTTGCTACCACCTCAGAGTCTGCAAGCTGACAAGCTGGAGAAAGGCAAATGTCCTCCCTTTACACTAACCTTCAATTCCCTTCATCCTCTCACATACAGCAAAGAGGTTTTTTTTGCTTTGCACACTTTGGCCAACTAATTCCACTCCTAGGAATCTATCGTAAAGAAATAATACAATACAGGTAAAGTTTTATAGACAAAGATTGTCTGTCATAGTGTTTTATTATCCTGAAAAGTTTGAAGTAAACTAAAGGATTGTTTATGAAATAATGGTTTATGAAAAATAAAGGCCTGATTATATAAATTATGATACAAAAAATACAGGTATTGCAAATTATACTTAGGAAGAATTTGTAATCATATGGGGAAATGTTTATGCAATTATGTTATGCAAAAAAAATCAGAAAAATAAAAATAATAAAATAAAATAATCCTACGAGATTGACAAAAATTAAAAGTATCACCACACCTGGTGCTGACAGTGATCTGGAGCAGCAGGGACTTCCACACACTGGAGTGGGAACATAAGTAGGTAAAACCCCTTGGAAGCGCTACTTGGTATTATCTCATAAACTTGAAGCTCTGCAGACCCTATGACCCACCCACCCCACTCCTCAGCATACACTCTGGAGGATACAAGTCAACCAGGACACACATAAAAGGATATTCATAGCAGTACTAGTCCCCATCTGGAAACAATCCTACCCAACAAACGGCAGAATGAATCAACTGTAGAACAGTTATTTATCACTTTACCATCAGTAGTCTGTTGCCGAAAATCAAATGTTCTGCATGAAAAATGCTAACCAGAAAAATGTTGCCCATTATCTTAATTCATTTGCAAAGCAGGATTTTTCTGTTCTATGTGGACAAACCTAATGCTGACTGACACAGAGCCTAACAAGATGCCTATCGCAAATGTTGACATGCCCCGCCCCAACCTACCCCACTCCTCAAATGTTCAGGGTAAAATAATCAACAGAAGCCCCCCAAATTTTGTTACTGAAAAGTATTAAGAAAATCCTTTCTCCATTCTCTTGTGCCTTCCTACAGCATCTCTGTAGTACTCTGTTCAGAGTAAGCAAGTGACAATAGTTATTATTTAACCTATTTCATCCGTACCAGGAACTTCAGCTCTGAGTTAATGCCAAACCCCTTCCCAGCCCTGGCCTCTATGGTGGTAGGTGCTATTATTTTCCCATTTTACTGACTAGCAACAAGGGTTTCTGCATAGAATTAGTGATTTGAACATGGGTACCAAGCTAGTCAATGATAAAAGTAGAGTCCAAATCCCAGGCTTATCTGACTCCAAAGCTCATTTACTAGACGTATGTCCTTGGATGATTTACTCAACCTTTTACACTCAGTTTCCTCACCTACAGAATGGCGATAATTACACCCATTAAACAATAACTGTCTCTTAACCAAAGGTCTATGCTGGCACTACTGAGAATATGAAGCACCTCAATGCATCCAGACACGCCACTGTTGTGTGTCCCTCACATGACATTTAGTTGATAGGAACTTGACTTGCCTCTACCCTCTGCCAGCCTTTACCTGCATCTCCCAAACTGTTTAATGAACAGCCAACATTCTTAATAACCCCCTGAAGACTATTTCTATATTCTAAGCCTCTTGTTTCCTGTTCTTCCCCCAAAGAAAGAAAATGAACAGGGATTCTGAAATTCAAAATTACATAATTATGACTTTATCCTCCATCTGAAGTCTCCTTGTAATTCTTTTTTCTTAAATCATTTTCAAGCACATTTAGATTTCAGTTTTGCAACTTAAGTTTCACAAAATGAGAAATCAATTCTCATATCACTTTGGAAGTGAAAGTTAAATTTCTACAAGTATTTAGAAGTACTCACTATTCTAGCTGACAGTTTTGAAAGGTATGCTATAGTTCTATTATTTCCCATTGCTTCTTCCGAGATAACTGTGGCTGATGCACTCCCAGTTAATATTCTGACGTTCCTCTGATTTTCCTTCCATTAGAAGGAATGCCTTTCACAAAAGGAGAAAACCGCTATACCAAGTACCAGATTTAAAGCATCTCATATATTATCATGGTGTAAACAGGGTACGTGGCAAGCGGGCACACCGTTCACATGCATGACACACACTTCACACACAGTTACAAGAATTGTCAGAAGTACTAGGCATGCAACATGTAGGCTTTTCAAAATATTAGCAGGGTTTGATTTTTGGAGTGAAAAACAGCCCCATTCCTTTTAACTGCTAAAAGGGATTCTTGGAAGTAACAAGAAGAAAATAAACAATGTATCTGAGAAGAGACCAAATAGCTCAAAGCCGATTTTGAGTATCTACTCCATCCAAAGAGGCAGAAAACTCCTTAAATTTCACTGTAGCCTCTTGATACTTGCAACTGCAAAACTATCCTCCAGACAATGTTCTACTGAGATGAGGCTTTTTCCATTCTCGATTCTTTCCATCTGATCCTTTTACAAATAGAATTGCATTTTCTCCAAAAATATCAGAATGTTTTAGATATAATCCATTGGAATACAGATTATCAAATATGTATTATTCATAAACCCCAGCCTTGCAACACCTATTTAAATTGCTATGCTTTAAATATTTTCTCTCATTTAGATATCAAGATTAACTGTATAATAAATGATTGTCTAAAGCTGAACTATCCAATAGATACAAGCCACATGTAGCCAGTGAGCACTGGAAATGTGCCTATTGGGACTGGTTTTTGAATTTTATTTAATTTTAATTACATTTTGAAATCTTAGTTAAGAAAAATGCAAAATATGTCATTAATATTTCTCGTATTGACTACATGTCAACATAAAAACAAAGGCCACTTTTATTTAGTTGCCAAAATACAAAATATAGAAGATGGCAAGTATTGTGTATATCTCATTGCAGAATATGAGACAAATATTACATAAACATACTAATACTCATATTATGCATAGCTGTTTCCCACAAGTGATTTCTCAGATCAAAATTAATCTTCCCTCCCTGGTTAGCATGTTATGTGTGATTTTAGCACGGTATTTATGACAGTCTATATTAAATAAGTTGCATATGTCTACCACATCCCTTTCTAATAGACTGTGATCATTTTGAAAAAGAGAACTAACTTGCTCATTCTAAAACTCCATCAGTGCCTGGCATGGTTCTTGCAATGGAAATCCTTCAATCAATGTTTGAGGATTTGAATATGGCACATACTAGTGATTTTAAAAAATTCATTGTTCAATAAGAGAACGTAAAACTAATATTAAGGTATTCCAAGCACCTGGAGGGAAAGATGCAGTATCAACCAGATGTCACTTTTCCCTAAGCCAATTAGTAGATGAAACAGATACCCAACTGAAAAGAGTTTTTCCTAAACCTGACAAGCTTATTTTAAAATTCAATGGAAGGAAACACAACTTTGGGGAAAAAATACGGTGAGTGAGGGCAAGCAGGGCATATTCTCTTTACTAGATACCAAGACATTTTATAAGCAATAGTAACTCAGTTAACTAGAAATAGGTACATAGACCAATAAACAGAGAGCTCAGAAGTAGATCCTTTCATATTTGGAAGCATTATTTGTGGCAGTGGCAGCATTATGGGGAAAGGGACAAAACTGGTAGTTCATGTGGGAAAAATGGAACTGCGGTAAGTCCCCATCTCACACCAAATTCAAGAATTCTGGGGCAATTCATCTCTGAAAACCATGTCTTATTTTCTATTATTGTTGATTCATGGAGAATTCCAAGTGGACTGTGCAACACACGAACTTTACATTGTTAATTTATTGCTCCCATTCAAGAAAAAAAAAACAGAAATGGTGGTTTTTAAGGATGTCCACATGGTATATGTATCACATATTTTTTTCTTCTTTAATGTACCGAATCAAGTCAGAAGTCACTGGGCTTTAGAAAGGTCACAATTTCAGAACTGAGGTGGAGGCCAATATGTACATGGAGGGACCCAGTTACTGTGCAAAGTACTTGTAAAGACTTCTTTGAAGCTGACTCCATAAAGCTGCAGCGAGGATCCCGCTGAACAGTGACAATAAACCAGCACTCTGGACGCCCCTCCATCTGGGTCACCAGTGAGGCAGCGGAGCTCAACTTCATCCCCACTCACCTGGATCTAAGCCAGTTACTGTTAGGGTGACCCCACCCATGAAATGCTCAAAGCACCAGCCTGCAGGTAGCTCCCTCTGGACGCTGCAGATTGCTCGCGTGTGTGTAGTTCTCAGCCATGGTGAATTTTTCCCCCTGACTTCAAGGGAGGCCAAAACCCCAAAATGGGGCTTTGATAGAAAAAAAAAAATGCTTCAAACATGTTGCATGTCATGCATGTTCCAGATCAAGATCATCTGTCAAGTGAGTTTATTTCTTGCCTGAGCACCAGTTTCCCCTGTTTTCTAGGTCTCTGTATCTTGGAGTTGGTTTGATCCCAAGGTGATCTTGTAACACAGTTGTTGTGCTGCTCTGACAATTTGCCTTAGAGATCTATGGCTGCCACAATGGAATACCACACACTGGGTGGCTTAAATAGCAGAAGTTTATTTTCTCACAGTTCTGGAGGCTGTAAGTCTCAGGTCAAGGTACCAGCAGGGTGGGTCTCCTCTGAGGCCTCTCTCCGTGGCCTGCTGCCTCTTCACATGGGTGTCCCTCTGTGGACACACACCCTTGGTGTGTCAGCATCTTCAAACTTCCTCTTATAAGGACACCAGTCACACTGCATTAGGGCGAACCTTGTGGCCTCATTTGAACTCAGTCACCTCATTAAATACCTTATCTCCAAATACAGTCACTTTCTAAGGTGCTGAGCATTAGGGCTTCAACTGTGAATTTTAGGGTGACCCACGTCAGCCCAAAGCACCATTTTTTTTAGGATTAATTTGGCGAATATATGTGAATAGCCATGCTGTGAAGCAAAAGGACGAGCAGGAGCTGGGAAGTGAAGAAGAAGGTCTTTAAACCTACAGAGAGACTTCACGTCCCCGGGAAAATAAAACCCTGAGTTCTTTTGCTGAAAACTGTTCGTTTTGATTAGGTACTCCCTTAAACTCCTACTTTAATTTCACATAGAGAGTGCACTTTATAAAGAATTTCATCAAAAGAGAGATCTAGAGAGGTAATGATCCATTATATGTCTCTAATAGGTCCTGCAAAATATCCAATCTTTTCTCCTTCTGAGCAGCGAAAGTCTCAATATACCATCCCTCTGTGTAAAACATGTGTAGAGCTTAGGGATAAATGCACAGAAAGTGAGGTGGGGACAGGAACAGAACTGATGGGAAACTAGTGAATTGAGATTTTATAGAAAGAAGCATAGTAAGAAAAATAGACACACCATAGAGAGGTAAGAACATCTGGCAATGGTACCATTCTCAATGAACCGCTGGGGCAGGCTCAAAAAAAGTGAATTTCTGCTGTGCAAAAAGGGCTAAAAGGAAGGATAACCAGGTATAAGATTTTTGGAAGACTCAGAGATTTAGTTTTGAAATGAGATGTAATCTAGTTAAGAGGACTTGGGAGGCAAGGAGAGCGTGGTGTTGTCAGTGGAGAGGATGCCATACCCACTCGGGGATGGGAGAAAGTTCTGCCATTGCCAGGCCAAATAGGAGTGGGTGTTTCATATCAGATAAACAGCATTCCCCAAGAACTGAACCTGAGGTTAGCAAAGGACTCGACAGTCCCAGATTCTGCTGTTAAAAGTTTAAACCATGCCTAAATGAATATATTTGAAGAGCTGTGGCCAAGAATGGGATTTTATAATTACATATTGATTTATATTGGATTTCTTGGCCTACTGCAGAGGATGGAATCTCTCCAGGATTACTTGCCTGCCAATTTCTAGGTAGCTTATAGCAATTTCAAAGTACCGCTGAATATACATTTTCAACAGATGGGATTATTAAATGCATAGGGCAAACAATGATCCATAGATGTGTTTTCACCCACCAGTAGACAAAGCAGATCTCTCTGCTTCACTCTCATTCCAATAAATATTTACATCCTTCCACTTACTCATTTCAAGGCTACAGGATATAGAATATCACTGCTCTTTTAGTGCAAATGTAAGAAATTATTGGTGTCTTCTGAATTTTCCAATTAACTTGCTCTCAGGGGAATTAATTTTTAGCATAAAGAAAAGACACAGTTCATGGTCTGAAGATATTTTTAGGTACCTATCAATCATACAAGTACGAATGGTACCAGTATTTTTTTTTAAAGTAGGAATCATTTTTTAAAAAGGGTATGTACTTTTAACATCCAGAATTGTGAAGAGGATTAAAGATGGCAGCATGAGAGGTGAGCAGAGGCTTCCTCCTAAAACTGCATATGACACGAAAATATAATTAATACAACTACTCCTGAAAGAGCAACATGGAAGAGGACTGCGCCAGACTGCATACACCTGGAGAAAAGAGCAGACCTCATGGAACAGGGTAACGTACCAAAGCTGTGGCCCCACAGGACCCAAGCCCTTCCCCGACCCCAGCTCACTGGCTGGAGGAAGAGAAATGGAGCAGGGAGTGAGTGGAGGCCTGAGACTGCTGAATACCTAACTCTGGAGATTTGCTCGGGGAGAACAAACCTACATTTCATGGTGCTGCCATGGTAGTCTCATGAGTAGGGAGTTGGAAAGCTAAGACAGGCAGAATTCCTGGAGAGACTGAGATTCCAGCCACCTGTGGAAAGCAGAGATCCACAGAAAGGGGACAAAAAAAAGGCAGGTAGTCTGAGAGACTTCCTAACAAGGCAGGCCTTAGCAAGAGGGCTGCTAAAGGGGCAAGGATTGCACAGAGCTTACTGCTCAGGAGAAAGGACAGGTAGACAAATTTATCCAGGTGCACTCTGCCCAGCAGGTTGGGAGCTTTCACAATCTTCAGGTGCTCCAGCTCACTGGCTGGCTACACAGCTCCAAGGACCCCCTCTATGATACACATCCTACTACGCCTTTCTACCAGCCAGCCCCACCTGGCTCACAAGCCAGCAAACCCTACGCTGGCGTTAGGCCAGCCAGAGGGAAGACCTGTCTACAGCAACTGCAAACGGAAAGCATAGAGGCTTATACTGCTGTGCTCGGCCCACTGGTTCAGGCAGTGGAGTCAGTCATAGCAGCTGGGAAGCAGGAAACAGCTCTTTCCTCCCTCAAGGCACCAATACCACTCTTCTGTGACCCCCGACATTGCTTCAGGGGCTGAGCAGCTCCAGGGAGTAGAGCTTCTGGGAACTAGAGGGCGCCATATACAAATATGAAATGACAAAGGAACCTGGTTCAAAGTAAAATTATTAATACAACTCCTGAGAAAGATTTAAATGACATCGACCTCATGAATCATCCTGAAAGGGAGTTCAAAATACAAATTATTAACATGCTCATGGAGTTATGGAAAGATATTCAAGAACTCAGGAATGAATTCCGGTCAGAGATCCAATAATTGAAGAGCACAATGGAGGGTATTAAAAGCAGATTAGACCTAGTAGAGGAGAGGATAAATGAAATAGAAACTAGAGAAGAGGAATACAAAGAAGCTGAGGTACAAAGAGAAAAAAGGAACTCTAAGAGTGAAAGAATATTGAGAGAATTGTGTGACCAATCCAAATAGAACAATATTCGCATTATAGGGGTACTAGAAGAAGAGGAGAGAGAAAAAGGGATAGAAAGTGTCTTTGAGGAGGTAATTGCTGAAAACTTTCCCAATCTGGGGAAGGAGATACTCTCTCAGGCCATGAAAAGGCACAGATCTCCCAACACAAGGGACCCAAAGAAGACAACACCAAGACATATAGTAACTAAAATAGCAAAGATCAAGGATAAGGACAGACAATTAAAAGCAGCCAGGGAGAGAAATAAGATCACATACAAAGGAAAGCCCATCAGGCTTTCATCAGACTTCTCAGAAGAAACCTTACAGGCCAGAAGGGAGTGGCATGATGTATTTAATGCAATGAAGAAGAAGGGCCTGAATCAAGATTACTTTATACGGCAAGATTATCATTTAAATTTGAAGGAGGGGTTAAACATTTTCCAGATAAGCAAAAGCTGAGAGAATTTACCTCCCACAAACCATCTCTACACTGTATTTTGGAGGGACTGCTATAGATGGAAGTGTTCCTAAAGTTTAATAGCTGTCACCAGAGGTAATAAAACCACAGTAAAGAAAGTAGAACACCTAGTTACTAAGCAAATGCAAAATTAAATGAACTATCCCCAAAGTCAATCAAGGGATAGACAAAGAGAACAGAATATGATACCTACTATATAAAGAATGGAGGAGGAAGAAAAAGGAGGAGAAAAAAAAGAGAGAAACATTATATTGTGTTTGTAATAGCATATAAAGTGAGTTAAGTTAGACTCTTAGATAGTAAGGAAGTTAACCTTGAACTTTTGGTAATCACGAATCTAAAGCCTGAAATGGGAATAAGTACATACCTACTGATAATCACCCTAAAGGTAAATGGAATGAATGCACCAATCAAAAGACATGGAGTCACTGAATGCATAAAAAAGCAAGACCCATCTATATGCTGCCTACAAGAGATTCACTTTAAATACAAAGACATACACAGACTAAAAGTGAAGAGATGGAAAAAGATATTTCATGCAACTAATAGGGAGAAAAAAGCAGGAATTACAGTACTTGTATCAGACAAAATAGACTTCAAAACAAAGAAAGTCACAAGGGAAAAAGAAGGACATTACATAATGATAAAAGGGTCAATCCAACAAGAAGATATAACCATTATAAATATCTATGTGCCCAAACACAGGAGCACCTACATATGTGAAACAAATACTAACAGAATTAAAGGAGGAAACAGAATGCAATGCATTCATTCTAGGAGATTTCAATACTCCACTCACTCTGAAAGACAGATCAACCAGGCAGAAAATATGTAAGGAGACAGAGGCACTGAACAACACATTAGAACAGACGGACCTAACAGTCATCTATAGAACTATACACCCAACAGCAGCAGAATACATATTCTTCTCAAGGGCACATGGAATATTTTCAAGAATAGATCATAAACTAGACCACAAAAAGAGCCTCAGTAAATTCAAAAACATTGAAATTGTACCAACCAGTTTCTCAGGCCACAAAGGTATGAAACTAGAAATAAATTACGCAAAGAAAATGAAAAATCCCACAAACACATAGAGTCTTCACAATGTGCTTGTAAATAACCAATGGATCAATGACCAAATAAAAACAGAGATCAAGCAATATATGAAGACAAATGACAACAATAATTCAACACTGCAAAATCTGTGGGATGCAGCGAAGACCGTGCTAAGAGGGAAATATATTGCAATACAGGCCTACCTCAGGAAAGAAGAACAATCCCTAATGAACAGTCTAAACTCACAATTAACAAAACTAGAAAAGGAAGAACAAATGAAGCCAAAAGTCAGTAGAAGTAGGGACATAATAAAGATTAGAGCAGAAATAAATAAAATTGAGAAGAATAAGACAATAGAAAGAATCACTGAAAGTAGGAGCTGGTTCACTGAGAAAATAAACAAAACAGATAAACCCTTAGCCAGATTTATTAAGAAAAAAAGAGAGTCTACACACATAAACACAGTGAGAAATGAGAAAGGAAAAATCACTACGGACACCACAGAAATACAAAGAATTATGAGAGAATACTATGAAAAATTATATGCTAAGAAACTGGATAACCTAGAAGAAATGGACAACTTTCTAGAAAAATACAACCTTTCAAGGCTGACCCAGGAAGAAACAGAAAATCTGAATACACCAATTACCAGCAAAGAAATTGAACTGGTAATCAAAAAACTACCTAAGAATAAATCGCCTGGACCAGGTGGCTTCATCACTGAATTTAATCAAACATTTAGTGAAGACATAATACCCATCCTCCTTAAAGTTTTCCACAGAGTAGAAGAAGAGGGAATACTCTTAAACTCATTCTACGAGGCCAACATCACTCTAATACCTAAACCAGGCAAAGACACCACAAAAAAAGAAAATTACAGATCAATATCCCTGAAGAACATCCATGAAAAAATACTCAACAAAATATTAGCAAACCAAATTAAAAAATACATCAAAAGGATCATCCATCATGATCAAGTAGGATTTATCCCAGGGATGCAAGGATGGCACAACATTCGAAAATCCATCAACATCATTCACCACATCAACAAAAAGGATAAAAACCACATGATCATCTCCATAGATGCTGAAAAAGCATTTGACAAAATTCAACACCATTCATGATAAAAACTCTCAACAAAATGGGTATAGAGGGCAAGTACCTCAACATAATAAAGGCCATATATGACAAACCCACAGGCAACATTATACTTAACACAGTGAAAAGCTGAAAGCTTTTCCTTTAAGATCTGGAACAAGACAAGGATGCCCACTCTCCCTCCTTCTATTCAACATAGTACTGGAGGTCCTAGCCATGGCAATCAGACAACACAAAGATATAAAAGGCATCCAGATTGGCAAGGAACAAGTTAAACTGTCCCTGTTTGCAGGTGACATGATATTATACATAAAAAACCCTAAAGAATCCACTCCAAAATTACTAGATCTAATATCTGAATTCAGCAATGTTGTGGGATACAAAATTAATACGCAGAAATCTGTGGCATTCCTATACACTAACAATGAAGTAGCAGAGAGAGAAATCAGGAAAACAATTCCATTCACACTTGTATCAAAAAGAATAAAATACCTAGGAATAAACTTAACGAAGGAAGTAAAAGACCTATACTCTGAAAACTACAAGACACTCATGAGAGAAATTAAAGAAGATACCAATAAATGGAAACACATCCCGTGCTCATGGATAGGAAGTATTAATATTGTCAAAATGGCCATCCTGCCTAAAGCAATCTATAGATTCAGTGCAATCCCTATCAAAATACCAACAGCACTCTTCAACGAACTAGAGAAAATCGTTCTAAAATTCATATGGAACCGAAAAAGACCCCGAATAGCCAAAGCAATCCTGAGAAGGAAGAATAAAGCTGGGGGGATTATGCTTCCCAACTTCAAGCTCTACTACAAAGCCACAGTACTCAAGACAATTTGGTACTGGCACAAGAACAGACCCATAGACCAATGGAACAGACTAGAGAGCCCTGATATAAACCCAACCATATATGGTCAATTAATATATGATAAAGGAGCTATGGACATGGACAATGGGGAAATGACAGCCTCTTCAACAGCTGGTGTTGGCAAAACTGGATAGCTACATGCAAGAGAATGAAACTGAATTATTGTGTAACTGCATACACAAAAGTAAACTCGAAATGGATCAAAGACCTGAATGTAAGTCATGAAACCATAAAATTCTTAGAAGACAACATAGGCAAAATTCTCCTGAATATAAGCATGAGCAACTTCTTCCTGAATGCATCTCCTTGAGCAAGGGAAACAAAAGCAAAAATGAACTCATGGGACTACATCAAACTAAAAAGTTTCTGTACAGCAAAGGACACCATCAACAGAACAAAAAGGCATCCTACAGTATGGGAGAATATATTTGTAAAAGACATATCTGACAGGGGTTAACATCCAAAATATATAAAGAACTTACGCGCCTCAACACCCAAAAAGCAAATAACCCGATTAAAAAATGGGCAGAGGATATGAAGAGACAGTTCTCCAAAGAAGAAATTCAGATGGCCAACAGTCACATGAAAAGATGCTGCACATCACTAATCAACAGGGAAATGTAAATTAAAACCACAATGAGATATCACCTCACACCAGTAAGGATGGCCACCATCGAAAAGACAAAAACAACAAATGCTGGCTAGGATGCGGAGAAAGGGGAACCCTCCTACACTGCTGGTGGGAATGTAAGTTAGTTCAACTACTGTGGAAAGCACTATGGAGGTTCCTCAAAAAACTCAAAATAGAAATACCACTTGACCCTGGAATCCCACTTCTTGGAATTTACTCAAAGAATACAACTTCTCAGATCAGAAAGACATGTGCACCCCTATGTTTATTGCTGCACTTTTTACAATAGCCAAGATATGGAAGCAACGTAAGTGTCCATTAGTAGATGAATGGATAAAGAAGATGTGGTACTTATTCACAATGGGATACTATTCAGCCATAAGAAAGAAACAAATCCTACCATTTGCAACAACATGGATGGAACTGGAGGATATTATGCTCAGTGAAACAAGCCAGGTGGAGAAAGACAAGTGCCAAATGATTTCCCTCATTTGTGGAGTATAACAACAAAGCAAAACTGAAGGAACAAAACAGCAGCAGATTCAGAGGTTCCAAGAAGGAATTAGTGGTTACCAAAGGGGAGGAGTGTGGGAGGGTGGGTGGGGAGGGAAGCAGAAGGGGATTGAGGGTTATTATGTTTAGTACAGATGGTGTGGGGATCACGGGGGAAACAGTATAGCACACAGAAGGCAAATAGTGAATTTATGGCACCTTACTACACTGAAGGACAGTGACTGCATTGGGGTATGTGTGGGGACTTGATAATATGGGTAAATGTAGTAACCACATTGTTTTTTCATGTGAAACCTTCATAAGAATATATATCAATAAAACCTTAATAAAAAAAAGACACAGTATTGTAAAACTTCTCAGAACCTTCAAGAGTGTATAGTCCAGCCATCTTTTTTAGATGAGGAAACTGAAGCACAGATCTGTTAAATGACTTGCTCATCGGTGGCAGAGCTGCAAGAAGAATTAGAAGAGGGAGAGGAGATACTTTGCAGTTATTGTGGTTATCTCTGGGTGGCCAGGTATACTATACACACTTGAACTTATACACACACGTTACAGCATCCCTATTACCATGCTAGGACGGTGGTACTGACACACTGAGAATGCTCAGGAAACTTGCCCATTGTCACCCAGAGCAACTGATTTAAACCCAAGCCTATCTGATACCACACACCAAGCCCTTCCCATTTCTTTACACTTTCAAAGAAAATGAACAGAATTGAGTTATATTATTAAGTTCAAAGTATTACTTATATGAGAATTATACAAAATTAGATGAATAGCTTCTCAAAACCTTGGGTTTATTTCCTACTGTTCAATCTGTGGATTGTTACTGGTTTCTATTTGGCCACATAATTGACATTTACTAAAGAGAGTATGAATTAATACACACTGTTGTATGAATCAAGTGAAATTCTGGCTGTTTGACCTTAATTAATCAGCGATGAAAAATTCCTTAATCTTTTGAGTGTTGTCATTTGGCATGGAATTATTTGAATAAAAATGCAGTGTAGTCTGCCTTAGTGTGTCTTCCTGACTGGGAAATTTACTAAGAATACCTTACATGCCCTTCAAAATGTTCATGGTGTGGGACACAGAAAGGTACAAAAATCAGCTAGTAACTGATTCAAACTGAGGACTATCTGACATCAGACCAAGCCAGGGAAGTACAGAATGTACATTTAAAATCTATCAAGCATACTTAAATGTGAAAGCCTCTTAGAAACTTGTAGTTGTTTTACAGAACTTACAGTCTAAATGGGAAACGTCTCATCAAACTGAACATTGGTGCTCAATTTCTGTGATCCTCTTAATTAGAAATAGTTTTACTTGGCAGAGAAAAGAAATGATTCATATTTATTGGATTTATTTTGGTCACTATTCATTCACAGCTAAACTTGCTGCTAAACATGGATGGACCACAGCTAATGAAACCTGATGCTTCACACCTACTGACTCAAAGTCCTGTAGTCACAAAGGCCATCCTTAAATAATTCCCATATGATAAATCTGAATTTCATGGGCAGTTAGATAAGAAGATACACCTAATTGGTTTAGATTAGATGCTATTACCAGTGGCATAAAAACATCTCAGAGGGTATGTACTATCACTATTTGTAGGAACCCAGTGGCATAATATTAGTTTTCAACAGACTAGCAAGTTACATTCATTGGCAGACTTTTTATGTCCGTCTGCTCACATTTAACGCACAAGGCTATAGTCTAAGCTGTTTTCGCTTAGTATTATACAATTTTCTTTCAGATCACTTTGAAAATCTAAGTCTGCCCTTGGGTCATTCTCAGTAGAATGGAAACTGGGAAGGGAATGGGCTGCTTTTGTTTTTATGTCATCACGTCCATAATTAGGCAGTGTTTTCAAAAGAGAACAACCCAAAAGTTCTAGGCTCCATAAACTTGTAACCTCGTGCAGTTTTGTAATTCAAGGTGGCATACTGACAAACCTGGCTATTATTCTTTTTTTAATCTCAGATAGCCTTCTCTCAGTTGCCAAGAGTATATTCAGTAAATCAAATCTACTTCCTTCAATATTTTAAATCCTTGTAGAAACACACATTTCCTGAAGAAAAGGAGCCATGCCTTTAAAAAGGAAGTTGACATGTTTAAGCTTGAGATAAGTATTTTCAAAATGGGAAAAAAAAAGTTTTGGCAGGACTTAAGTGCAAACTATACCAATGGAATTTGGAAACCTGTCCCTTATTCTGTGGACATTACTACACAAATTGTAAGGTGTATTGATACCATAGCAACCCACCCCACCGACTGGATTTGCAGCTTCAGATGCAACCTTGTTTAGGGGTGGAAGGGGTGGCAAAAGTAGCTTAATTTTGGGAAAGGGCATTCTGGTCATGCAAATGTTCATGGATGTCCATGAAAGCAAATACTTCAGATGTTATTAAGTGCCCCTTTTACTAATTTAAAAGGCTACTCCACTGTAAGAAAGGTACATCTTTGCAGAAAGAAATTTTCACTGCTCCTTACAGGGTTTTACGTTTTTGTGGAAAATGACAGCCCAGTTGCAACTGGAGGAGCAGGGCAGGCACAGAGCATCCAGTTAGGAGGCTACTGCTCTAGCCTAGGTAAGAAGTGATGGTGGCCTGGAGTAAGCATGCATCTGAGAGCTGTTTGTGGGGCAGAAACTACAGGACTCAGTGATTTTTCTGATGTGATATGCTAAAGGAGGGACTCTCTGAGGAGGACTCAGCATTGGGTGGGTGGTGCTGCCTTTACTGAGATGTGGGACCTCCGAGGAGCCAGAGTGGCATAGGGCAGCATGGATAATGTCAAATGATAAAACTAAAACAACTCAGTGAAGAGTCTGATGTCCTTCATTCAAGGGAAGACAATCCATGGATGGTGGGGGCAGTATGTGTCACAAGCGGTGGAGCACTGTTCCCAAGGGATTTGGGGCAGAAGTGAGTGTGAGAGAGTGTTAGAAGAGGTAATGTGGAAGGAGGGCCTGACTGGCTAGGAGCTTGGGCTTTCCTTGTAAGGCCAACAGGTCCTGTTCTCCAGGGTGAGGTAAGCTAGCTGGAGCTGAGTTGGAGGACTGAGATGGGTGTTAGGTTTCCTGGGCTGTGAGGCATTTTTAGTGCAGGCTGGCTTAGGTGTAGACTGATGACATGGGCATGGCCACTGGGGTGGCTTCCATTCTTTGAGTCTCAATATACAAATTAACTTTATCAGTAAATTTGGATGTACTGAATGGCTGCCATGTAGACAGATGGGTAAGTATGGCTGAAAGTCAGAAGAAAGGTAGGAACAAGAGAATTTGGTTTGGGAACTGGAGGCACATAAATGCTGTCTAAAGCTAAGTGTGGTCCAGAAGAGAGAGCAGGACAGGAGGGAAGGGTCTGGGATGGACCCAGAGGAACACTGGACCATTTCAACCCTGGATAAGATAGCCTCCTATCCAGCCCTCTGCTTCCACCCTTGCCCCCAGTAGGCTTTCTCCACACAGAAGGTAGGGCGATTATTTTAAAACTCATGTCATTCTCTTGTTCAACATTGCAATGGCCTCTAATTTCACTCAGAGTAAAGCAGAGAACCTGCTACAACTGGAAAATGCCACATGATCTGCCCAGCCCCTCTCGTAGCCCTAGCTGCTCCTCTGACCTCATCTCCACCTCCACCACTCACTCTGCTGCAGGGCTCACCTGCTCCAGTCACACTGGCTTTCTTGCTATACCTCAAATATGCTAACTCTTCCCCCCATCTCAGGGTCTTTGTTCCTGCTGTTCCTTTGCCCGGAGAGGTCTTCTTATAGATAATTCTACATGTATTACTCTCTCACTTTCCTGAGGCCTCTAGTTAAATATCAGCCAACCAGTGAGGACGTCCCTGAGCATCCTATTCTAAATTGCAACATCACTCCATCCCCCACTTTCCCTGCTTTCTAAAACTTATTAACATCTGATATGATACATGTCCACTTGGCATATAGTTTATAATATATATTGCACAATACATGTATATACTACACATTATATTTACATTCGACATATATCAGGCATCATCTGGTATATTACATATTAATTTTTATTATTTTCCACCCCCAGAAGTAACTTCATGAAGCTTGCGGCTTGATTTTATCCACTGTTGTACTCAAGCCAAGAAAATTTCCTGGCATGAAATACACACGCTAACTTATTTGCAGAATGAATAAATTTCAACATATTAGGGCACTATAGACAAGTAGAGGAGACCAAAGGTGTAGGAGTAAAACAAGAAAACAGTGTCACAGAAACGAGGGAAGAGTGTGCTGATGGAAGCGATGGCTAACATTTATTGTTGCTTATAGGCCACACTGAACTCACCACTCCCCCACAAACTTATCTCATCTAGACCTTGCAACAATCCTATGAGGAAGGTGCTATTCTCACATTATAAATGATTTAGAGAAGCGAAGAACTTACCCAAGGTCAGGATATGTACGAAATACTGCTCAGAGAGGAATTAGAGTGCTAAAAACTGTCCCCTAAAATGATTTGTTAGGTAGAAAGATAGACACGAGCAGCCTGGAAGGGGAAGATAAGGTTCAAGGGAGGAACTGCCCAAACCACACCTCATTCCCCCTGCACCCTCCACCCTCTGTGGGCTTTTCTGT
Source organism: Smutsia gigantea (assembly GCA_032199065.1). Taxonomy (NCBI): domain Eukaryota; kingdom Metazoa; phylum Chordata; class Mammalia; order Pholidota; family Manidae; genus Smutsia; species Smutsia gigantea. The sequence continues at coordinate 177,577 of JAVSCE010006815.1, read as the reverse complement.
GTGCATTTTGGGAAAAGACAAGTGCACCAAGAGGAATGGATGTATAACGAGAGCTGTCAATCAAACGACCTCACTCTGTCAAAGACGCACCTCCCAACTGGGAGATGATAAATACACCCTCCCCTAAAAAGTCCAGGCCTTTGTCTGTCTGTCTTGACTCTGGCCCACTCCTTCCTTGGAGTGTGTTCAAATAAAACTTCCACTCTGCTTGGCTATTGTGTCTCTGCTTTCCCACTCTGTTTCAGAGGAGCCAAGAACCGAGAAGGACAAACTCAACCCGTAACAGGTTCACATGGAGACCCCTGGTGACCGTAAACAAAAACCTGGGCCTTTTCCCGACTGGAAAGAGGGAGATGCAGAAGGAGGGGAGGACATGAGGACAGGGAGGCAGCCAGTCCCCTCCACAGTTGGCCTGTAGAGAGGACGACGGAGAGAGAGCTAGATCTGCAGTTAAAGGGAAAGAGGGCTTTATTTTAGGTGACAACAAAATGATTTGAATTTCTAAAACTCAGCCCCTTTTCAGAGTTTTTGTTAGTATGTCTATGTGAGCAATCAGCATGCGTAAGGTATTCATTTTCACTGCTTCCTATTCCAAAGAAATTTTAATTTTGCTTATAAATCTGGTTTAAAAAAAATCCTTGGCTATGCATAAAATTTGCTTCCCACATTCTAGAGGATGGAGAAATCTATAGAAAAAAAGATTGTAATTGGGTCAACACAACAAAGAAACAAAAGATGACCTGCCTTGGTTCCCTTGGGAAGCTATAAAACCAGGGCTTTAGAAAAATCAATCCAGTCATACTATTCTGTTCTTATGTGGAGAAGAGGCCCACATAACAAGCCTGCAAGCAGAAAGTCTAGCTGGCTGCTCCTTCTGGGCTAGCCACTGTTTTCACCTTGCACGAGTCACCCAACTTCAGTGTCTGGATAGTATTTATTATGCCTCTCTTGGTCTGGGCAGAATCAGATGAGGTGAAGCCAGTAAAAGTGCTTTATACAAATGCAAGGTATTCCCAGTATTTCTTGTGATTGAAGCTAATCATTAAAAGACACCTATTGCAATGTATGCAGCCAGGAAGCAACCTGTGGGGATATGTTTATAAACATTCACCCGCTGATTAAAGGGGAAAAAAAAATCAGTGATTGCTTAACAATTCCACAAATCCTACATTCAGTAACACCTTCATATTTGCTTTTCATTCCTACAACTCCTGAAGCAGATTTACAGCCAGTACGGTTAAGCTAGGCCTAAACTTGAAGCAAAGTCTACTCTGAATGCACTCAAAGCTTGACATACTTACAGTTTGCTCTGAATCTCACAATGTAACAATTCTGCACCCAAGTCCTGACACATAGTAAATGCTTTTGCATTTATTAACCAAAGGAAAACCAGTAAAGCCAGTCTAATTATAAACTAGCCAAGCCTCAAGATGCTCACTCCCTTAAACACTTCAGAAAGCAGGCCTCATTTAGGGCAAGATTACACATCCCTCCAGCCCTGCACCCATGCCCTGACTGCATCTCTTTCTTATGGAGACATGGGTATGGCTGTCGCCAATGAAAGAGACAAAGAAGAGAACCATTTAGGGGTTTAACTTTTAATTTAAAAAAATTTTAAACATTCAAGTCCTTTCCATTAGCTATCACTGTCTATTACAAATATTGAAAATGTTGAACGAACGGAGGTGGAGGTGGTGGATTAAGTGTTCCAGGGACCAAATGCATCTGGTGTCTCACTTACATAACATTCTAGGCTCCTAGAACCTCTAAGTGGGAGTAAATCAATCCCACATCTAAGCAGATTAACAGTTAAAATCACCCTCTTAGCACAGTTCTTCCGGGCATCCCGTTCTGTTTCTGCAAAACCAGATTAGTTTTCCTTCCTCTCCCTGACCTCCAGGACCTGGGGTCCTGAGCCATCCAGTGACAGTAATATCCAAATCGCACTGTCTTCTGGGCTGCTCAGGCCCTGGTGGCTTTGGCGAGGGAAAGCTGGGCTGGATTTGAAGGGAGAGTAGAGCTTTGGTGAGAAATTCATGGCTTACCAAAGGGTTGAGAGTTCAGTGTCCTCAAGAGTAAATATTGTAGCCTCCTAAGTCTGCCAGGGAATTCTTGCCTCCAAGCCAGCCCTAGCTAGGATCATGCATATTATAAATGCAAAAAAAATAGGTTTTCCCATCACCCTTCCTATCGCTCTCCCCACCCTCTGCACCTCGCCATTCTGCATTACTCTCCCTTCCCTACTCTGCTTGCCTGTCCCATCTCTGTTTTGCAGGCTTTGTTCTCACTGGATGGAATAACCCCTCCTCTCTCAGAGAATTCCTTCCTTCTGACCTCAGCTCAAATGTTCCTCCTCAAAGAACTCTTCATCTTTCCTAGCAGCAATATCTCCTTCCTCTTGCCACAAATAATATTTTATTTACAACAGTGATGAGAGCTGATAATAATGTTGTTGGGCAATCCAATCTGTGACCTCCCTGTGCGCTAGTTGAGACCTCAGCACAGCCAAGCAGAGGGTTGGTTCTTGACTCTGCTGGAGAAAGTATTCATGAATGGGTGGGACAAGTGTAAGTAAGTAAGGAATTCAATAAAAAGAGAAGAGTAGAGAGTGTCAGCAGCCTTGAAGGCAGTAGAGAGCAAGGAAGGACAGAGGGAGGAAAGGGAAGTTCATTGAACTCCAGCTCAGTGTAGGGAAAATCCCTGGCCAACTCCTAAAGCCAGGGTCACCTGGCATCTAGTGTCCTACTGACTCTGCACAGCATGTGAACTAAGTCCCTATTTCCCCGGAAGCTGGGGGAGCTACAGAGCACCAGATGGAGTGAGATTATGTTCTGAAAACTTCCCAAAGCAAAAAAAGGAGATTTTCAGGCAGGCTACTAAAGAGCATGATCGTAGAACCACAGTCCTGTCCAGGTCACTCGGGTGACGGGAACTTGTAAACCCAAATTAGAGATCCAGTAGCCCTTCACTACTTGTCTGAAGTAGGACAGAGAGATAGAGAGAGAGAAGGCTTGTGCTTAAGACTAGAAAATTGAATGAAATAGCAGGTGACAAAGACATATACCACCAGAGGTGGAAGTTGGCAAGTTCTTGTCTTTATCATGAAAAAGAGTTCAGAGAGGAAGTGCAATAGGCTTATGCAACAAGAAAATTTCTTTGATAAGACAGTACACGCTCAGGCGGGAGTGCAGACAACCTCAGAGAGGAGGCACACAAAAGGGTTTAGGATATGGGTTTTTAAGGATTTCAAGAATGGAATAAAGGACCAGGGGAGCATAAGCTGACCTGTGGTCTCATGCTGTCTATATCCGGTGAAAGACATTATGTCACCATCCACAGTCCTCTGGATAGTCTGTAAGATAAACTTAACACAAGGAATTAATTGGTCCTGTTCTCTGAAATAATGGTTACCCTCAAGCAGTGGAAACATGTCACTTAGAACTGCTTGCCTGCCTTCAGATATGTGTTATTGGTTAATCACCATAAAATACGTTAGGAACTTACCTCCTAACTTCCCAGTTTTTAAACGTAATCTTAGCCTTAAGATGGAGTCCCTCCTATTCTTACTATACTATTCCTATCTTGGCATTTTTCATTATAGGCAGGAAAAATTAATCATGATGTTTGTCTCATGTCCCTGCTCTACCTCAATAAGATTACTAGGAGCTCATATTAGGGGACAGGAATGGTGTGAAGCACTTTATAAATTTTATTTCATTGAATCCTCACAATAAAAACCTCCATGCACACATACTATTATTATTGTTGCCTTTTGTAGATGAGAAAACTGAGGCAGAGAAAGGTTAGGTATTTTAAAAGGGCAATGGGGGCATTGGACTTGGGCCAGGCAGTTTGAGCTGGAGTTCACATACTCTGCTACATGTTGCTATATACTGAAATGATTTGTGCTCATGAACAATCTGCTCTGTGATTTTCTGGGGTTGTATATCCTTGGAAATCCCATTATATTAACTCAGAGCCTGGCTCAAAGTGGGTACTTCAATTTGATCAAAAGTAATTCGGTGTGGTTTTATACATTTCTAGATAGATCACTGTGGCTGAGTTTTCCAGGCATGTTCTCCCTCTCTACTCTGTCCTTAATCCACAAACAGGCTTTAGGTCAAGAGCAGCAATTGTAACTGACTTTCCAAAGTCAAGAATTCAAGACCCAGGGAAGTAGGAGAAATCTGACACCTGAAATTTTCTAGAACCACTGAAGGGATCACAGGATATAGGCACCACTGCCGCCTATTTCAGCGACCAGACATTTGAGACATAAAAGAACTATCTCTGGGACATCAGACAGGTCTCTTAGGATGGCGAGTCCTAGGTGGGGCAGATGGGGCAGGGGGAGCTTTCTTTTCAGGTAAATTTATTATAAACTTATGTGTGTTGAAGTCAACATTTCTTCAGAGTTTCTATCTTAAAGTTTCCTGGAGAATAATAAAGTCTTGATGAGAAAATAAGGCAGTATGGCTCAAAGGGTAAAAGCAGATAGGCTTTAATGTTCAATGGACTTGGTCTGAATGAGTCCTGCAGGGTAGGGAGAGGTTTTCATTGACCCTTTTAGGGTTCCTGACTGGGTCTGAAGAGTAACAAAGACAGATTCACAGGCGAAAAGCATTCGCGTTTATTTAATGTAAGTTTTATGTGACACGGGATCCTTTTAAGGAAATGAAGACCCAACAATGCAGTTAAACCTGACAATTTGATGCTAGGTTTGATGACGAGTGCGCGGCATAGAATATGATAGGTCACCGGTATAAGATAATCATAGTAACCTGGGGAAAATTTAGCAAAGCCTGTTTGTTAGGATTCGGTCTAGGTGTCCCTTTGTCTGCAGAGATAAGGATGGTCTATAGGGAGGGCACCTCTCCTGTGAGGGTTGTATGACCTGTTGTTGTAAGGTTAGGGAGGTCAGAGTGACTTTCCTGCTTCTGCCATTTTCTGAAACTCCTTCAGTTGGAAATATTCACTATGCCAAAGTGCTGCATTCGGGGGGGTGTAGTGTGTCCTGAGCCCCATCGACTCCCGCCTCTGTGATGTGGGACAAGTTAGTTAATATTGTGCCTTAGTCTACCTGTCTGATAACGGAAGTAACATCCGGAGCACGTATGCATCTGTAAGGTGGCTGGGGCGGGGGCGGGGGCAGGATGGGGCAATGCATGTAAAGTGCCTAGTACGATGCACTCAGTAAACGTCAGCTTTTATCATTTAACCACTACCGTTATTAATATTAACGGCTACTGTTGGTAGTCATGGTTTACAGCTCACAGCAATTTTTTCACCTGAAAAGTCTTGACTGAAGTTTAAAGCTGCTTGAGAGTTGCACGGGTAGCGGGAGCGAAGACGGACCCAGGGAGCCCGGAGCAGCTGCACCACAGCCTAGGGACCGTCACCCCGGCAGAGGCCCACCGCCCCGCCCCGGGCGCCGCGACACTAGGCCGCGCACACAGGCGGCGGGCAGCCACACCCGCAGGCACACCCTGGGGGGAGCAAGGTCAGCGCCGGGCAGGGCTTGAGGGCGGTCTGTGGTTCGGCGTAAGAAATAGAGTCGGTTTCCTGGCGAGGGATGCCACGAGGCTGCCTCTGTACTCCCACTGCCATTGAGAATAGCCCCAGGAAGTACCTCTGCAGGGCCGTGGACGGCGAGGCTGGGGTTTGCCGTCGGCAGAGGAAAGGGGGCGGAGGCAGCAAATGTTACAGGCCCTGGAGGAGTTCCAGCGCGAGGCGGGAAACAAGGGCCGACTGTCACCCTCACAGACGGGCCTGCGCTGCGCCCAGGGCCCTCCCGCAGCCCCCGCGGCCTACCCGGGGCAGTGCGAGTGGGGAGAGGAGGAGGGACGGGAGCGCGCTCCGGGGGCCAGGCCGCACACGGCGGCCCTGCCCACCCCGCTACGTGAGGCGGCCCTCGCCCAGTCCGCCAGTCCTCCTGTGCAGGGGGCAGTGATGGGGTGCCGACAAGCACGCGCCGAGCACGAGGCAGACTGGTGAGATAGCACGTATGGGGCGACAGACCGCGATTCCCCAGGATCCTCGTCAAGGACAGCCTCGGGGGGACAGCAATGAAAAGGGTAGGGAAAATCAGGGAGCTGTGACCCGAGGTCAGCAGCCACCTCGACGTTGGTATCGCTGCAGTTTCAATTGCCGATGCAGACGCCCAGAAAACCCTACACCACAAGATGGGAAAGAGACCAAAGCAGCCAATCCCCCCGCTGAGAATTCCTCCGTCTCTACCATCTCTACCAGCGTCCAGCTTAGTCATCCAACTAGACATGAATATGAAATTCCAGCAATAAGAAATGAACAGAAGATTGGAGATGAAGACCTTAAGTGCTTGCTTCTTTTTGCCCACTGACCAGATAGTGCTAACTATCTGCATTATCTGTGCAGCATGAGATTTTATTATTTTTACCTAAAGATATCTCTTTTTGGTAATGACAAATGTGTTTTTTTTTTAAAGCCTGGTTTTTCTCAATACACCTTTAAAGGTTTTCAAATTGTTTCATATCTGGTCAAGTTGAGATTGTAATATCCTCATTTTTAATTTGTAATAAAAGTTTACAACTTGATTTTTTCAACAAAGTCAACAAACAGCAAGCACCTGTTAATAAAGGTATTTTAAAAAAAGAAAGTTGCTTGAAATCTGAGATTGTGAGCCTCTCCCTTTCCCTGCCCAATCGAAGTTGCCTCCTACAGATGTTGACTTTTGTTCAACTTATGACCCCTAAGGGTCCTACCTCTAAGATTCTAGCCAGTTTTGCCCAGCCACTCACAAGGATGATTCTCAAAGTTTAGTGGGTATAAGAATCACTTAGAGCCTTCCGGGAAGATGGCGGTGTGAGCAGGGCGGCAGAAATCTCCTCCCAAAACTATATAAATCTATGAAAACACAGCAAATACAACTATTCCTAAAAGAGAAATTGGAGCACACAGGAAAGTGCACAGCGTGCAGCCACACCTGGGAGGACTCAGCACCCCACGAGACGGGTAAGATACAGAGCTGCGACCCGGCGGCACCTGAACACTCACCCAGCCCAGCGCGCCGGCGGGAGGAGAGGAGTCGGAGCCGGAAGGGAGTGGAAGAGCAGGTACACGAAATAACCAGCCCCGGTGGTCTGCGCCTGAGCACCAAGAGTGCTGACACACATCGCGTGGTGCATCAGACATTGGAGAGGCAGAAGGTGCAGGTTTTGAGCCGGGAAGGTGCCAGGACCGTGCAGCCAGCGCCCAGGGACAAGAGAAAAGCGCATGCAATCTGTAGCGGTATCGGAGAGGCGGGGGGCCCGACGAGGGAACACCAGCACCCCGGCGGGCTCAGCCCTGCAGGCTGGAAGTCCTGGGGAACTTCGGTCCCCTTCACTAGTGCAGCCAGCGCCCAGGGACAAGAGAAAAGTGTGCGCCATTTGTAGTGGTCTCGGAGAGGCAGGGGGCCCAGCGAGGGAACACCAGTGCCCCAGCGGGCTCAGCCCTGCAGGCTGGAAGTCCTGGGGAACTTCGGTCCCCTTCGCTAGTGACAGAAAGAAGGGAGCAACCACGCTGGAACTTTATACAAAAAAACAATAGCGTCCCATTCATTCCTACCTACAAAAACGGCGCAGCTGCAGCTGCGAATTAGTGGAGCAACAGCGACACCTACAACACACGTACAGAATCCACTCCAGAGCCCAGCTGACATAAGTGGCACCTACCAGCGACCACTCCTGCCAGCATGACAAGACAGAAGAAAATGATACAGACAAAGCTCACCAAGATTCAGAGCCCCTCTGAGAAGGAATCTGAAGAGATGGAAATGCAGCATCTTCCTGAAAAAGAATTCAGAATAAAAGTCATAACCATGCTGATAGATCTACAGAGAAATATGCAAGAGCTAAGGGAGGAAGTGAGGGAAGTCAGGAAAGATAATGCAGAAATGAGACAAGTGATCGACAGGCTTAACAGCAGACTGGACGAGATGCAAGACACTGTTAATGCAACAGAAATCAGAGAACAGGAACACAGAGCAGCTGAGGCAGAGAGAGATAAAAGGATCTCTAGGAATGAAAGAATATTAAGAGAACTGTGTGACCAATCCAAAAGGAACAATATTCGCATTATAGGAGTACCAGAGGAAGAAGAGAGAGAAAAAGGGATAGAAAGTGTCTTTGAAGAAATAATTGCTGAAAACTTCCCCATGCTGGGGAAGGAAATAGTCTCGCAGTCCATGGAAGCCCACAGATCTCCTCACACAAGGGACCCCAGGAAGACAACACCAAGACACATAATAATTAAAATGGCAAAGAACAAAGATAAGGACAGAGTATTAAAGGCAGCTAGAGAAAGAAAAAAGATCACCTTCAAAGGAAAACCCATCAGACTAACATCAGACTTCTCAACAGAAACCTTACAGCCTAGAAGAGAATGGCATGATATATTTAACGCAATGAAACAGAAGGGCCTCGAACCAAGAATACTGTATCCAGCACGATTATCATTTAAATATGACAGAGGGACTAAACAATTTTCAGACAAGCGAAAGCTGAGAGAATTTGCCTCCCATAAACCACCTCTACAGGACATCTTAAAGGAACTGCTCTAGAGGGAAGCACTTCTAAGGCTAAAAAGCTGTCACCAGAGAAAATAAAATCATAGCAAAGAAAGCAGACCATCCAAAACTAACTAAAGGCAAAGAATTAAACACCTAGTATATAAAGAATGGAGGAGGAAGAATAAGAAGGGAGAGAAATAAAGAAATATCAGACTGTGTTTAAAATAACTTCACAAGAAAGTTAAGTTAGACTGTTAGATAGTAAAGAAGCAACACTTGAACCTTTGGTAACCACGAATCTAAAGCCAGCAATGGCAATAAGGACATATCTTTCGATAATCACCCTAAACATAAATGGACTGAATGCACCAATCAAAAGACACAGAGTAACAGAATGGATAAAAAAGCAAGACCCATCTATATGCTGCCTACAAGAAACTCACCTCAAATGCAAAGATATCCCCAGATTAAAAGTGAAGGGATGGAAAAAGATATTTCATGCAAATAACAAGGAGAAAAAAGCAGGTGTTGCAGTGCTTGTATCAGACAAAATAGACTTCAAAATGAAGAAAGTAGCAAGAGATAAAGAAGGACATTACATAATGATAAAGGGGTCAATCCAACAAGAAGATATAACCATTTTAAATATACATGCACCCAACACAGGGGCGCCAGCATTTGTGAAACAAATACTAACAGAATTAAAGGAGGAAATAGACAGCAATGCATTCATCTTAGGTGACTTCAACACACCACTCACTCCAAGGGACAGATCAACCAGACAGAAAATAAGTAAAGACACAGAGGCACTGAACAACACACTAGAACAGATGGACCTAACAGACATCTACAGAACTCTACACCCAAAAGCAAAAGGTTACACATTCTTCTCAAGTGCACGTGGAACATTTTCCAGAATAGACCACATACTAGGCCACAAAAAGAACCTCAGTAAAATCGAAAATATTGAAATTCTACCAACCAACTTCTCGGATCATAAAGGTATTAAACTAGAATTAAGCTTTAGAAAGAAAACAAAATGGCTCACAAATACATGGAGACTTAACAACATTCTCCTAATAAATCAATGGGTCAATGACCAAATCAAAACAGAAATCAAAGAGTATATGGAGACAAATGACAACAACAACACAAAGCCACAGCTTCTGTGCGACGCAGCAAAAGGAGTTCTAAGAGGAAAGTATATTGCAATCCAGGCTTATCTAAAGAAAGAAGAACATTCCCAAATAAATAGTCTAAAGACACAATTACTGAAATTGGAAAAAGAAGAACAAATGAGGCCCGAAGTCACCAGAAGGAGGGACATAATAAAGATTAGAGAAGAAATAAATAAAATTGAGAAGAATAAAACAATAGAAAAAATCAATAAAACCAAGAGCTGGTTCTTTGAAAAAATAAACAAAATAGATAAACCCCTAGCCAGACTCATTAAGAGAAAAAGAGAATCTACACACATAAACACAATCAGAAATGAGAAAGGAAAAATCACGATGGACCCCACAGAAATACAAAGATTATAAGAGAATATTATGAGAATCTATATGCTAACAAGCTGGAAAACATAGAAGAAATGGACAAATTTTTAGAAAAATACAACCTTCCAAGACTGACCAAACAAGAAACAGAAAAACTAAACAGACCAATCACCAGCAACGAAATAGAAGCGGTAATCAAAAAACTACCCAAGAACAAAACCCCCGGACCAGATGGATTCACCTCTGAGTTCTACCAGACATATAGAGAAGAAATAACACCCATTCTCCTTAAAGTTTGCCAAAAAATAGAAGAGGAGGAAATACTTCCAAACTCATTCTATGAAGCCAGCATCACTCTAATAACACAATCAGGCAGAGACCTCACCAAAAAAAGGAAAATTACAGACCAATATCCCTGATGAACGTGGAGGCAAAAATACTCAACAAAATATTAGCAAACCGAATTCAAAAATACATCAAGAGGATCATACACCATGATCAAGTGGGATTCATCCCAGGGATGCAAGGATGGTACAACATTCGAAAATCCATCAACATCATCCACCACATCAACAAAAAGAAGAACAAAACCACATGATCATCTCCAGAGATGCTGAAAAAGCATTTGACAAAATTCAGCATCCATTCATGATTAAAACTCTCAAGAAAATGGGTATAGAGGGCAAGTACCTCAACATCATAAAGGCCATATATGACAAACCCACATCTAACATCATACTTAATGGTGAGAAGCTGAAAGCTTTTCATCTAAGATCGGGAACAAGACAGGGATGCCCACTCTCTCCACTGTTATTCAACATAGTACTGGAGGTCCTAGCCACGGCAATCAGACAAAACAAAGACATACAAGGCATCCAGATTGGTAAAGAAGAAGTCAAATTGTCACTATTTGCGGATGACATGATATTGTACATAAAAAACCCTAAAGACTCCACTCCAAAACTACTAGAACTAATATCTGAATTCAGCAAAGTTGCAGGATACAAAATTAACACACAGAAATCTGTTGCTTTCCTATACACTAATGATAAACTAACAGAAAGAGAAATCAGAAAAACAATTCCATTCACAATTGCATCAAAAAGAATAAAATACCTAGGAATAAACCTAACGAAGGAAGTGAAAGACCTGTACTCTGAAAACTACAAGACACTCCTAAGAGAAATTAAAGGGGACGCTAACAAATGGAAATGCATCCCATGCTCTTGGCTAGGAAGAATAAATATTGTCAAAATGGCTATACTACCTAAAGGAATCTACACATTCAATGCAATCCCTATCAAACTACCAACAGCTTTCTTCAATGAACTGGAACAAATAATTCTAAAATTCATATGGAACCACAAAAGACCCCGAATAGCCAAAGCAATCCTGAGAAGGAGGAATAAAACAGGGGGAATTACGCTCCCTGACTTCAAGCTCTACTACAAAGCCACAGTAATCAAGACAATTTGGTATTGGCACAAAAACAGACCCACAGACCAGTGGAACAGAATAGAAAATCCAAACATTAACCCAAACATATACAGTCAATTAATATTTGATAAAGGAGCCTTAGATATACAATGGGGAGATGACAACCTCTTCAGCAGCTGGTGTTGGAAAAACTGGACAGCTACATGTAAGAGAATGAAACTGGACTACTGTCTAACCCCATACACAAGGTAAACTCAAGGTGGATCAAAGACCTGAATGTAAGTCATGAAACCATAAAACTCTTAGAAAAAAACATAGGCAAAAATCTCTTGGACATAAACATGAGCAACTTCTTCATGAACATATCTCCCCGGGCAAGGGAAACAAAAGCAAAAATGAACAAGTGGGACTATATCAAGCTGAAAAGCTTCTGTACAGCAAAGGACACCATCAGTAGAACAAAAAGACATCCTACAGTATGGGAGAATATATTCATAATGACGTATCCGATAAGGGGTTGACATCCAAAATATATAAAGAACTCACGCACCTCAACAAACAAAAAGCAAATAATCCATTTAAGAAATAGGCAGAGGACATGAATAGACACTTCTCCAAAGAAGAAATTCAGTTGGCCAACAGGCACATGAAAAGATGCTCCACATCACTAATCATCAGAGAAATGCAGATTAAAACCACAATGAGATATCACCTCACACCAGTGAGGATGGCCAACATCCAAAACACAAACAACAACAAATGTTGGCGAGGATGTGGAGAAAAGGGAACCCTCCTACACTGCTGGTGGGAATGCAAATTAGTTCAACCATTGTGGAAAGCAGTATGGAGGTTCCTCAAAAAACTCAAAATAGAAATACCATTTGACCCAGGAATTCCACTCCTAGGAATTTACCCTAAGAATGCAGCAGCCCAATTTGAAAAAGACAGATGCACCCCTATGTTTATCGCAGCAGTATTTACAATAGCCAAGAAATGGTAGCAACCTAAGTGTCCATCAGTAGATGAATGGATAAAGAAGATGTGGTACATATACACAATGGAATATTATTCAGCCATAAGAAGAAAACAAATCCTACCATTTGCAACAACATGGATGGAGCTAGCAGGTATTAGGCTCAGTGAAATAAGTCAAGCTGAAAAAGACAAGTACCAAATGATTTCACTCATATGTGGAGTATAAGAACTAAGGAAAAAAAAACTGAAGGAACAAAATAGCAGGAGACTCACAGAACCCAAGAACAGACAAATAGTTACCAAAGGGAAAGGGACTGGGGAGGATGGGTGGGAAGGGAGGGGTAAAGGGGAAGAAGGGACATTACGATTAGCAGATGTAATGTTCGGCGGGCACGGGGAGGGCTGTACAACCCAGAGAGGACAAGTAGTGACTCTATGGCATCTCACTATACTGATGGACAGTGACTGCAATGGGGTTGGGGGCGGGGGGGAACCTGATGAAATGTAATCACCATAATATTACTCACTTAATTGTAGATTAATGATATCAAAATAAAGTAAAAAAAAAAAGAATCACTTAGAGGGCTTAACAAAACACAGGTAACTGGGCCCACAGATTTCCCTTGACTCTAGTACCTGGAGGAAGAGACTGATTTCATAAAGAGCATCTCAGGTGATTCCAGTATCAGTGGTTCTGGAAACCATACTCTGAAAAATATGGGCAGTAACTGACACCTTAGAAACACTTATCACACATAAGTTTATTTCCTACATCAGAAAAATATTTTTTAACTTAATTTTCTAACCCTACATCTGCATTTTTTTTAAAAAACCATGTTCCTTTTAAGCCTGATTCTTGGATTCCACAATATGACAGGCATGTCTGTTACGACTTATTCTGGTTAAGTAGTTTAAAGTCTCTCCTACTGTCATATTGCTTATGAAATCCTGAACAGTTATTGTTCCTTCCCAAAGCTGTATACTGGTGTCATTTGCCTTAAGGCAGGCCAGGATCTTGACATTGTTCTCCTGGTTGTAGGACAAGGAAGTCTGAGTCCTCTTATTCCTGATAAACTCTGAGATTTTCTTTCCAAATGGCTACAGTCAGGGTGACATTGGTAATCATGGAGATCACAGTGCAGAGACGGCTGCAGTCTGGAGCAGAAGGTGCTCGAGACCGTTTCTAAAATTCATTAACATCTGATATGATATATATCCATCTGACTTACATACACATATATAATTGAACCTCAAAGATCTGGAACACAGGATGTCAGAAGAGAATGCAGTTGCAAATACTGGATCTGGTTCAGGACTGGCCAGTCAGAACATTCCTTTCCCTTGACTCCAGTGACTGGAGGCAGCACAGCATTTAAGACCAGTAAGACCACAAACTCTAGGCACAAACTGCCTGAGTTTCAACTCCCGGCTCCTATACTCACTACTGTGTGATTCTGAGCATGTTTCTTAACCTCTCTGTGCCTTGATTTCATCATCTATAAAATGGGATGTTGTAAGAATAAAGTTGGTTCATAAGTGTTATATGAATGTTATTATTGTTGGATGGTCATGTACCCTAAACCTAGCCAACGACGCTGAGTCCCAGAACTTTGCTGGAGATTTTTCTGCTGGAGTTGCTAAATTGGTAAAAACCTAAGCTGAGAACTGCCAGAGGCCACCTGTGGAGAAAGTCTTCTTGAGAGAAGCTCTGAGATGGAAAGAGCATCTGGAGTTTAATGTTATTGTTTGAGACCAGATCTTGTCATACCTGGACACCTAGTGTGGGACTTTTCAGTGATGTGGGCAACTAACTCGCCTTTCCTTCACCAGATTCAGTTTGAGTTTTGAGTAGGTCTGTCACCTGCAAACCAAAGAATTCTGACCTAGCTTTATTGAGACAGAACTCACACACAATACAATTCACCCATTTAGAGTGTACATACTATTTAAAGGTTGTTAGTACATTCACAGAGTTGGATAGCCCTCACTCAGATGTAAGATTTTTGATCCAGAACTCCTCAGAGATGGGGTGGGAATGACAGTAGGATGGGCATGTGCAAATATGCTTCCAAACTCACCATAACTTTGAAACGACTTTTAAAGTTGGAATCATCAACTTTTCTATTTTGAAGTGGCTTAAATGTCAGCACAATGTAATGGAAAAAGAAATGAACTGGGAGTTAGAACCTCTGGTTTCTTTTGTGGGAAATTAGAAAATCCCTCTGATCCCTTCATAATTCTACTGTTTTAGTCAAATCCCCTCATTCTGCATGGTAACACTGAGGACCAGAGAGGCTAAGCCAACTGCCCAACGTTGACAGACATACTTACTGTTCAAATATTTGAGAACACAGTTCAGTGTATCGTGTTGTTAGTTTCCAGCAGTTCTTATTTTTCTTGATAATTTCATACTCAAGGTCCAGGTCAATCTTTTGAAATGCTTGGAGGTTAAGAGAGTCTTTGTAATATTGATCAAATATTCATTCATTCAAAAGAAATATACTATTAAATGGGTATTCCCCATATTTATGTTCAATTCCAGTGTCTCTTCTTTAGGTAAGATAGCGTTCTACCTACAAATCAGAGGAAAATTAATATATTCCCTTAGAGCAAGAGACAACATAGAAATTCAAAAGTGTTCTATGATGTTTAGTGTGTTAGGTAGATAATAGATGGGTGAGTTTCTAGGTACATTTGTGCCATAATCTTGGTTTGCAGGACCAGGAGCTTTAATTACCAAGTACTGCTCTGGGAATAAGCTGGATGACAGGTGAGGGTATAACTGCACTCTTAATCTAATAAAAAAAAAGATTTGAAAACCAAACTAGAAATTTAGAATAATTTCACTTTGAACAGCCCTCCAAGCTTCTGATGATTTAGCAAAGACATAAAGGACCATTTTAACTGTTACTAATCGCAAATCTGTGCATGTGGGCATATAAGAACTCTCTATACAGCCTTTGAAAATTTTTAGAAACACACTTCCTGGAAGAACCCAAAATATTTGAATCTGGCCAACAAAATGTAATACAGTCTGGGGCAGGATGCATTGTACTTAGCTGTAGTCAAGGACAGAAAGGCATTTGCTTTATCTGGGATATCCTGTGAAAACACATTAAGAACACATAGGGAAATATCATCATCAGGGATATTATTTGTGGCCATTGTTGTTTTTAATGTGTGGTTTTTCCTCTGTGAATCTAGACATAATAAGTTGAACCCTGTGAAAGAGTACTGGATGTTTTATTTAAATTACAAGTAAGAGGATTTTTTATTTAAATTACTTTAAGTTCAGTGGTGAGGTCCAGGGGAAAACAGTGAAGAAGAGAAGAAAAACTGTCCTTAATTCTACCACACTGATAAAACTGGTATGATGACTCTGACGCTTCTTCATTTTCTTCTAAATATTCATTGTGTATGTAGTTGCAATTGGGAGGGAACAAAGCTCTAAGATGTCCTGGCAAGACCCCTCCACTGAACTATTCTCCTTTCCAACACATGGATATTGTCAGCCCTCAAAACAACAAGACCCATTCCACAAACTTCACCCCTGTTAAAATTGGTCACTGCAAGACCAGGATCCAGGGATGCAGGCAAATAAACATCGTCACCAGGCCACTACCTCCATACAGTTGTGACAGCCCAGTGCCCAAAACCTCCCCACTCTGTCCTCAGAACTCATGGTCTGTCATCAGCAAAGTCCTCTCTATCCTGAAACTTTGATCATTTCCTTCACTTTCTTATTCTAATTGATACCTGGGTCTTCCTTGTGGACACTACTCCCTCTGCTGTTTTATCTCTTACTCCCTTTTACAACAGGTCTGAGTCAGCCTCTACAGCTGGTCTCCTTGCTCCTGGGGGTCAGTGATCTTCCTTTCTCTCTGCACTCACCAACTTTTAAGAGTTGCTGTCATCAGACTACACCTCATGCTGCCCCTCCTTGCTGCGGTGATCAGTAGAACCCCCACACCATCACTCTCCTCTAGGTCTTTGAAGAGTTTAGCTCTTGACTCAGTTACCTTTGCCAACATTATTCAGATTATAAATTATATTTTATTTCAAAATCCACAGAGGAGCCTCAACATTTCTGCTCTACATTCCTTGAACACTTTTTCATCAAAGATCTTGTCCTCCACCCTACCTCAGATTCCCCCATGGTCATACTCAAGACCATGTCATTACCAAAATCCACACTGCCTCCTTCATCCATTTCAAGCACCCCAACCACCACTTCCTCGACTGCCAGCTCACTCCCTTCAGCGCCCTGCTAACCCAGGGGGCCCTATGGTGCATTGATGCTACCATCTTTTCACTACGAATACCCTCCACATTGTCACCTAACTTCTGAAGTAGTTTATCATCATTCACTTACCTATACTCCCAACCCCCTTCCTTCTCCTTCGCTTCAAAATATCCACCTTGCAAAACATTTGCCTTGGTTAAATCTGACTCTCCATTTATTCTATACCTGCACCCATGCAGCTCAACATGGCTGGAGAGAGACATTCCTATGTAGCCGGAAAATTTTAGATTCATGACCAGAAACCAGATTGCCGCCTGCTAATCCTACATTTCCCTGGTCCATTTACTCTCCCTCTCTGCTTGATGGTTAATTTGTATCATCTCTTTTCAAACCCTCAATATCACCTCTTCCCACAACCTCGCTCTTGGCTCATAATTTTGCTTTCCAGTTCTTTGAAAAAAAAAATTGGAGTAATCAGAAGAGTACTTCCATGAGGTCCCAACAGCACATCGACCCACAACCTGCCTCTGTGCCTTCCCTCCTGTTTCTCTTGATGAACCGTCTGGGATCCTGAGGCCAACCTCTCATTTTGCTTTACATCTCAGCCCCTCTGCCCTACTCAATGGCATCATGCCAGAAGCTCTCTCCTCTCTTTCTTACATCATCACATTTTCCCTCTCCATAGATTGTTTCCAAGAGCACAGAAACATGCTTACAAACCCCTCTCTTGACCCCAATAACCCGCTGGAACTAAGTCAAACCTTGTCCTGCTCAAAGTCCCTTAATGGCTTCCAGCTCACTCAGAGAAAAGCCAAAATCCTACCAAGACCTACCAAGGGGGACCTCACCTATTACTTTACTCTCTGAGCTTCAGCCAAGCTGGCGTGGCTTTGCCCAGACACACACCAGGCATGCTCTCCCAGGGCCTTCCTGCTTGCTGTCCCCTCTGACTGGAACGTGCTCCCTCCATACATCTGAAAGCCCATTCCCTCACTCCACATCTTTAATCAAATGTCGTCTCTGAGGCTTTCCTCTGTCTCCCTGTGTAAAGTTGTATTGCAATGACAGCCTCCTATTCCTTCTCTCCCTTCCCTGCTTTATTTTTCTTCTTAGCACTTGGCACCTTCTAACATTCTGGATAATGTACTTACTTGTTAGGCTTATTGATTGTTTCCCCCAGTCAATTTTCACAGAGCTTTCAGAATGTAAGCTCTAGAAGAGCAAAACTTTTTTATGTATTTTGTTTACTGGTGAATAGAACTCCAGCACTGCAGTGCTTGGCACACAGTAGGTGCTCAAGAACTATCAGTTGAATGAGTGAATGATTAAAATTAAGGACACAGACATAATGTCTTATAATACGTATTAATGATTCTTCTATTGCCTCTGCATTAGAGTTCTCTGAATCTAACAAGTGAATCTTTATCAGGTTCTCCTGTAAACATGTCTTTATCTTTCAAATATGATTTGACTTCAGAATGGGAAAAGTTAAAATTCTGGAGAGCCATCAGCAACTCACTGAGTCTCTTTCTTGCTTTCACTTTGGTTATATTAAGTTTGGTTTGCAAGGAGGAGACCTTTGTGTCAGGGGGAGCAGAGAAGATTTTGGGAGGGCTTCAGAATGAGTATCTGTTAAAAGAAAGCATCATCAGAGCTTAGACATGGAACCCATTCAGCAGCAGAGGAAAAAAATAGATGGCAGAGAGAGAAGGTGGAATCAGTCATTTCTCCTGAGACCATGGCTCTGGGTAGAAGGACCCAAAGCAGCTCTCAGGATCAAAGGAAAAGTGGCATTCCACAACAGAAATAAAGATTTTAGACACGATTAAAAGTAAACATAGAAGCAAAGTCACAATGGGATAGAGATTGCAAAACAACAGGAGACAATGAGCTCTGGCGTTGGACCCATTTTGGTGGGAGGCTGGCTCCACATTTCCCAGCGCCAGGACGCAGTTCTCAGGGGTGCAGAGGATTCAGCCCAAAGCCCGAAGCACTGCCCCGGCAAAGGGTCGTGTGGCTTGGTGGCTGTGAGCTCCTCCCCCACGGCAACGGCCTTCGTGTCCCCAGAGCCTGGCGCCAAGTAAGCCACAGGGCAGATGCTGAACAAGAACCACTGTGATGGACAAATGCACAGTGCAGAGGAGTCACTGCTCAAATCCAGCTGCCAGACTTCGCAGAATTTGCTTGTTTTTTACTGTACTGTTCCTGCTCACCCTTCGCTTACCCTACTCTCAAAATAACTTCCCCTTTGTTGTACCGACACCACAGTGGAGCTGGCGCCTCCCACGTCAGTCCCTGAGCTGCCAAATATCAATTTCCATTTAAAAACAAAGCATTTGAGCAGAGAAGCTGGGACTACAGGGGCACTAGGCAGATTGCAGCCTCCATTCATTACGGAGGCTGACAGGTCCTTCAGCAGGTTCTTGTTTTTCTCTTCTGGAGGAACACTTGTTTCCATAGAAGGATTTCCCCTCTTTGTGTTCATTCTTTGTTCACAGTTTTAATGTTTACTTTTGCTTTTTATCTTGCAAAACTCTTGCTGTTTCAATAATCTGAAGAGACTTGACTGGAATCCCCCACCCTTCCCTGAAGGCGTCTCTGGTTCATGCCAGTAGAGGCTGACATGGTTCCCTGGTTTACAGGTCCCGTCTGTGTGCTGTGAAGAGATGCTGGTAAATCATGTGGACAAGCCTCAGACAACTTGCTATTTGTTTATGGGATTTTTTTCCAAGTCTTCCAGCAAGATTTTGTAAAACAATAAGTTCATTTCAATGGAGTTCCTGGAGAGAGGAATTCAGAATAGAGTGGACTGTGTTTGTAAGAGTTAGTACCATGCCTTCGGGGACTTTAAAGGGAATAAAGATGGACAAAAAGAACATAAACAACCCTAATGCAAATTAGCCTAAGATAGGTACCAAAAAAGTATAACAAACTGTGGACAAAATGAGGAAAGAGAATAGTCTCCATTAGTGTGAACAACACACCATGTAAAGTGAAATATAGTATTCCTTTCAAGCACCTTACTCTAGGCTTATAATCTTCTCAAGCCAATATGCTATTAGGCCCTCTTTACAAGCAGATGAAAATAATACATAATGAGTAACACTATTTGCCTTAAACTATTTACAATTTAAGTTGACATATACATCTCTCCTTTTTAGAGTGAGTAAATGAGACCTTCAACCCAAATTCTGAGTGGGTTAAATCTGAATGATGAGATGCTGAATTATTTGAAATGAGTCCCAAGTGGCATCACATGTTCTTTTCTTACTGAAACCTAATAGGGCCCTTGAACAGCCTTTTTTTCCTTTGACCCTAACATAGATACATCTTTATTATAAAATTCATATATATACTTGTTCTAAGAAAGTTCCAAATATACAAAAGTTTAGAAAGTAGAAACTAGAAAGCAAAGTCACTTCCTCTCTGCCCAGTCATTCAACTCGCCCCCACCCCCCACTCCACCCCCGCTTTTTTTTTCTTTTTTGTACAGCCTATGAGCTCAGAAGGGGTTTTACATTTTTAAAAGGTTAAAAAAAAATAAAAAGAAGAATAATAGTTTGTGGCACATGAAAATTATATGAAATTCAGTTTCCAATGTCCATAAATAAAGTTTTCTTGGCACACAGCCATGTCCAATTGCTCCTGTTTTGTCTGTGGCTGCTTTCTCACCAGAGCTGCAGAGTTGGGTAGCATCTCTAGTCTAACAGAGTAGATCTTGTCAGCCTTTCTAAAGAATACCTCTCTAACTCATTACCTTTTATCCATTCATCAATCACACAGTTTGCCTGACACAACACCTCTTGTTTGCCAACCTGGTTTTCTTTCATTCACCCATATATTGTGAACATATTAAGTTTTCGTAGATGCATCAGCTGTGTAATGGGCAGTTCCCCAGCAGCCATAGCCCTATCAAGTTTCTTAGGCACATTTTATCATCAGCACACATGGCTTCCCTTCTTTGCTTATCTTATAGGGAGTACTGAGCAAAGGGAGAATAAACTGGAAAGGGCTCAGGAGAAGTGGAAGCGATAATCCTGAGACTTTCCTTTGTAGTAAACACACCACCCTAGTGATCAATCACTCTCCCACTTGGCTAGTTAGGTCCAGTAGAATACATCCTGTGCAATTGTGCTGTCTAGTTGGGAAAATATTTGCCAGCAAATGTACTGAGTGAGTGGAGTGCCCCAAACAAAGGTTAGATTTTATTCTTCTGCCCTTTCAGCTAATGTGAGGAACTAACTTTAGACTATGAAGTTCTTATTCCTAATTTCTGGCAACTCAGAAATTCATACAGAATCTAATTTTACATTAATTTGGTCTGCAATTATTCTGATGGCACTTCATTGACATTCTACTAGCAAGTATATTTTTTATTAGAAGATTCCAATTTAGTCAGTAAATCTGAGCTAATGTAGGTGGTCTTTGGTATTTGCTTTTATGAGGATAGAGAAAAAAACATTTTAACTATGTAAAAATAATTTCTGGGATGATTTTCAGGGATGGTTTGAATCCATAGTGAAGTTCTTTTCTAGAGAAGACTTCTGGTAATAGTACCAATATTAAAGAAAATGAAACTTTTTTGACCTCACATTGGAGTCCAATTTATATTGGTTAAACAAAGTGAGCAGATGTTCTAGTTATTGACTGTTGCATGACATACCATGCCAAAACTTAGTGGCTTAAAAAAAATTGTCATTTGGAGGATTAAACAAGATGGCAGCTTGAGAAGTGAGGCAGAAACCTCCTCCCAAAACCACATATAAAACGAAAATACAGCAAATACAACTAATCCGGAAAGAATGACCAGAAAGAAGACTGCAACATATGGCCTACATCTGGGGAAGAGAAAAGATCTCACAGAAAGGGTAAAGTAGCAAGCCGCCATCCAGCAGGACCCAAGCCATCCCTCCACTCCAGCTAACTAGTGGAAGGAAGAGAAACAGAGCAGGGAGGGAGTAGAAACACAGGACTGCTAAATACCCACCCCTGGAGATCTACTCTGGGAGTACAAACCCACATTACATGGTGCTCTGGAGATTAGAGGGATTGGGAAGCAAAGACAGGAGGAATACACAGATTAAGATTCCAGCCACTTATGCAGAACAGGTACCCATGACCGGCCACTCCAGGACAAAAGAAAGACAGGCACTTTGAAAAACTTCCCAACAGTGAGAGGACTGCTAAAGGGGCAAGGATTACACAGAGCTTGCTGCTCAGGAGAAAGGACAGGTGGACAAAATCGTCCAGGCACAATCAGCCCAGCTGGCTGGGAAGCTTCACATGCTCTGTCACCCTGGATGACAAAAAAGCACTGAGGCCCACGACTGTGATATACAGCCTGCCAGTCCTTCCTCCCAGACAGCACCGGTTCACAAACCTGCTGCCCCTGCCCTCACATCATGCCAGCCAGAGGGTGGCCCTGACTATGGTACCTACAAGGGCATAGGATAAAGGCTTCCCCCTGCATGGTCAGCCCACTGGCCCTGGCAATGGTGACAGGTACTACAGCCAGGAAGCAGGAAAGAGCTCTTTCTTCCCAGCAGGCACTGGCACTGTGCTCCTGCAACCCCCACAATCGCTCCAGGTGCCAGGCAGCTCCAGAGAGTAGAGCTTCTGGGCACTAGAGGGTGCTGTCTACATAAAGTGATTATTCCAGAGTAATCATTAGGAATGTGAAATGGCAACAGAACCTGGTACAACCCAAAATCTCTCAAACACCAGAAAGAGGGGCTAATAAGTGAAACTGAAATTACCAACCTTCCTGATGAAGATTTCAAAATAAAAATCATAAACATGCTCACAGACCTACAGAAAAATATTCAAGAACTCATGGAGGACTTCAGAAAGAGACAGAAACTTTGAAAAATACAGTATCTGAAATGAAAGATACAATGAAGGAATTTAAAAGCGGATTAGATGAGGTAGAGGAAACGGTAAATGAAATAGAAATTAGAGAAAAAGAATGCAAAGAAGCTGAGGTACAGAGAGAAAAAAGGATCTCTAGGAATGAAAGAATATTTAGAGAACTATGTGACCAATCCAAATGCAACAATATTTGCATTACAGGGGTACCAGAAGAAGAGAGAGAAAAAGGGATAGAAAGTGTCTTTGAGGAAATAATTGCTGAAAACTTCCCCAATCTGGGGAAGGAATAGCCCCTCAGGCCATGGAAGTGCAGATCTGCCAACACAAGGGACCCAAGGAAGACAACACCAACATATATGATAATTAAAATGGCAAAGATGAAGGACAAGGACAGAGTATTAAAAGCAGCCAGAGACAGAAAAAAAAATCACAATCAAAGAAAATCCATCAGGCTATCATCAGACTTCTCAGCAGAAACCTTACTTACCAGAAGGGAGTGGACTAATATATTTAATGCAATGAAACAAGAGAGTCTTGAACCAAGAATACTCTACCCGGTAATATTATCATTTAAATTTGAAGCAGGGATTAAACAATTTCCAGATAAGCAAAAGTTGAGGAAATTTACTTCCCACAAACTATATTCATACCTCCCACAAACAGTGTATTTTGGAGGGACTGCTATAGATGGAAGTATTCCTAAGGCTAAATAGCTGTCACAAGAGAAAATAAAACAACAGTAAAGGAAGTAGACCAATTGATTACTAAGCATATGCAAAATTAAATCCACTACCCACAAAGTAAGTCAAGGGATACACAAAGAGTACTTAATATGACTCCTAATATATAAACACTGGAGGAGAAAGAAAAAGAAGGGGAGAAAAAAACCCTTAGATTATGTTTGAAATAATGAGTTTAATAATAGCATTTAATAAACGAGTTTAGTTAGACTGTTAGGTAGTAAAGAAGTTGCCCTTGAACCTTTGGTAACCACAAATCTAAAGCCTGCAATGGCAATAAGTGCATACCTATCAATAATCACCCTAAATATAAATGGACTGAATGCACCAATCAAAAGACATACAGTTACTGAATGGATAAATAAACAAGACCCGTCTATATGCTGCCTATAAGAGACTAACATCAAACCCAAAGATATTCACAGACTAAAAGTGAAGGAATGGAAAAAGATATTTCATGCAAATAATAGAGAGAAAAAGGCAGGAGTTGCAGTACTGTGTCAGACAAAATAGTTTCAAAACAAGGAAAGTAACAAGAAACAAAGAAGGACATTACTTAATGATAAAGGGGTCAGTACAACAAAAGGATATAACCATTCTATATATATGTATGCACCCAACATACGAGCACCTACATATGTAAAACAAATACTAACAGAGTTAAAGGGGGAAACAAAACACATGTATTCATTTTAGGAGACTTCAACACACCACTCACTCCAAAGGACAGATCACCCAGACAGAAAATAAGTAAGGAGACAGAGGCACTGAGCAACGCATTAGACCAGATGGACCTAACAGACATCTACAGAACACTCCACCCAAAAGCAGAAGGATACATATTCTTCTCAAGTGCCCAGGGAACATTTTCCAGAAAATATCACCTACTAGTCCAGAAAAAGAGCCTCAGTAAATTCAGAAGGATTGAAATTGTACCAATCAGCTTTTCAGACCACAAAGGTATGAAACTAGAAATAAATTAAGCAAGAAAACAAAAAAGCCCAAAAACATATGGAGGGTTAAAAACATGCTCCTAAATAATAAATGGGTCAATGACCAAATGAAAACAGGAATCAAGTAATATATGGAGACAAATTAAAACAACAACTCAACACCCCAAAATCTGTGGGATGCAGCAAAGGCAGTTCTAAGAGGAAGTATATAGCAATACAGTTTACCTCTAGAAAGAAGAACAATCCCAAATGAACAGTCTAAACTCACAATTAATGAAATTAGAAAAAGAAGAACAAGTGTGGCCCAAAGTCAATAGAAGGAGGGGCATAATGAAGAGCAGAGCAGAAATAAATAAAATTGAGAAGAATAAAACAATAGAAAGAATCAATGAAACCAGGAGCTGGTTCTTCAAGAAAGTAAACAAAATAAATAAACCCTTAGCCAGACTTATCAAGAAAAAAAGAGTGCACACACATAAACAGAATCAGAAATGAGAAAGGAAATATCACTACAGACACCACAGAAATACAAAGAATTATTAGAGAATACTATGAAAAATTATATGCATTGGATAACCTAGAAGAAATGGACAACTTTCAAGAAAAATACAACCTTCCAAGACTGACCCAGGAAGAAACAGAAAATCTGAATAGACCGATTACCAGAAATGAAATTTAATTGATAATCAAAAAACTATCTAAGAACAAAACCCCTGGACCAGATGGATTCACCACTAAAGTTTATCAAACATTTAAAGAAGACCTAATATCCACCCTCCTTGAAGTTTTCCAAAAAGTAGAAGAGGAGGGAATACTTCCATATTCATTCTATGAGGCCAGCATCACTCTAATACCAAAACCAGACAGACATTGAAAAAAAAGAAAATTACAGACCAATACCCCTGATGAACATAGATGCAAAAATACTCAACAAAATATCAGCAAACTGAATTCAAAAATACATCAAAAAGATAATCCATCGTGATCAATTAGGATTTATTCCAGGGATGCAAGGATGGTACAATATTCAAAAATCCATCAACATCATCGACCACACCAACAAAAACCACATCATCATTTCCACAGATGCTGAAAGAGCATTCATCAAAATTCAACATCCATTCATGATAAAAACTCTCAACAAAATAGGTATAGAGGGCAAGTACCTCAACATAATAAAGCTCATATATGACAAACCCACAGCCAACATCATACTTAACACAGTGAAAAACTGAAAGCCTTTCCTTTAAGATTGGGAACAAGACAAGGATGCCCACTCTCCCCACTTTTTTTCAACATCATACTGGAGGTCCTAGCCACAGCAATCAGATAACACAAAGAAATCAAAGGCATCCAGATTGATAAGGAAGAAGTTAAACTCTCCTGGTTTGCAGATGATGTGATGTACATAAAAAACCCTAAAGAATCCACCCCAAAATTATTAGAACAAATAACTGAATTCAGGAAAGTTACAGGATACAAAATTAATATACAGAAATCTGTGGCATTCCTATACACTAATGATGAACGAGAAGAAAGAGAAATCAGGAAAACAATTTCATTTACAATTGCATCAAAAAGAATAAAATACCTAGGAAGGAATAAACCTAACAGAGGAGGTGAAAGACCTGTAACCTGAAAACTACAAGACACTTATGAGAGAAATTAAAGAAGACACTAATAAATGGAAATACATCCCATTCTTATGGATAGGAAGAGAATTAATACTGTCAAAATGGCCATCCTGCCTAAAGAAATCTATGGATTCAATGTAATCCCTATCAAAATACTGACAGCATTCTTCAACAAACTGGAACAAATAGTTCTAAAATTCATATGAAACTATAAAAGACCCTGAATAGCCAAAGCCATGCTGAGAAGGAAGAATAGAGCTGGGGAGATTACACTCCCTAACTTCAAGCTCTACTACAAAGCCACAGTAATCAAACAAACTTGGTCCTGGGCACAAGAACATACCCATAGACCAATGGAATAGAATAGAGAGCCCTGATATAAACCCAAACATATACGGCCAATTAATATATGATAAAGGAGCCATGGATATATAATGGGGAAATGATAGCCTCTTCAATAGTTGGTGTTGGCAAAACTGGAGAGCTACATGTAAGAGAATAAAGTGGGTTATTATCTAACGCCATACACAAAAGTAAACTTGAAATGGATCAAAGACCTGAATGTAAGTTATGAAACCATAAAACTCTTAGAAGAAAACAGGCAAAAATCTCTTGAATATAAACATAAGCAACTTTTTCCTGAATGCATCTCCTCGGGCAAGGGAAACAAAAGCAAAAATGAACAAATGGGACTCCATCAAACTAAAAACCTTCTGTAGAGCAAAGGACACCATCAGCAGAACAAAAGGCATCCTATGGTATGGGAGAATATATTTGTAAATGACATATCTGATAAGGGGTTGACATCCAAAATATATAAAGAGTTCACACACCTCAACAACCAAAAAGCAAATAACCCAATTAAAAAATGGGCACAGGCTCTGAACAGACACTTCTCCAAAGAATTTCAGATGGCCAACAGGCACATGAACAGATGCTCCACATAGCTATTCATCAGGGAAATGTAAATTAAAACCACAATGAGATATCACCTCATACCAGTTAGGGTGGCCAACGTCCAAAAGACAAACAACAACAAATGTTGGTGAGGATGTGCAGAAAGGGGAACCCTCTTACACTGGTGGGGGAATGTAAATTAGTTCAGCCATTGTGTAAAGCAGTATGGAGGTTCCTCAAAAAACTCAAAATAGAAATATCATTTGACCCAGGAATCCCACTCCTAGGAATTTACCCTAAGAAAACAGGATCACAGATTCAAAAAGACATATATACCCCTATGCTTACTGCAGCACTATTTACAAGAGTCAAGAAATGGAAGCAATCTAAGTGTCCATCAGTAGATGAATGGATAAAGAAGATGTGGTACATATACACAATAGAGTATTATTCAGCCATAAGAAGAAAACAAATCCTACCATTTGCAACAACATGGATGAAGCTAGAGGGTATTATGCTCAGTGAAATAAGCCAGGCAGAGAAAGACAAGTACCAAATGATTTCACTCATCTGTGGAGTATAACAATGAAGCAAAACTGAAGGAACAAAACAGCAGCAAACTCACAGAACCCAAGAATGGACTAGCAGTTACCAAAGGGAAAGGACTGGGGAGGGTGGATGGGGAGGGAGGGAGAAGGGGATTGAGGGGCATTATGATTAGCACACATAATGTAGGGGGTCACAGGGTAGGCAGTAGAGCACAGAGAAGACAAGTAGTGACTCTATAGCATCTTACTATGCTGATGGACATTGATTGTAATGCAACGTGTAGGGGGACTTGATAATATGGGTGAATGCAATAACCACAATATTGCTCATGTGAAACCTTTATAGCATTGTATATCAATGATACTTAATAAAAAAATAGTCATTTATTTTGCTCATGAATTCTGCACTGGGCAGTGTTCAATGGGGACAGCTCATGTGGCATTAATTTGGATCACTTAACTGAGGTTGGGGGATCACCTGTAAAACAGCTCACTCACACGGCTGGTAAGATGGCGCTGGCTGAAGGCTGGGAGCTCAGCTGGGCTGTCAGCCAACACCATTCTTTTCTTTCCATGCGGGCCCCTTGATGGAAAGACTTCTTCACAGCATCTAAATGGGTTCTAAGAGTCAGTGTTCAAAGAAGCCAAGGCAGGTTCTCCAAGTCTACAGTTCACCTCGGATGCACAGTGTCATTTCTATGGCATCTACAAATTAAGCAAAACCATTAAGTCCAGCTCAAACTTAAGGGAAGGGGAAATTGATCCCACAACCCAACAGGAGGAGTTGCAAAGAATTTATGGTCATCTTTAATCTACCATAGCTCATAAAAGAAATAATGTAAATGTGTCTCTGAAAATCATGTTTTGGATATTGATGTGGCAGCAAAGATAAGCTAAGAATAGAATTAGAGTGTCTAAGATTGAACTAACAGTCCGGGGAGGAAGTAAACTATAGTAGTCAAGAGTACAGGCTGCCTGGGTGTGGCTCTGAGATCAGTAGTGTACCAGCTACCTGACTGTGGACAAACTGCTTGACCTTTCCATGTCCCCAGAGCCTCATCTACAAAATAGGGGAAATAATTATGTCTATTGCTTAGGTTTTGTCTGGGGAAATCAAGATTCTGCTTTTTAATTAATTTAAAAAAATTCTAAAAACTGTTATATATCATACAAAAAAATACAAAATAGTAAGTGCTCTATGAACTTTCACAAACTGAACACACTCACCTGACTACCATGCAGACCAAGAAATGAATTACTAGTATTGGGAATACAACAGGGAGCGGTAGGGACTTTGGTAAATAGGAGGGCATATGCCCCGTCTTATGGAGACAGCAGACTCTCACGTCTTCCCAGTGGTTGCCACGTAGGGATAAAGGTGGAGCATGCAGGCTGAACAAAACATGGCAGAAGGCCAGATGCAGTCTACAGGCCCATGCCTGAAATTTGCAGGAGGGTTCTGAATAGTGATAAGAGGATATTTAGAGGATGGGAAGATGAGAGGAGGCAGACAAACAATACAAGGATGTCAGCATAAAAGAGGTGGACATTTCAGCATGGTAGGGATAATGAGCATGGAATGGTCTCAAGGTTCTCGAAGGAACCCCAGCTCGAAGTTGTCCTAACACAGGAGGAAGCTTCCTGATTCCAGGAAAAACTCAAGACAAGTCTGCCAGAAAGCCAAATGCTCACCCTTCAGATGTACCACCTGTTTTAATCACTAAACCATCTTAAGGAACTCCACTTCATGACCAACTGTCCTAAATCCTTTTCCCCCACTCCTCTGCTCCTTTCCACACAGAGGGAGGCTTTTACTTTTTCTTCTTTCCTCACTGTATTTTCTTGCTTTTTTATCTATTGCCCTTCTGTGTGGTATTCCTAGGGTTCTCCCTCTTAAGAAATGTCTCACAGTACCCATCATGTTGGAAGATTTTTGCACTTTGAATTCTTTTTGGAAAGAGGCAAATACAAATGAGCGAAATGAAAATGAAGTGATGTTCACAACTCTGGCTATGAAATTTGAGGCATCTGGTAGACCTCTTCAAAATAACCCCAAGGCTTCCTCACGTTGGCTATGGCAGGCGCAAGCTTTAAGCCGTGGCTAATGGTATACTGAGCAGTGGTGGGACAAGGGGAAATCTGGGCTTATTAGCCACTAACTGCTTACCTGGCAGAGCTAGGGAACAGCTGCCTACAGGAAGCAGCTGGTGAGATCAACATCAGGAAAAGGGTTGATTTATTCAGAAATATTTAGATCTCACCCCCGTCTGAACATTATATATGTGCCTGCAGCTTACTAAATGAGACAGCACACAATAAGCCTTTTAGCTAAGTGTCTGGGAAAGACCAGGTATCTATAAACCTTTTCCCTTCTCCCCACCCTGCTTCCTCTCCTCTTACTCTACAAGGCTGTATATGGTTACATGAAGCTTTATTTAATGAAAGGCTCCTGCTAGTTACAGTCAGTTCTTTTTCCCAAGTTCTATTCCCTGACTGATCTGAACTGCATGGCCACACTGGTTTTCTATGACCTGGGAAGAACAACGATTTGAATCATTTCATTCATAGGTTCAAGGCAAAGTCTCTAGTGCCAAGATGTTGAGTGTTTGGGGGAACGTGTTTTGTCTTTTATAAATCTTCGTTGCCTTGGAGGCAGCATAAAGCTACCCCTGGTGTGTTGGTGTATGTCAACACCTACGCTCAACACACATTCTATTGAGAGAGGTAGGTACTTTAAGTGAATTTGGAAAGAGGCAAAATATAAATTAATGAAATCAAAGTAGAGAAAGAGATAGTTTTCCCCTGAAGTCTCATTTTTCA
Source organism: Smutsia gigantea (assembly GCA_032199065.1). Lineage (NCBI taxonomy): Eukaryota > Metazoa > Chordata > Mammalia > Pholidota > Manidae > Smutsia > Smutsia gigantea. The sequence goes on along the minus strand of JAVSCE010006815.1, from coordinate 147,439 downwards.
CCCTGTATCGTTAAGTATAGTGCTTTTTACCAAGCACTATCTTGAGTATTTTAACTATTGTAATGTAAAATAAAATTCAGGAATGATAACTACTTATTGGCTTCTCTTTGGTTAACACAGCCCTGGATTCTTTATTCTATGAATAAAAATCCTTAGTAATTTAGGATGAGCTATAACTTATTTAAGAAAGGATTAGCTAGGAGAGGGAGAATATGGCTGATAATGGGAACATGTTTCAGGCTCTACAGGTAATAATAATCTATGAGATGACAGCATACACCACTCAGAATTTAGCATGGAGGGTCTACATTTTAGTTTAGGCTTTAAAATATTTTTATTTGTATCTATATTTTAAAGGCATTTAAAATTTAGCACATGTTATTCAAGATGCACAAATGCACACATATTTTATATAAATTGGGCTGAGAATGCATTTTGAAATGTTTTTTCAAAAACTAAATAATGCAAGTCTTTCTATTATAGCAACTACATCCACAATGTTGAAGCTAACCCTTTAATTGGATGTTATGTCCAGTGTGTCAGTATTTTAAACAATGCTTAGATGATCATTATTTACATATATCTTTACATGCCTCTCCCATTATTTCCTGAGGAGAGTCTCCTAGAATTGGAACTGGAAAAACGAGTATACATATTTTAAAGCTTGGAATATAGATTTCAAACTTTCCTCCCAAAGATCCTATCGATTTATGTTCCTACCAGAGTATTCCTTCCCATACCCGTGCCAGCACAGGATTCTCTGTTTCTTTACTCTTTACCATCTCATTGCATATGTTTAATTACATATCTTTGATTATTTGTTAGGTTTATTTTTTTTTCACACATTTGTCGCCACCTGAATTTCTTCTGTTGTGAATTGCGTATTCATGACCCAGGCAGGGATGGGGTCCTCACTGTGGTTTTTAGCAAATGCGCTGTTAAGGCAGAGCAGACACCACAGGCCTCCAGAGGCCTGTGTGCACTTCTGAAGCAATTCTGGCTGTAAAATATAAATAGGATGAGACAGAAAAAGGAATGACTCAAACAAAGCTCTTCCTTCTTGTCTGAAATAAACAAAACATGTCCACTAGTGTGGGTCAACACAACTAGTACTTCTTGCTAAAGGAAAAGGACTGGCTCTGGCTGTTATGTCACTTAAGTAATGTTCCACTTAGCAAGAAGATTTCAATTCCTTCTGCAAATAAAGAGGGTCTTATAGCTACTCTAAGGTCCAAGAAATCCATTCATGGCAACAGAGTAAATACATCCACAAAGAGATGTATCTCTCTCTATATAGGCAGCTCTTTATTTGAATTCCAATAATTATTGATTATTTAATCCAACTTATCTTTCCTAAATTAGGGCTTAGGTGTCAAATACTGCAGGGCTGGCGATCATTTTGAACAAAACATCTGAAATCCAAAAGCCTTCTCCCAGTATTTAATCACTTTAAGTGTCCAACCGTACCTCCTATTCCTGGGTGTGTCCCTTGTCCTCCAAGTTCATTATGTCCTCTGGTCTGTGACAGTTTCTCAGACTTAGCTTGTATTTGATGGCCTGGACAATTTTGAGGAATACTGGCCAGATGTTTTGTAGAATGTCCCTAAATTTGGGTTCATCTGGTGCTTTTCTCATGTTTAGACAGGGATAGAGGGTCTTATGGAAGATGGCCACAGAAGCGAAGTGCCATTGTCAAACATATGAGTGGTACATGTTGTCACCATGACTTACCACTGAGGTTGTGAACTGTGATCACATGCCTGAGGTAGTGTTTGCTAAGTTTCTCCACTCTAACGGTTGCTTTTCACACCCTTTTCACACTTATTTTGCAGATGAGGAAACTGAGGTTAGAAGTTCAATGACTACATCAAGGCAAAAAGAGGTTAAAACTGAGACCGGAATGTAAGGCTTCTCACTTTTCATTCTGTGTTTTTTCCACGGTACTAGGGGTTGGCAAACTACAATGGCCTTTAGACTGCCTGTTTTGATAAGGCTCACGAGCAAAGCACACAGTTTCAAATGTTTTTTTTTAATCAAAAGAGGAAGATTTTATAACAGGTACAACTTATGTGAAATCAAATTTCAGTGTCCATAAATAAAGTTCATCAGAACACAGCTTTGTCCCTTGTTTATGTATTAACTGCAGCTACTTTTATATCAGCCAAGTTGAGAAGTTGTAACAAGAGATAAAGCTTAAAATATTTACTATCTGGCTCTTTAGAGAAAATGTCTGCCAACCCTGCACTGTACCATGCTGCCCATTATCCACCAAGCAGACTCTTTTTTTGGTCATGAGATGAAGAAGCCTGTCACCCCTAAGAAGATCTGTTAACTGGGCAATTTACAAAGTGTAAAACAAGACCCTCTGAAATGTTTCTTTATGGGTCCAGATTTGAGGTTTGCTGTACTTTCCCCATTCGTAGTGATGAAATCATATACGAGGGTGAAGAGCTCGGGGTAGGAAAAGCAGAGATGCAGAGATAGTGACACAGAGAAACACATATTACCTGGGACATTAGAAGTGGAGCAGGAAGAAAGAACTCCCTTCCTCAGTTAACAATGATACATAAAATGTGTGCAATGAGCCAAAATCTGTACCCTGGGCAACTGACAGACCAGGGGTGTTTAAATGCAAGTACTGAGGTTCTCCTCCTGCAAGTACAGTAAAGGAATTCTTAGAAAATTCCCCTGCATGTTTCCAAGTCTCAGCTGCTCAGCATATTCCAGGGGTCAGCATATTCCAGGGAAAGCCCCTCCCAGCCCGCACCCTTGCCCAGAGCATGACCCCCATCATTCCTATCTACAAACGACAAGGCTGGTACTTGCCCAACCCCAAAATTTTTCTCTGTTTATTTCTAATTCTAGGAAATGACAGAGATGTCTCACAATAACTATATTCTGGGGTGTTATTTTAAGTACCTGATTTTTATTATGTATCTGAATAAAGTTACTTTTGATTTTTTTCAATATCTCTTTATGAATAGTCATTTTTCTTTTTCTGAGTTCATATCAAATGCTTAGGAAATTTCTAGTCAGAAGGCCTCTTTTTTTTTGAAGAGTATTTTTCAAAGCAGGTAAGCAGCTGGCCTTGATCAAGAATCAGGGTAATGGGAGCACCTTTGGAAAATGCAACTGTCATAAAAAGACAAAGGGCAAAGGGACATTTGAGGATAATTTCTTGAAAGTAGATAATAAGCAAAACAGCTGATCTTGGAAAATTCAAGATTAAGGACATTGCTGAAGCTGTGTAACCATGTTGACCTAAAGAACTCTACAGTTGTTTAACACCTTATGCTTTTTAAACACCATAGCAACCCTCTGAGGTTAGCAGTTAATCTTGTGTTTCAAGTAAAGCCCAGAAAAGCAAAATGGTTCATTTAATTTACCTCCCTGTGCTCAGGGCCCATCATTATCTCAGTATGTCAGATTCATCACTATGTACTCTGGACCTAACCTCATGCCTTGGAACACAACAGGTGTTCAATAAAGAGTTGCTGGGAAAATGTCATTTAGCCAGTTGACAAATCCCCAAATCTTCTGTCTTGTGCTATTTACATTGCTTGGGGATGAAGATGACCCCTCACGGCAATAAATGACCCTCCCTTCTATTCCATCTTCAAAGTGCAATTTGTTGATTCATGACTTGCCAGCTCTGGCATTATTTAAAGGCAGCTCTGCCTCTCAGGGAGTCAGCTGTAGATGCAGAGAACCAACCAAGAGAGAGACTCAACATCTCATTTCTTAAGCATTTTAAATTAATTCCAATTCAGGGCATGGATTATATTAGTCTCAAGAGGCAAATGTGTACACCAAAGAATTTATAGAGGACCAGTACTTATAGAGGAGATGTTACCTTTTAATAACTAAGTCGTAAAAGCTGCTTTCCTAGCTTAGAGATGGGACTGGCTTTCCTCACAGTTTAGCAGTAAGAATATGAAGTGCAAGGTGAGAAGTCTAGACTAATGTTCTGGTAAAAAGCCATAACTATTAAACAGGAGAGTATGAGGATGCCCACCAAAATTAAAAATGCAGAAGAAAAATCCAGCAGTTTTTTGCTTTCTCATAAGAAGAGCCAAGCTCTCAATGACAGTATATTTTGTACAATTGATTCATTAACCCCTTCTTACATAATGACACATGGTTTGAGGTCATAATTTTCCTTGCAGGAGGCATGGTTTAAAAGAAAATACCACCACAATGCTACACAAGGTATAAAGATATCTAGTAGACAGTGTCAGAGGCTTGCTGAGGCCCTTTTAAGAAAAGTTTCTTTTCCCCTTTCAATCTCTAGAATATAATAGAGACTTTCTGAAAAATGCCATCTAACTTTGCATTTTGGGGATGACAAGGCATGAAATAACTTTGCAAAAGAAATTATTTTTCTGATTCAATAGATGGCACTGGGGGATGAAAGGGGGATGGTCCATTCAAACCTGATCTGAATTAGGGAGACCAAAGAAAATATTTAATGCTATTCAAGTTAGCCCTGGACTTGACACTGGTTCTGAGAGACAATGACAAAAGAATTTATTTGAAAAGAAAACCTAAAGAGTAGTTGGTCACAAGAGAGAGTCTGATTTTTTTATTACCAAGAAACCAGCAAATTTCCCCCAGAATTTGCTACCAGGCCACCCAGCTATGAAGGGATAACTAGATATATAAAGCCTACTGTCTGCCAAGGGCAAATTGGTTTCTGGCAAAGCACTAATAAGTCACTGTCTTGCAGGTGGACACAGTGGCAGTTATTTTTTATTAAGACAACAGAGAGCTCATAGTCCCCAGAAGGAAAAGTTATTTTCTTGCCAATATTGGTCAAAAGGACAATTCTTTAGGAACAGTTCAGCACAGGCTTCCTTCCCCCACCCCACCAAGGCAGGCAATAGAATTTATTTCTAAAATAAATGAATGTTTCAGTAATACTTATGTTTTTTGATAAATGTGCTCATAAAGATGACTTCTTGTTGCTTTGTGAAATGGAGAAAAATTGGAATTGGTTGCTTGGGAAGATCCTGTTTCAGATCCTTCTGTATATGCTATGAAATCTCAAAATTATTAGACAAAAAGGAACCTGTGAGGTCACTAGATCCACAGTGTATCCCCAAGTCCAAGGATAGCCTTAGACCATGGCATCAACACTGTGTGAAGGCCTGTTAGAAATGCAGAATCTTGGGCCCCACCTTGGAATTTACTTTATTACACGATCCCCAGGAGGTTTGTATGCACATTTGCATCTATTACATGCATCCATTACATATTTAATGCCTTAATGCATTTAGAGCTTTTTCCTCCTCCTTTCTTTAGAAATACCAGCCTGGAAAAGATGAGGATGCATGTTCTAAGCAAGAGGTCTCTAGACTGAGTGATCAGCAACCTCCTCTTTTCTAATTAGACCAGGAGTGGAGCATATCGTAGCCATTCAAAAACTCTTGACAAATCACTGAAAGAATTGAACATAATCAGCAAGGATGGAGTTGCAGGAACAGGAATAGAGAGATTGGGCCCTGGGAACATCTGTCTTGTATTAGCATGCTACAGAGCAGGAAAGGTTCCCAGCTGCTGTCCACCAGAGCAATCCTATTGGTGATTCCTTTCTCTGATGTGGCCTGAATCCTCATGGCCTCTGGCCAGCCCTTCTTCACATTTAGAATTACAGGTATCCTCCACTTTTTGAAAATTCACATTACATCACTTCGATTTTATGAAAAGCTTATGTTAGTACCTGTTTCCCCTAACCAGAAGAAATCTGGTGAGGATTTTTGTTTTTACGAAAGAAGATAAAGTGAGAGGAGCGTTCAACATTCCTTTCACAGGGCACCCTGAGCAGCATGGGCAGCACCATCACGCTAGGCATCTCAGCACAGAGTTGCCTGCTTTGCGCTGTGTCTGTGAGAATCTGTGCTTTACCTTGATTTATTTTGTGCATCTGTTACAAGATGTGTCCTCAGGTATTAGAAAAGCCTAAGAGAGGTTATTTTTGGGCCTGGGAATGCTCAAAAATTTTTCCATCACATCTTTGCTTTATGCCATTTCAGCTCCCTAAAGGCTTCATATGAACGCTCTACTTTTGGATAGTGGGGGAAACCTGTACTGAGCCCTCTCTCAGAGTACCACATTAATTTCTGAGATCTTTCCCTCTAATACGTATACAGCTGGAAACATTGAAGCTCCAAGCACAATTTAAATGAAAAGTGTAAGCAAGGATGTATGTTGATTCTGAAGCTCTGACTCCTGATTATCTGACAGCAGGGTGGTCTCTGCCAGGAGTCTGAGATGTTCTGCAGTGGCCACTGTGTGCTCCTTGACAGTGAAACACAAAACACAAGAACACATCAGGATGGCGTGAGACACTCAGCCAAGTCCATCCACATAGTGACAACTGCCACTGGGGGAAGCTCAGGCCTGGTGCCTCAGTCAGCTATCTCCACTCTAAAATGTGCAGCCCAAGCATGGGGAGGCTGTTGTCTCCAGTAAGCTATAATTCACCTACAAATTAACCTATGCTTGCATGGATTCAGTTAAGTGATGTTTTAGAAAACAGTTCTGATCCCAACTTTACAAAAAGAAGCGCATTCTCCTCTTCCTTTTCCCCAGCAAAGCCTGTCCGCCTCACTACCCAAGTTACAAATTTTCCTGGTTGTAAGAGTAACTGCTGGTAGCCTTCTGAAACTGATGTGCATTTATGGGTGTCTACGTAGGGGGTGGCAGGTTGGGGGGGTGGGAAGGTGGCACCTGTTTGCTATCAAGAACACAGAATTGATTTCAATGCTTTCCCTAAAGAATACTCAAACTTTGTTTTTTATACCTTTGTGGGCCTCAGATTGGTGCTCATCTGCCCGCCTTCCCTGGGGACTTAGATTGATGTTCTCAGAGTTTCTTGCACCATCAGCACTTGGACCAAAAGCACCTGAAGAGGAAGGGTAGCATCTGAAAGATCTAGAGGTTTGTTGTTTTGATTATTAATGTTATATCTGAATATGTGTTTTGATGTTTCACAAAGCCTATCTTAGCAACTGCTTAGTAAACACTCACTGGATTGAACAACCTTTGTCTCCTTTCTTGCTGCCTGTAAGACTGTGTGTTCAGTTTAAAAACTAAAAAAAAAAAAAAGCAGTGCAAGTGTAACATTATGCAGAGGACACAATTCAAATGTATTCAAAATGGACTAGAGTCTATTATTCATTATTGTTTATTGGTGAGCCAAGAGGAAAATGCTTTTTATTTGGGGGGGATTTTAAAAACTACACAGGAAGGTCCCGTTTAAGCACACTTGCTAGGGACCTGTTGAGTGTGCACAGGCTGCGCCACAAGCCCAAAGAGGGCGCCCTGGGCCTGAGGAAACAGCTCTACCCTTGCTTCCCTCAAAGCCTCCCCACCCCTCATTTACCCCACAGGACAAGATGCAGTCACAACAGAGGCTGGTACTGTCCAGAGGTTTATTTATACAAACAAGTCTGAGTGGCCACAGACAGAATTTGATCCTGGGCACTCTACATGTGGTCAGTTAGCATGTGGGTGGGTTAGAATGGATCATGGACAACACTCCTAACCACCCCCCAAAAAAATCCCAAATAGTCTGTGACCGAGTCTAAGTCATCATTAAATTTCTAGCACCAATGCCGATGCTTGGCATACAGTACAGGTGCTCAATAAAAGTTAGCTGAATGAGTGAGTGAAGTGAAGGGCAGGACTAAGACCTTTTTCGGGAACCTGTTAAACCAAATCCACAGCAGCAACTAATTTTAATCCCAAGAAATAAGTTTTAAAATTTTGCTGGGGAGGAGGGGGGATGAGCGTACTAGCTAATAATTCCTTACATGTGTACTATGCTTACTCAGCACTTTCATTTCCATTATCCCGTTTAATCCTGACAGCAGCCTTATGATGTAGGTTAAGTAGGTATTATTGTCTTCACTTTACAGATGAGGAAACTAAGGCTCAGAGACATGGTGATTTGTTTAATATCCTTATATTAAACAGAGCTCAGATACAAACTCTAAAGTCTTTCTACTTCATCAGTGTATAGGAAGCTACAGTTACTGTTGTCTTTGAAAATTAAACTACATACAAACATACCCTCAAACAAGAACACACCACTCTGAACTTCTTCCTTCCTTCATCAGGGACTGACTCAGTGTTTCCACATAGAAAATCGACGGGCTTGCAGGCAGGCAAACCTGGGTTTATGTCCCCATGTATAGGTATGTGACTTTGGACAAATGACTTAACCTAAGCCTTTGCTTCCTCTTCTGTAAAATGAGAACAATATTTACCTCCAAGACATATTCTGAGGATTAATTGAGACAATACAAGTGAAGTGCTTAACAGAAAGCTTGACACATAGTTAACATCCAGTAAATGATAGCTCCCATCATTTATAACAAAATCAAGGGGAGAAAAGGTAATCTGGGTTATGAGTTTGAACTGAGGGTTGCATAGCCTAGCTTGGAGTAACATGTAGCTCTTAGCTTCAGACTTGATTCCCAATTCAAAGAGTTTATAGTCACTGAGTACACACCACACAAAACAAGAATCTAACATTGTATTGAGATTTTCATATTTTTAAGCAAAGCATGTGTACATGCATATACATACTGCATACACACTTAGACACACTAGGGAAATATACACCTTCACACATTAAAGCCAACTTCACAATGAATAACTAAAAGTCACAAGATTGACTTAGCAAAAATAACAGTTCAATGGATTTCTTTTCACTGCAAACAACACTGCAAGTGACAGAATAAGACTTATTCTGATATGACTCTAGACCCACAACAGGTAAAATTTCATCCCCTGGAAGTACCAACACAGAAAAAATTTGATCAGTTTTCTTTAAGTCTAGAAATTGGTTCTGACCCTCAACTGCAATATGATGTCTGCTGAAAGCTCTTCTATATGTTTTACAGCTTGCGTATCCGACAGACTCCAGGGATATTGATGGTTAACAATAAGTAACCATATTCTTCTTTTTTAAGAACTAGAAACTAATACAATACATCAATGAGTCAACAGATTCCATAATAATTCTTAAGGAGCACAGATTCTGGAGTTGGACTGTCTGAGTTTAAATCCAGATTGCACTACTTTGTACCTGTGTGGTTTCCAGAAAATTATTTAATCTCTCTGTGCTTCAGTTTCCAATCTATAAAGGGGGACTAATGAGCACATACTTCATAAAGTTTGCTGTATTAAGTGAGATAACTGATATAAAACTTACAGGAAGGCACTTAGCACATGGTAAGGAATCAGTAAATGGTACCTATAGATATTGTGTGTGTCTATGTGTGTGTATGTGTGTATGTATATATATATGAAACAAGCCCATTTAACAAATACCCACCACTCTAATCATAGATCTATCCTTCCTCAAGGCCCCACCTCAGTATTTCCACCTAGACAACAATGATATGAACACTGATTTATCCTGATTTCCCTGCTCCCAAAGGTGTGGTACTATGGCTGGCAGAGTAGTTACTCCACAAATATTTGATAAGAGAATGAAATGATGACAGCAATATTTTAAGGCACTCTAAGAATATGTCATGAAAAGCATGATACTCACTATGATCCTGAAGGGTAAGGGAGAAAGAGAAGGTATTCTAAGCTTAGGGTGTCTTCCTTTCTTCCAATGGGATAAAAGGGAAGTGAACAATAGCACATACTGAAAGGTGCATTGAAATTCAATTGTGTCAATTTCCCAGCATGGTAATGACAGAAAGCGCCATCACGGAACCAGTGCTGGTCACTCTGTTCTTTTGAAAAACAAACCTCTCTTTCACCAAAGTACATGAGTCATTAAGAATTCACATTATGTAAAATCACAAAAAATTGGAATTCAACAATGCTTTTTCTAGTTTTCAAAAATGTTTACCCCCACCCCGCCACCACCACACAAACAACAAGCAACAGAGAGTTCTGAATTCCCAACAGGTTTTACAGTTGCCATCTGACAGCTAAATCCTATGGAGGAGGCTGAGGCTGATGCTTCATACGGGGATCCTGTGCTAGGAAAGATATAATCAGACAAGTGGGAACCGTCCAGGACCTGCAATTACAGCTCTGGTCAAAGCCCGGAGGGACTCCAGGCTTCAAACGCAGGTATTCCCCACAAAAAGCCAAAACTATGCCCCCAAGGGGGCAGAGGCTGCACTGTTACAGAAGCAAAGGATTTTGCTCTCTTTATGAAAAAAAATAATCAACTACTGCAATATAAAATTAAGTGGCAAAATGTCCAAGATACATGAAGTTCCACTCCCTGCCACAAAAAGTTGTAAATCAACATGTGTAGTGAGTCCATTTAATTAAATAAAACCCAAACCAAACCTTCTCTACCACCCCCCTTTCTCTCTGTAATTTATACATAGAAATATTTCTGGAAAAAATACTAAATTGTTAATAGTGATTACCACTGGAAAATAAGTAAAGGTGAGGCTTTAACTTTTATTTAACTTTTTATCATAGAAAAAAAATAAACAGATTAATGACTCCCATGTACCCATTGCTGAGCTTCAGGGATTATCTATTTATGACCAATTTTGTTTCAACTATATTCACACTCACTTCCTCTCCTGTATTATTTTGGAGCAAATCCCAGATATATTATTTCATCTGTAAATATTTCAGTATGTCTTGCTAATAGACTCTTTAAAAACATAAAAACAATATCATTATTATACGTAAAAAATCAACACCACCTTAATTCTTCAAATATCCAGTGCTTAAATTTCTTATGAATCTTAATTTTTTTAAAAAATTTTGTTTGAGTCCGTTTTCAAATAAGGTCCACATATAGCGATTGACTGAAATGTCTTGTAAGTCTCTCAATCAGTCTCCTTCCATTTTCCTTGAACCTTGTTATACTTTAAAGTTTATATATCTAGTAATTTAAAATTGACCACAAATATGAATTTTTTTAATAAGTCAAGAGGAAGGAAAACTTAAATGGCTGACAGCACAGCACTGAGTTTCTTTCCTGCTCAAAAAATAGAAAAGTAGGCAGGGGTGAAGTTGCTGTTTCATTAGATGGCATTTCTCGATCTCCTCACAAGCAACTAGACAAGAGTGCACCCATACACAAAATTATTTTAAAAGTAAATTTATAAACTAGTGAATTATCAGTAGTACAATAACAGGTGGCAGTGCAAGATGTCATCGGAATGTCATCAGAGATCCAGCTGCAGCCGCAGATACATTAGCTTAGCTGACTGTAAATGTGTCTTGGTTCAGCCCTAGTTAAAAATGTCTACTTTCTTAGATAAGTAACTTCCAGGCAGTGTGGATGCTATGATCACATGCTGGTAGATTTTTTTGTTCTTATTTTTTCATTACAACAGTAATCCATACTAAGTATAGACAATTTAACAAATATAGTTAAGCAATAGATAAAATGAAACCTATAATGTCATCACCCAAAAATAACCACCATACTGATCACTATGGAATGTTATGGTTGTAAGTCAGAGAAGTCAGTCAAACTGGTTTAAATAAAAAGGGAACTTACATATTTGGACTTATTTTGACTCCAGGCAAAATTTAATACAGCAGCTACAAAATGTCATCCAAAACCTGATTTTCTCTGTTTCTTCACTCTACTTTTCTTACTGACAGCTCATTCAGGAACTGGCCTTATCATAGTTGCATGATAGCTACTACCTACACCTCCCAGGACTACAAATTTCTTGCTCAAGTCAAGCAAGGAAAAGCGTTAAGTCTTTGTCCCAGCCTTCAGAGTGACAATTCTGAAATACACTCTGATGGGTCCAGACTGGGTCATGTGACTGCATTTACCCTCACAGTGGCAAAGGGGATATAAAGTACAAATTGGCTTAGCCTAACACACGGGCTCCTTCACCTAATCAAGGTGTAGTCAGCTTCCTCAGAAACACAGAGCTCCCTAAATGGAAAGGTGAGCTATGAGGCAGACAGAAGGAGAATCATGTTGGGGAAGCAACTCAAAGATGTCCACTGCCTTCACTGTTTATATTTGTCCTGCTGTGGCTGCTTTTAAATGGGGACAATGCTGCTAATGCAGAGATTAATTCCCAATATATAGAACTTTGGGAAGACATTTTCAATAGATGAACAACAGGATGATGCATCACATTTGGCAGGTACTGAAAACACTGGTGAGTTGAATATAAAATACCTTATCAGATAAAACTTAAGTGGGGCCTGCTGAAGTGAGTGGAGGACTTGAAGCCCCACACTAGCCTAAACCTACTATCCACTCAATATTACTAGCCCTTCCACAATATCAGCTTGATTATGTCTAGTGATGGGGAGTTCACCACCTCCTAAGACATCATCTTATCCTAATTTTGATTCCTGATGCTAAAACAATTTCTTGTTATTGAACAGAAGTCTGATCCCCTATAATGTCTACTCAGTGGTCTAAAATACCCTTTCTTGAACTAATATTTCAAGTATCTTAAGATGCTCTCATCCCGCTCAGTTCAATAGCCTTCTCTAGGTCAACATCTTCAATTCTTCAACTATTGCTCACTGGACATGTTCTCTGTTCCTTTCATCATCCTGCTCACCTTCCACTGAGTGTTCTCTTGGGGCTTTAAGAATATGCCTTTGGCCCAGGGAAGTGTGCCAATTGCTCAGTGTCTGTGGAATGCATTTCTCAGCTGTCTTTTAACAACACATGCATATTCTATCTCTGTCATCCAACCCTGTTTCTACCTTCCAATGTCTATATCTTAGCAGCCGGAGAGAATGCTCATCTGAAACTCAGCTCTTGACCCTTGCTCTTCCCCTTGAACTTGAAGTATATTTTCCCCTCCATACACTGTGTTCTCCCCAGACTAATTCACAGCAAACATCTTGTGCCTGTGATACCCTCCAAGAGACAGTAATGTCTGGCAATAGGCTGCCTGTCTTGACATGGTCATTCTTCCCAGCTTAGTCCAAAGGTCTGGAAATGACTGTGTCTGCTCTTATCTGTATCCCTCCTAAAATGGAAAGCAACATTCCAGATGTGCCTTGATCAGCTCAGAGTTCAGGGGGGCTGCTCTTTCCCCACTCCAGGCAGTGCTTCTTTTCAGGCAGAGGGATGGTATTAGTGAATGTATTTGCTTTTCAACAGCCTCCCTTCTCTGTTCGCCTATCTCAAGCTCAGAGCTGATTGTCAGGTTCCACTGGCTATAGGCCCCCTCAGCTATCTCCAAAGAGATGGCCATCTACATATTTAGTAAGACCTTGAGCCAATGACAGCCAGGGTTGATGATACAGGAGGACAAAGGTTCTCAATGCTGGCTGCATATTAGAATCATCCGGAGAGCTTTAAAAACTATCAATGCCGGGAGATTCAAAATGGCAGCATAAGAGGTGAGACGGAGAGCTCCTTCCAAAACCATAAACAGTACAAAAATATAGTTAATAAATAGCACTAACCTTCAGACAGCAACAAGAAAGAAGGCTGAAGCAGACTGCATACAGACCTCACGAACAGAGAAGACCTCAAGTAACAGAGTAATTTATGAAAGCCTTAATCCGGCGGGACCTAAGCCCTTCCCCCACCCAGCTCACCAGCGGGAGGAAGAGAAACAGAGCACGGAGTGGGGGTGAAAGCCTGGGACTGCCGGACACCTAGCCCAGGACATCTGCTTTGTGAGCAGAATCCTATATTGTGTGGTGCCCTGGGCATTGGGGAGCTCAAACAGGTGGAGTGCTTGCGAAATTGACATTCCAGCCATTTGTGGAGGAGGGGATCCACACTCAGCGGCTCTGTGCCAGAGGAAAGGCAGGGAGTCTGAGAGGCTTCCTAGCAGTGACAGGGCTGCTGAAGGGGGGTGGTTTGCACAGACATTGCTGTGCAGGAGAAGGGAGAGCTGGACAAGGTTGCCTAGGTGCGTTCTGCCCAGCTGGTTGGGAACTTTGAGGAGCTTCAGATGCTCCATCCCCCTGACTGCCAACTCAGCACCGAGGCCACCCACTGTGACAACAGCCTGCCTACCCTTCTTACTGGCCTGCAGGCACCTGCTGGCAAACCCGCAGTCACTGCTCAGGCTTCAGGCCAGCCAGTGGGAGGCCCCACCTACAACAGATAGAGACACAAAGCACAGAAGATAACCCATGTGTGCTTGGCCCACTGCCTCTGACACAGGAGACAGGCACCACAGACGGGAAGCAGGAAACAGATCTTTCCTCTCCCCAGGCACCAGCTCCACTCCCCTACCACACCCAACCTCACTCAAGGAGCTGAGGAACTCCAGAGACTGGAGTTTCTGCACACTAGTGGGGACCACACAGAAATATGAAACGTCAAAAGAACATGATTCAGAACAAAATCTCACAAACCCCAGAAAGAGGGTCAAATCTTCCAGAGAGTTCAAAATAAAAATTATAAACATGCTTATGGAGGTACAGAAAAATATTCAAGACCTCAGGAACGAATTTAAGATGGAGATTCAATCATTAAGAAATACCATATCTGAAATGCAACATACAATGGAGGGATTTAAAAGCAGATTAGATGTAGTAGAAGAGATGGTAAATGGAATAGAAATTAGACAAGAGCAATACAAAGAAGCTGAGACACAGAAAGAAAAAAGGATCTCTAAGAATGAAAGAATATTGAGAGAACTGTATGACCTATCCAAACAGAATAATATTCGCATTATAAGGGTACCAGAAGAAGAAGAGAGACAAAAAGGGATAGAAAGTATCACTGAAGAGGTAACTGCTGAAAACTTCCCCAATCTGGGGAAAGACATAGTCTCTCAGGCCATGAAGGTGCACAGATCTCCCAACACAAGGGACCCAAGGAAGACAACATGAAGACATATAATAATTAAAATGGCAAAGATCAAGGATAAAGACAGACTTTTGAAAGCAGCTAGAGAGAGAAAAAAATCACATACAAAGGAAAACCCATCTGGCTATCACCAGACTTCTCAACAGAAACCTTACAGGCCAGAAGAGAGTGGCATGATATATCTAATGCAATGAAGCAGAAAGGCCTTGAACCAAGAATACTCTACATGGCAAGGCTATCATTTAAATTTGAAGGAGGGAATTAAAAATTTTCAGATAAGCAAAACCTGAGAGAATTTACCTCCCACAAACCACCTTTACAGGGCATTATGGGGGGACTCCTATAGATGGAAGTATACCTAAGGTTAAACAGATGTCATTCAAGGGAAGACAAAGAGTACAGAATATGATTCATAAAATGCAAAGAATGGAGGAGGAAGAAAAAGGAGAAAAAAAAAACCTCTAGATTGGGTTTGCAATAATATACAAAATAAGTTAAATTAGACTGTTAGATAGTAAGGGAATTGCCCTTGAACCTTTGGTAACCACAGATCTAAAGCCCGCAATGGCAATAAGTACATACGTATCGAAAATCACCCTAAATGTAAATGGTCTGAATGCATCAATCAAAAGACATAGAGTTACTGAATGGATAAAAAAACAAGACCCATCTATATGCTGCCTACAAGAGACTCACTTCAAACCCAAAGACATACACAGACTAAAGTAAAGGGTTGGAAAAAGATATTACATGCAACTAATAGTGAGAAAAAAGCAGGAGTTGCAGTACTTGTATCAGACAAAATAGACTTCAAAACAAAGAAAGGCACAAGAGAGAAAGAAGGACATTATATAATGATAGAAGGGTCAGTCCAACAAGAGGATATAACTATTATAAATATCTATGCACCCAACACAGAATCACCTACATATGTGAAACAAATACTAACAGAATTAAAGGGGGAAATAGAAGGCAATGCATTCATTCTGGGACACTTCAACACACCACGCACTCCAAAGGACAGATCAACCAGGCAGAAAATAAGTAAAGAGACAGAGGCACTGAACAACATATTAGAACAGATGGACCTAACAGGCATCTACAGAACACTCCATCCAAAAGCAACAGAATACACATTCTTCTCAAGTGCACATGGAACATTTTCAAGAATTGATCATAATTAGTCCAAAAAAAGAACCTCAGTAAATTCAAAAAGATTGAAATTGTACCAACCAGTTTCTCAGATCACTAAGGTATAAAACTAGAAATAAATTACACAAAGAAAACGAAAAAGCCCACAAATACATGGAGGCTTAATAACATGCTCCTAAATAATCAATGGATCAATGACCAAATACAAACAGAGATTAAGCAATATATGGAAAAAAATGACAACAATAATTCAACACCACAAAATCTGCGGGATGCAGCAAAAGCTGTGCTAAGAGGGAAATATACTGCAATATAGGCATACCTCAGGAAAGAAGATCAATCCCAAATGAACAGTCTAAACTCACAATTAATGAAACTAGAAAAGGAAGAACAAATGAGGCCCAAAGTTAATAGAAGGAGGGATAATAAAGATTAAAGCAGAAATAAATAAAATTGAGAAGAATAAAACAATAGAAAGAATCAATGAAAGCAGGAGCTGGCCCTTTGAGAAAATAAACAAAAATCGATAAACTCCTAGCCAGACTTATCAAGAAAAAAAGAGAGTCTACACACATAAACAGAATCAGAAACGAGAAGGGAAAAATCACGACGGATACCACAGAAATACAAAGAATTATGAGAGAATACTATGAAAAATTATATGCCAACAAACTGGATAACCTAGAAGAAATGGACAACTTTCTAGAAAAATACAACCTTTCAAGGCTGACCCAGGAAGAAACAGAAAATCTGAATACACCAATTACCAGCAAAGAAATTGAATTGGTAATCAAAAAACTACCTAAGAACAAAACGCCTGGCCCAGATGGTTTCACTGCTGAATTTTATCAAACATTTAGTGAAGACCTAATACCCATCCTCATGAAAGTTTTCCAGAAAGTAGAAGAGAAGGGAATACTCCCAAACTCATTCTACAAGGCCAACATCACTCTAATAACAAAACCAGGCAAAGACACCACAAAAAAAAAAAATTACAAACCAAATCCCTGATGAACATAGATGCAAAAATACTCAACAAAATATTAGCAAACCGAATTCAAAAATACATCAAAAAGATCATCCATCACGATCAAGTGGGATTCATCCCAGGGATGCAAAGATGGTACAACATTCGAAAATCCATCAACATCATCCACCACATCAACAAAAAGAAGAACAAAAACCACATGATCATCTGCATAGATGCTGAAAAAGCATTTGACAAAATTCAACATCCATTCATGATAAAAACTCTCAACAAAATGGGTATGGAGGACAAGTACCTCAACATAATAAAGGCCATATATGACAAACCCAGAGGCAACATTATACTTACCAAACAGTGAGAAGCTGAAAGCTTTTCCTTTAAGATAGGGAACAAGACAAGGATGCCCACTCTCCCCACTTTTATTCAACATAGTACTGGAGGTCCTAGCCACGGCAATCAGACAACACAAAGAAATAAAAGGCATCCAGATCGGCAAGGAAGAACTCAAACTGTGCTTGTTTGCAGATGACATGATATTGTACATAAAAAACCCTAAAGAATCCATTCCAAAACTATTAGATCTAATATCTGAATTCAGCAAAGTTGTGGGATACAAAATTAATATACAGAAATCTGTAGCATTCCTATACACTAACGATGAACTAGCAGCAAGAGAAATCAGGAAAACAATTCCATTCACAATCGCATCCAAATGAATAAAATACCTAGGAATAAACCTAACCAAGGAAGTGAAAAACCTATACCCTGAAAACTACAAGACACTCTTAAGAGAAATTAAAGAGGACACTAATAAATGGAAATTCATCCCATGCTCTTGGCTAGGAAGAACTAATATTGTAAAAATGGCCATCCTGCCTAAAGCAATCTACAGATTCAATGCAATCCCTATGTAAATACCTACAGCATTCTTCAATGAACTAGAACAAATGGTTCTAAAATTCATGTGGAACCTCAAAAGACCCCGAATAGCCAAAGCAATCCTGAGAAGGAAGAATAAAGCAGGGGGGATTACGCTCCCTGACTTCTAGCTCTACTATAAAGCTACAGTAATCAAGACAATTTGGTACTGGCACAAGAACAGACCCACAGACCAGTGGAACAGAATAGAGAGGCCAGATATAAACCCAGGCATATGTGGTCAATTAATATATGATAAAGGAGCCATGGATATACAATGGGGAAATGACAGCCTCTTCAACAACTGGTGTTGGCAAAACTGGACAGCTACGTGTAAGAGAATGAAACTGGATTACTGTCTAACTCCATACACCAAAGTAAACTCAAAATGTATGAAAGACCTGAATGTAAGTCATGAAACCGTAAAACTCTTAGAAAAAAATATAGGCAAAAATCTCTTGGACATAAACATGAGCAACTTCTTAATGAACATATCTCCCCAGGCAAGGGAAACAAAAGCAAAAATGAACGAATGGGACTATATCAAACTAAAAAGCTTCTGTACAGCAAGGGATACCATCAGTAGAACAAAAAGACTTCCTACAGCATGGGAGAATATATTCATAAATGACATATCCGATAAGGGGTTGACATCCAAATTATATAAAGAGCTCACGCACCTCAACAAACAAAAAGCAAATAAGCCAATTAAAAAATGGGCAGAGGAGCTGAACACTTCTCCAAAGAAGAAATTCAGATGGCCAACAGGCACATGAAAAGATGCTCCACATCACTAGTCATCAGAGAAATGCAGATTAAAACCACAATGAGGTATCACCTCACACCAGTGAGGATGGCCAACATCCAAAACACAAACAACAACAAATGTTGGCAAGGACGTGGAGAAAGGGGAACCCTCCTACACTGCTGGTGGGAATGTAAATTAGTACAACCATTGTGGAAAGCAGTATGGAGGTTCCCCAAAAAACTCAAAATAGAAATACCATTTGACCCAGGAATTCCACTCCTAGGAATTTACCCTAAGAATGCAGCAGCCCAGTTTGAAAAAAATATATGCACCCCTACGTTTATCGCAGCACTATTTACAATTACCAAGATATGGAAGCAATCTAAGTGTCCATCAGTAGATGAATGGATAAAGAAGATGTGGTACATATACACAATGGAATATTATTCAGCCATAAGAAGAAAACAAATCCTACCATTTGCAACAACATGGATGGAGCTAGAGGGTATTATGCTCAGTGAAATAAGCCCAAGCCAAAAAAGACAAGTACCAAATGATTTCACTCATATGTGGAGTATAAGAACAAAGAAAAACTGAAGGAACAGAACAGCAGCAGACTCACAGAACCCAAGAATGGACTAACAGTTAACAAAGGGAAAAGGACTGGGGAAAATGGGTGGGAAGGGAGGGATAAGGGGGAAAAAGGGCTATTACAATTAGCATACATAATGTAGTGGGTGTGTGGCTGGGGTGGCGGATACGGGGAAGGCAGTGTAACACAGAGAAGACAAGTAGTGATTCTATAACATCCTTCTACACTGATGGACAGTGACTGCAATGGGGTATGTGGTGGGGACTTGATAATATGGGGTCGAGTAACCATAATGTTGCTCATGTAATTGTATATTCATACTAGCAAAATGCATTAAAAAAACTATCAATTCCTTGTTCTAACTCCCAAGATGCTGATTCAATTGATCTGGGTATTCTTTTAAAAATGAGCATTTTAAAAAAGCTCCTGAAGTGATTCTAATGTACAGTCAGGATTCTGAGTCACTGCAATAGGAAATTCTGCCTAATAGGTAAATATGTGCTGGAATTTGTCTGTAGCTCCCAATCTATAAATAGAACCAAAGTTGCCTGACGGAACTTCTACTATATAATTCCGGAACCACACTAAGCATTTAATAAAACACATTTAATTTTCCCAGCAATTCTGGGAAGCAGATATTATCCCTACTGAACAGAAGTGAAAAATCAAGCCTCAGAAATGTCAAGGAACTTGTCCTGGGCACACACAGGAAGTAAGGGGTCGAGTATTTTGGCAGGCTTCAGACACTACCCTTAAACCCTGGCAGTCTTTCCTTGATGTAGCCACATTCCTTGGCCTTGTTGACTTGCTTAGCACTCCTTCCCAGAGGTCTAGGAGTGGGGCTTTCCTCAGATCTCAGAGGGGATTGGCAAACCAATCTTAAACTTCTACCTAGTTCCTACCAGCCCTCCTCACCTATTCTTTCTGATATCATTTTCTTCACCTTGAAAGAACTCTGTACTTTATGGCTTGGACATCACAAAATCCAGTTATAAATCACTCTCTTGGGTACAACTCTCTCTGGCCACCAACCTCCTGTCTACCTCCACCCCCCTATGCAATCTATCATTTTTTCCTAGAATCTGCCCATCATCAGTCCTGCTTTACTCCCAGTTGTTTGCATGCTATGTGGCAAGGACTAGCCAATTACAGCATCAATTAATGCCCTCTGAATTTTTTTTTCCATATGAACTTCCATAAAGCTGTTTCTCTTTCCTACTTTGTAGTGAAAGGAAAGATAGTTTCCAGTTATTAGTAGATTTATGGGACACCTTTCATTTGAGTATTAAACTTTAATAGCATCTGTAGCTACTTTAATGTTTTAAAATATCATTTCCCCCAGTAATCTCATTAAGGACTAGGATCCTATACTTCTCTTGTTCTGAGTGGCTGCTATGCTTGACTCTCCCACACCCATACATCATAGGTAATTAGTCTAAGCCAAGGATCGGCCCTTTTTCTATAAACTGGCAGAGAGTAAATATTTCAGGCTTTGAAAGCAAGACTATCTGTTGCAACTGCAACTACTCAACTCTGCTGTGTATTGTAAAAGCAGCCACAGGCAATACATAAATGAATGAGCATGGCTCCCATCAAACTGTAACAACAAGTGGGAGAATAGTTTGCCAACCCCTAGTCTAAGCCAATCATTGTAATTCCATTTCCTAAGCCAGTGACTGGTTTACATGGACATGTGACCCAGTCCTGACACATGGGCTGTGAGGAAAAGTCTGCTGAGGGGCTTCTGGGAAAGATTATTTCTCATTTAAGTTACATGAGAAAGAGACAACCCACACAACTTTTGTTTTTCAGCTGGATGTTATCAGATCTGGATGCGATGCCTGGAATCACTGCAGCCATCTTGCTCCTGAACTAAAGATGAAGTCATCAAAATAAGGCACAGCTATGAGAATCACAAAGGAGAGCAGAATCTTGACATACTGGAGGTTACCCTACTTCTTCTTATATAAGACAACAAATTTCCTTACTGCTTAAGCTAATGAATGGGCCAAAATCATCTTAATTACAGTACCCACTTCAGCACTTAGCAAAGTACTTAACAGAGAAAAGATGTTCAGTAAACCTTTTGTTGGTCTGGTTCACAATCTGAACCATAAACTTATGCAAATCAGAATTCCTGACACTGTAAATAAACTTCTCTTCTCTTATAAAACAAGTTCACCTTTCTCAAAAAATAAATAACAGTAATACAATGAGAGGAAATAATAGTAAACCATAAATTACTTAAGTAGAATAGAAAACACAAATATTCAATAATTTTTTATTTTTCTGAAAATAAATGTGTTTCAAGATTATCCACTCGCTGCACTTTTCCTCCACTTACTTTAAGCCTTTCTCTTCCCGCCTGGCCCTTGAAAAGCATGCTGTATGCAAATGCATGTACACTCATCAGTCTCATTGGGCACAGTTCCAACTGGCCACCCCACATGAACACAATTAAAAGTTAAACATCAATTAAAATTCATGAAATCCATTTAGCTCTCTGAAAAAGCACTAAGTAACTGTACACATTTGGGGCACAAATTAATCTAAATTGTTTTCCATCACACTTTAGTTACCAAACATACTGGGCCTCATTTTAGACTCTGCTAATGGCTCGTTCAGCCTGCACTGAGTAGGCAGTGAAAAATGATCCCAGGACACAAGATAAAAACATGGAATGAAATGCCACACAGGGTCAACTTTAATCAGCCAGGAAATCTGTTAATGCCGGTGGCAATGGAAAAATTGTGTGGGAGGGCAAGTCCTGTCCAGAGATGAGAGGGCATGCAGATATTTCTCCTCTGAGACCTCTGCTGATATGTTCATCTGCTTATTTGACATAGACTTGGACGTCTAACAGGCATCTCAAGTCTCAACATGTCCAAAGCGAAATGCCCAATGTTCCCCCAAATCTATTCTTTGTTCTGTCTTTCCCCACCTCAGTAAATGGCACCCAACTACATAAGCACAAATTCAGCATCGCCCTTGATTTCTTTTTTTCCATCTCCCCACAATCACGTCCCCGGCAACTCCTACTGGCCCTGTATCCAAAATCTTTTGTTCTTGTCCATCCCACTGCCACCACCTCGGTCCAGATCTCTGTTCTGTCTCCCCCAGGATTACTGTCGCAGCCTCCTAAACGCTTCCCTGATGCCCCTCTTGTCTCCTGACAACCCATTTGTTTAAAGACCCCATCACTCCTCTGCTTAACACCCTCCAACAGCTTCCCACTGCATTTAGAAGTAGAAACTTGTATTAGTTTCCCATTGCTGCTGTAGTAAATTACCACAATTTAGTGACTTACAACAACACAAATATATTTGATTATAGTTCTGGGAATCAGAAGTTGAAAACCAAAACGTTAGCAGAGCCGTGTTCCTTCTGGAGGCTTCAGAGAATATTTCTTTGCCTTTTTTAGCTTCTGCATTGCCTGCATCCCGTGGCTTGAGGCCCTTTCTTCACCTTCTCTGACTCTGATTCTCCTGCCTCCCTCTTACAAGGACCTTTGAAATTATACTGGGCCCACTGGGTAACCCAGGATAATCCCCCAACTCAGGATCCTTAACTAAATCACATTGGCAAAGTTCCTTTTACCTGTAAGGTAATTACAGGCTCCAGGAATAGGACACAGCCACTGTGGGGGTGTGTCCATATTTAGCATACCACAATACTAATACAAAAATACAACACAAAGAACAGCTCCTTACCATGGCTAACCGGCCCTACATGGCCCAGCTTTGCCCATCTCTGTCTTGTCTCCCACCTCCCTCTCCTCTCAATTATAGTCTCCGTCTACACTAGCCTCCACCTGTCCCTTCAAATGCCACGCTTGCTCTCATATTAGGGCTGCACCCCTGTTGTTCCATCCAACTGAAGCGTCCTTCCCCCAGTTCACACAGGTTCTTTCCTCAGCTCAAATGTTATTTCCCCCCTTATCACCACCCGAGATCACCTCACTGACTTCTATTCTCCCTGACAGTATGTGAACTCCAAGAGGACATTCCTTGCCCGTCTTGCTCACTGTACTACCCACCACAGTGACTGACACTTGCAGCAACTTAGTATTTATTGAAGGAATGAACTATATGACTGCAAAATGTTAGTGATTTCCCCTAACAGAGCTTTATAACCTATTCTGGTTTTATAATCTGCAGGGCTACATAAATGCTCTTTAAACTCAACATTTTCCTCTTAGATCAGTTCCCAGGATGAGACCAAGCAAGATCAAGTGTAATAAAAACAACTGTAAAGCCTCCAAAACACTGGTGGGAGGAGGGCAGAGGTGGAGTGAGAGGATAGGGCTGAGAAAAATATGAACCACATAGTACAAAAAGACGACTCAGAGGGATTAATTCTAGTTGACTCTTAATTCAACATGACATGTCAGCCTGCTGCAGCAGCCACAAGCATACTTCCTGTGTGGTGGGGGTTTTCAAGCAAAAGGAGGAAATCTACTTCTTACACTTAGTTTATTAGCACAAATGTCCAGCATTTACCAGGAGTATAATAGGAACTGGACTCTGTATTAAGAGCCGAACATGAAATATCTCATTTAAGTCCCAAAATACTGTTACGGAGGGGACACTATTAATACTTCTCATTTCAGAGATGAAAGAAGTGTAGTTCAAAGAAGTCAGGTAATTTGCCTAAATTTACAGAAATAGTATGTGTTAGAGGCAGGATTCATGATCCCAAAGCCTGGTTTTTAAATTTGATGCGCTACTGCACCAGCCTTTAATGATTATGCTGAATGCACCTACGCGTTGATAAGAAAACACTAACCCGCTCTTGAGAAGCCATGGGATTTAGGAATCTGAGCAGCCCTATGCTGCCTGGTAAAGCTCTGATCCATGAACTAGAAGATGAAGCCCTAAATTTATAACTGTGGAATATCAGCGTGTTGTTAGCTCCCAAAACACTATCATCTCCCAGTAATTCAGGCTTCCCATTTCAAAATTATCTGACTCTTCCTTTTACTTCATTCTTTATCTCCAAGGAGTCATAAAGTCCAGCCACCAATTCTTTTAATTTTTTTTTTGTAATTATTGTATTTCAAAAGTAAGAACACAGACTCACGGTAAGACAAACACTGTAAAAAGATACATAATAAAGAGTCAGTCACCCTCCCATCCTAGACCCCAAGTACTCTTTTCCAAGGCAGCTGCTGTTACAACACACACAGATAAATGGGGCAAAGAGTGGCCAGGTGAGATGGGGTCACTCCCGATGCAGTGCAGGGAGAATGCGGGAGGGGGTCCAATGCCAGGAAGCCGGCATGGAAGCTACAGCAGAAGTTTCGGTGGTTCATGAGATGGCAAAATAGGGCCATGGCTACATGAAGAACTTGCGAAATATTTCACAAGGGCAACAGGTCAGTTAGACATAGCCAGTGCTTGGACTGGGGGATGAAAGAGACTGAAGAGTGTGGGATGACTCCCACATACCTGGCTTGATAATGGTGCTGGCTCACTGAGACAGGAATGAGAATAAGCAGTTCGTGAGTTCAGCACGGGGTGCATTCATGGTATCTGGGAGACAGAGCAGACAGCTGGTAGAGAGGGTCTAGGACTCAAGAGAGAGGTCAGGCTGCAGCCAAGGGGGACGCTGAAGCCAAGGGGATGAGGAGGGGTGCACCCGGGAGACCTGCAGAGGGAGAGCATCCCTATTTTGAGGGATGGACAGAGGAAGTACCATCTCAGGTGTCCTTACCATCACATGGACAACAGAGGACTTGCCCTTTCTCATCTGCCAGAAACCTGTTTTTATCTGGAGACATATTTTGGCACCTGGTTATCTTCAGTCCTGTTTCATTCTTCTGTGATTTTACGTGTATGTCCTGCTGCCCTGAAACACTTGTCATCTTTTCAAAGGCTGGGATTTGGTAGGTTTCATACATGAGGGATATAGCTTTTTTGCATTTTCGTTACATTTTCTTAAATTAGGATGTGTAGCCACTTGCCATCAGGCTGTTTTCAAACAACATAACAAATGGGGGGCTGAACCACTGTTCGTTTTGCTGTCCTGTGCTTCTGCATTGCTGAGAGAACTACCCCAGTCCGACAGGCCAGAACAGGCACATGAATGAGGCAGAACAGCCCCAGCTGATCCACAGATGTGCGAATGAGACTTATTGTCTACTACATGCCACTGAGATTTTGCAGTTGTTATACAACCTTTTCTTCTATTGAAGTATAATTTATATACAATAAAATGTCCAGATCTTAAATATACTTTCAATTAGCTTTGACAAATGCATTCACTTGTGTAACCTACACTCGTAGCAAGACACAGAACGTGCCATAACCCCAGAAACTGACCTGCTGGCCCTTTTGAGTCGATCCCCACCTCATCCCCAGAAGCAAACACTGCCTGACTTCTATCACCATAGCTTAGTTTTGTGGTAAGCTGACAAAAACCAGGGATCAGCCAAATCTGGCCCACTGCCTGTTTTTTCGTGCCTCCTAAGCATGGTTTTTACATTTTTAATGATTTGAAAAGTATTATTAATTCTTTGTGATGTAAAAATTTTATGAAATTCAGTTTTCAGTGCCTATAACAGAGTTTTACTGGCACACAGCCACCTCCATTTGTTTACATAATGTCTATGGCTGCTTTTGCACTACAGCTGCAGAGCTGAGAAGCTGAGAGAGAGACTATATACCCACAAAGCCCCAACTATTTACTACCTGACCACTGCAGTGAAAAGGCTGCTGATCCCTGACTGGGCAGCTTGCCTCTGTCTTCATTACACGAGATCCAGGTGCTGGAGCCGACGCTGAGAACCAGGCATTCAGAGAACTGCTTTAATTACATTCATAGAAACCACACACAAAAAGCCATACATGTTCATGAAAGGTCTAAATATTATCAAAACACACAATATGGAAAGTGAGAGACTCTCATAAGCTCAGCTCTTAATGGGAACACTCTACACTAAGATCTCAAAGAAAACTAAAGCTAAGTTACAACTAATGCTTGTTATTGCTGATTGAATGTTTATATCATTTTCACATCAAAGTCAGATTTTGCAGTTGTTATTGCTGAAACAGGGGTAGTAGGGAAGCTGTAAACAGGAATAGGCCAAAGGCAGGGCGAGTGCCAACATCTCATCCATGAAATGCAAGGAGAGAAAGAAAATGGAATCAGATCCCCAGAGTAACAGCATTAAAGCATCCAGTTCAAGCCGGCCTAGGCTCAAAAGTCCATGGCCAATCAGGCATCCAAGAAAGGAAGCAGAGGCCCCACAGTGGGAAGGAGCGGAACCTGAGCCACCGTACACTGGGTGGCCCCAGTTTCCCAGAGTGGAGGTGTCCATGGCCGTCTTATAAACAGCTTGGGTTTTATCCTAGATTACAAAGTCTGTTCCCTCTTGGCCAATAAAGTGCAATGCTATTTCTCTGCTGGGAACACTAATAGCATTTATATTATGCTTTTAGGAATAACACCGTCTGGAGATATCCTTGAAGAACATGGCTTTGGTTAATAACTCCAACTCTAGAAGCCCATTTCTTCAAGCTTTGCCCAACTACCTCAGCCTTAATTAAAGGAAACACTTCCCTTCCTCACTGAATGATTTCTCCTACAATTAAGAACCAGTTCAATACTACAGAGGGGAAGGGGGCTGGGAGTACTGATAGATTTGGTTATCTTCAGGGCTTTTGTTATGCTAACTGGCAAACACAAGTAGGGATCAGTGTTTAATTTCTTGGGACAACAGTGTAAAAGCTGAGTGTCATCTTCTCGTGACCTCCCTTTAGATATAGACTACACAAGAATTAAAGATTATCACTTCAAAGGGTCTCAAGTTATTAGCCAGCTGTGGATGTCCACAGCTCAGCTTTGTGTATGTGTGAGAATTTCATGAAAGCTATAGATCTCTTCCCCAGGGAAATATACATTGGCACCCCCCACAAAACTCGTGGGGTTCTTGGAATTCTGGCACATGGCCAGAGACCCAGAGCTTATAAACCTTACTGTAGTGAGTGAATATATCTTGAGGGGCTGTAGTAGAGACATTCTAGAATGACAATGCTCTCACTGTCTGACTACCTGTGGAGTTTGCCCTAGATGGATTATGCACCAGACTACGGACAATGGTTTTTAGGATAAAACAAAAAAAGCCTTTTTAGGCTTTCAAATTGTGACTTAGGTTATCTTTGGGGAAAGAATGCAAGTATCCGAAAGTAAATCAATTAATTTTGGCATCCTAATATTGTGTGTGCATGTGTGTGTATATGTTGTGTGCAGGTGTGTATGTGAGTCTGCCTCTGAGAAAGGAATCACCCATCTCTCTGGGTGCCCCGTCCTGGTCTGCCAGACTATGATCGCATCCAGGTAACAGCCAGCCTGTGAGCTCCTAGGGAAGCGCTATTAACCTCTCACCATCTACAGTCGCCCCATCCTCTCTACCACCATCGCGCTGAGGACACAAGCTCACACTGAAAGCCTTTTCATCAGCTCTGAACAGTTCCAAGTCCTTCTTATCACGAAGGACTAATCTTGCTTCTTATGGCTAAACATCCTTAAACTACGTCCCACTGTGAGGCCTAAAGGGAATTATCAGCTGTCATGTAGCTTTTATCTTTCCACCTACCCAGCAGCAGACGGGAGTGCTCAAAATGTGAGAAATAAGAACTGAATGTAAAGGAATTCCCAAAGGGATGAATCTGTATGTCTCTGAGACACTGAAAGCATCCTACACAAATGTAAAACATGAATTTCAGGTTTTCCTGAATTCTCCTGCCTTTTCTTGGCTGAAAGCATGAGACCGATAAATAAGTGTCTGTCAATGGCTAGCTCAAGCCAGCAAAGAAAATCAATTCCGGTTAGGCAGGAGCCTGATGTTGGCTTTCACACAGGCGAACATACACGTGCCCCAGACTTGGGGAGAAAGGAAAGAAAAGGCCACCACCCTTCCTGAATTTTCAGAGACAGATCTATAATTGTTCCTGTGTTCTAAACACAGGAATTCCTGAGAGTTCAGCTAGGGAAAGAGAACATTTTCATTTCACAGGATCATCAGCTGCTGGTTCTATTTCTATGTACACGTACTCACAGAGATGAGAAAGCAGTTCTGCTCTCCTATGGCAGCAACTCCCAGTCTGATGACAGCCTTCTAGTTTCCTTTCCCAGGTCTGATACCTATCCGAGTAACTCTTGAGACCAATGGAATGATCAGTAGAGTAAGACAAAAGATTTTACTGTGCAAATCCAAGTGGCACAAATCACCCCAGTAAGTTTTTAAAATGTGCATTGTTTAAAATCTTTCAACGGATTTCTACTTTCCTAAGGATAAATTCTCAGTTCACTAGATTGCCCTTGGAGTAGGACCAGATACTTTAAGGGCCCAAATAGGGCCACTCTTGAGAATGAAAACAGGGCTACTAATAATTATGCTGGGATATAAGCCATAACCCAGAACTATCTACACCAAGAGACTAGGCTGTGGGCCTCCCACCGAAGGTGACCTGACCTCGCCCTGCGATTGGCTCTCTCCTCTCTCACCACCTGTCTTCCGGTGCTCTCCTCCAGCCACACTGACACCTCAGTTTTTTTTAAAGGGACAGGTTTCTCTAGCCTCCTGACTCTTGAAATGAGCTTCTGTCTACCTGTTCCACTCAATTACAGCTTCTTCACCTGGCTCACACCTACTCATTCCTTCCTTGGGTCCAGTCTAGATGGAATGTGGGCAGGGAAATCTCCTCTGTCCCCTGAGACAAGATTGGCTCCCTCATATGGGCTCCCACAGCATCCAGAACTCCCCTCAGCACAACTGCAGTCATGTAATTAACGGCAGCTGCCGCCTTCTACAGCACAGGTCCGCCTCTGGACGGGGACAGGCTGGCTGTATTCACTGCGATCCTCAGTCCTTTACACCATGCCTGACACAAGGAGGCGCTGCGTTCTTCCATCTCACCCAGGCATTCCCGCGGTCGTGCTTTCCCTAACCCCACAATCTTTCCCCACACCATGGGAGTTCAGGGCTTTCCTGAGCGCTTCCTGGACTCCAGGCTGCCTTTGGCCTATCCCCTGACACATACCGCTGACCTTAATCCACTCAGTGCTCTGAGAGCTCCTTCAAGGTAAAGACTGTAACCCATTCCAGGCCCAGTGTGGCTGACAAGGATGACGCGGACAAACACTGGCCACAATCCCTCTTTTGAAACCTTTGGCCCAGATGCACTTGGGGATTCAGGATTTTTCATTTCTAAATGATAACATTATATGTAATCTTTCCAGCAGACTTCAGCAGAACCCTGTAATCTGCCACACTGATGTTTCTGCAGCAAAATGTATGAATATTCACACTCACTGGCTAAATAAAGCCTCAAAAATCCTTGCATCCATTCAGGTCAGGCTTTGCAAGTCATTCAGTTCAGAGCAGATCAGAATTTTCTGCCAAAGTTATGGAGAAATTTTGGTTGTCAAGAGCTTTTGGACTTTCAGAATGGTGGAAAAGGGACTGTGTAACAGCTGACACTTCATTAGTACTCACTTGCCATTACAAGTAATTATATATAACACAATACACAGTCTATATATCATCTACATTAATAAATATATATAATGTATGCAGGATGTATATATAAAATCTCATTTCATCCTCAAAATTATATTACAAAGTATCACTTATTTTTCAGATAAGGAACCCAAGGTATGCAGCATACAAGGAACACACAGAGGGAAGGTAGCAGTCTACAAAACTGGATACATGATCCACAGCTGATGTTCAGGGATCACTGAGTAAACGAATAAGTGAACTGTTAGCATGCATGTGTTATACATAGAGAGGTGGGCTTGAAGCAGTTAAACAGCAAGACTGCTGGAGTGGCCCAGTCAGCTCCTCTGGAATTGTCTGCCTCAAACCCCTTTGCTAGGCATTGCTTCTGTCCCATCTTAAACGTTTACAAAGACAGCATTACAATGTGGCCCATCCTCCTGAACACAGATGCTTGGTGCAGGGGTAGGGTCCTGACCCACATTAATACGATCAGAACAGTTGTCTGAGACTTGGGAAGGAATTACAAAGTCATTCTCTTTCTGGGTGCCTGGACTATAAAATAGACATGTTTCAGAGGGAACAACCATATAGAGACTAAATATGTAAATACAGCCTGACATATTCTAGTGTGTAGTCTACGTTTTCTGCTTTTTAAATAGAACATTGGTTGGCAGACAGGAACTAGCAGGCCAGTTGGGACTGCCTCTGCTGCTGATATTGTCAGAAGTCATTTGGTAATTAGATTATTCAACCAGTGTACTGGGTACCTACTATGTGCCACACACTCTGCTAAGCAGATGATAAACGAGGTAGTTATGGTTCATGTTCTCCCAGATCATACAATTACAGTGCAAAGTAAAATAACAACAGTGTATTGTGGTCCAGGAAATATATGAGAAACAGAGAGAATACAAAGCAGTAGGTTTAAATCAATTAGTAATTGGAACTGAAGTGTAACAAAAATTAATTGTACTATTTATGAACCATTCAAGTTTAATTCCAACAAATTTATATCTTAAAACTAAATGATTGTGAAGAATTACTGGTACAAGCAGGAAAGATATGAATGAAGTCTCCATGTATACACTGAGTCATTCCAATATTCCTCTGTCACATTGGGAACATCCAGATTCACTGTGATTATTTACAGATTAACAAGATTTGCATACATATTATGAATGTCTAACTAAATAGCTCGATAGTCGAAAAAGTAATAAAACTTGGGAGTGTGGTTTCCAGAAAACAGTCCAACCAATATCTTTTGTCCATCTTTTTTTTTGGCAAACCTACCCATACCTTTTGTCCATTTAAAGCCAGGGTTACCCAATGTAAAACTGCACTCTGTAGAAAGTACGTTGCAAAAATATTAGAACAAATTTGAATTTCAAGAGCTACAGGGATTTCAACAATAATAAGTGTAATGAGTACCTACAGCAGTTTCTGAACTAGAAACTAGACTTTTACTTAGATTTTATTCACCAGAACCATGATATATAGCCATTGGTGACTTCAAGGGAGACTGGGAAAGAGATTATTTAGCAGGGCATATTAAAGTAATGAGTAAATAAGGTTTTATTATTTACAAAATTGGGGTTATCTTAACAAAGAAGAGAGGAGTAAGGATTACTGCATTCACAGCTGACAGTCTGTCATATATTGTATCAAATATTAGAAGAGATACGGAATATAGATTTAATGTAGTTTACTTTAGAGCATGTCCAATTATGCTGTTAGACCTTTTTTGGTTTTGGGGAGAAGTAGGTTTTTAGGTGCCTGATCTATTTGATACCAGATTCTTACTTTTCTTGGACTCAACAGTAGCTTTTAAAATAGACACCACAAAGGTAGATAGATTTCCCAGGAACCTAATGACCTCATCTTTCCCCATTTGTAATTTGAGAAGTAGTCGATATAATTTTACTCACCCATATGTTAATGCTTCATTTGTAAATAATAGACCTTATTTACTTCTTCTTTTTCTGAAAAGAAGGCATGAAATGGAGTCTTAGAGAACAGGGCACATTCAGAAACCGTAAGGCTGGACAGAACGCAAGAGGTGAGGTTGCACAGACAGGCAGGTGAGGGAGATTTTTGTGTATCACACATTGAAGTTTGCCTTTTATTCCAATGGCAATGAGAAGCCACCAAGAGGTTTTAAGCAAGGGACTGACAGAACCAGACTTATTTAGAAAGATCACATGCACTGCACTATGGAAAACAAACTGCAAGGTGGCACGAGGCCAGTTACAAATAGAAAGAGATAACGAAGGCCTGAATTAAGGCCATGGCAGTGGACAGATCTGAAAGGTATTTGGGAGGGAAAAGGGAAAAGCTTTGGTGCTAGATTGGATTTATGCAGTACAGACAGGAAGGCACTCAGGTGAGTTCCAGGTTTGACAGGGGGTGGTTGGTGATAACATTCAGAGATGGAAAATATGTGTGTGGGGGGTGTCAGATGAATGGTGTCACGAAGGGGTAACAGGAAGATGGTACATGCAGTTTTGTGCACTGTGGGACATCTCATGGAAATGGCCACTAGACAATAGAATATATGGGTCAGGCACTCATAATTTGAATGCAAATAGCAACTGAAGTCATGGGACTTATATTAACATCATCTAAAGAAAATGAACAAAATGGAAAGATACATAAGTGATATCACAGAGAACATGAATAGCAGGGATGGAAGAAAGAAACAGCATACATAAAGAAGAAATGGCCAGAGAGCAGGAAAAGAACCATGGCAGGCATAAGGTAGGGAGCAGAGTGGGAAGCCCAGGCAGGAAGCTGGAAGGACCAAGTGGTCTGCAGTGTCCGATACTCACGCTGACCCCTCAAGGGCCCCTCTTCCCCACCCCATGTGTACTGCTCCCCCTGCCAGCCACAGTTAACTGGTCAAGAGGTGATCACTGACACCAGGCAAATATAAATGACCCCTGGGAGGCCACAGGAACTAGGAAGCAGGCAGAGAAGAGGGAAGCAGGAACAGAAATAGCCGGGAACCGTCTTGGTTCGGGAAGACACCTCGTATTCTATAGAATGACGACTATGCTAAGGTTGGTCCAGTTGGTTTCTCTTGCTTGAACTATAAAAATCCCAATATATATCCAACAAGAGAGGCAGAAATATAAACAGCTGCATTACCTGACAGAAGGACATATGTGCTAAATGGAGTTACACGGCTGTGGGAGTTCAGGAGGAAGGGAGATCGATTTGTACTAGGTTGAGGGAATACTTCCGGAAGGCACTTAAAGGATTAGGTGGATTTTATGGGGAATGGAGGAGAGAGTGCACTGACTGAATGAATAGCCCAAGCAAACGCAGAGAAGCATGAAAGTAGACAGAGCATGAAGGCCAGTGTAGGCAGAACCACGCCTCTGCAGTCTCCCCTCTGCTTAACTCTGGCCCTGGCACATCCTTCAGGACGCTAGGAAGCCCTCCCGCCTTCCCACGGCACCCAGCCATGCCACATAGCCCTTCCACACTGTATGGAAATGCTCCATCTGTGGGCTGCAGACTGGAGGCCCTCCCCAGACTGGAGGCCCTCCATCCATTTATCTTTGCATGTACTCTGCCTGGGCAGGGCCAGGCACAGGACAGGGCTCAATACGGATTCGTTCACCTTAAGCAACCTCTACTTGGCTAGTGCATTTAGGGGAGGGGGCCCTGTAAGACTGAGAAGGGAGGCTAGAGTCCCCTTCCAAGGACCCATAGGAGTGGAGAGGCTGATATTTAAGGTTGGCTTGTGATGACTCCCAGGTATGGGAACATTAAACCAACTTGAGATTTTTTTTAAGTGTGGTAAAATAAAGATAATATAAAATTTAGTGTTTTAACCATTTTTAAGTGCGCAGTTCAATGGCATTAAGCGCATTCATACTGTCATGCAACCATCACCACCATCCAACCCCAGAATTTTTTCATCTTCCCCAGACTGAAACTCTGTCCCCATCAAACACTAACTCCCACTCCAGCCTCCACCAGCCTCCACCAGCCCCTGGAAACCACCACCTTACTTCCTGTCTCTATGGATTTTATTACTCTAGGTACCTCAGTAAGTAGATTCATACAGTATTTGACCTTTAGAAAATAACTTATATTTAACTTTGCTTTAAACCATAAACATTTACCAAGTGCAATCACTTCTTCTCTGAGGGGTGGGCAGGGCAGGGACTGTGAGTCTGGTTTTGGAGGCTGAGGAAGCTGAGACTCAAGATGGTTTGATGATTCGTCCAAGCCTTAGCTACAAGGGTCACAAGTGCCCCATGCTACATGAGGTGCCAGGCTCACCTGACCCTCTCACACTCCTTGAAGGCTGCTTTAGAATCTGGACTGGTGGGGGGCCATTACCTCAACCCACACCCCACACCACTGGGCCTTCCTGTGCCCAAAGGCAGGTGGTTTGAGCACTTCACTCTGGATTAGCAATCAGAGCAAGAAATAACCAAAGGCTGTTGGTAGAGCCAAACAAGGATTTCACCTTCGGCCAGGGAGTGTCTTTCTCTGGTTGGGTGCTCTCTGCTCCTCAGGGAGACAGCTCAGAGAGGTCAAAGCCATTGACAGCACAAATGGCTAATCTGCACCCTTGTTCGGAGTCCTTGGAGACAGCACAGCAGAGCCACAGCAGAAGGCGGTAAGCGATGAACCAAACTCCTGACGCGCCTGCCGGGCTGACTCTTTCTCTGGGACAGCAGTCCGCAGTCCGCCTTTCCACACTTGGGCCAAAAGGTCTGCTCACTTTTGTTTCCTGCGCATTAATAGCACTAATGCCCTATTTGCAAACTGCCAAGAGAATATAGGGTTTCTTTGGGTTTGTTTGCTGGAATTAGAAGTGGTTCAAACCGTGCATTATCTTCTAAATCAATGTAAAAAGCTCCTTGTGAACCTGAAGAAAATGAATCTCATGGATTCTGTTCTCATCAATACCTACTAAAATAATTTCTCAGGTGTGTGTGTGTGCATGTGTGCATGTACAGGATCTAATGTTAAGCGCTGGAGATGTTAAACGATTGTTTAAACATGCTCATACTTTTCCTTTACCTCTACCTGCAGAACAGAATCAAAAGCTAATTAGTTTGACCCCATGTGGCTCAGTTGTGTGCTTAGGCCCTAAGATTATGTCTTAGAATTTAAGGATTTCTTTTTGGGCTAGTTAAAAGATGGAAATCCTGTCTCAGTGAAGCTCTGTAAGTGGACTGGAGTGGCTGGGGGACAAGAGTGGAGGAGGAACCAAGAAGACTAAAGACGTGGAAGGAGCCTGCGAGCTGGAGCAGGAAGCCCTAGGTTCAAAACCTGCCTCCAGTGGGTCAAATCATTTTATCTGAGCCTCAATTTCCTCATCTGTGAAAAGGGATCATAATTTTATCTCCCAAAGAGGGGCAGTATAGAGATTAAATAAAAGAATAGCTGTAACACAGCAACAAGTCACTGAATGTTTACAACAAGCTGGGTATGTTCTGTGGAAAAATTACTTTTAGGCCCTTTACAAATGTTAGTTGTAATAATTTTATTATTGCTATTTTTCTACTGAACAACTTTAATAAATTTAGGGGCATGTTCCTTCCACCTTATTATTTCATTATTTAAAAAGTCTAAAACCTCATACTGTTTGAGTATCAAGTGTCTTATCTCCCAAATGCTGCTTTGAGACCATAAGATCTACCTGCTTTCTATCTCTTCTTCAAGGGAAGAGAGCAGAAACTGGACCAGGAGAAGACGGGGAGCTAATATATATTAACTGAGGCACCAAACATTTGCAGCCAGAAATTATGCCAGGTGCTGGGTGTACAATGATAACAAATAGGAATAATGTTAAAATATGTCACTATGCTTTTTCCCCTTTTTTTATCCGAGGGCCACTGAATTGATTGGCAATGCGCAGGCACTTGGAGGTTCGTGGGGAATGGCCAGCCCTAGATGCATTTCAGCCACTAACCTCCAGGGAGCAGCCCAGACCAGGTGCAAACAGGGATCCAGAAAACACCTCATGGCTTTGAGCCCAATTACTCCTGCCACATGCAGTCATGCAAACCACTCTTCCCAGCTATAGTCAGGTGCCATCTTAAGGAGGAACCAGAGTGGGGACAGGGCTCTGAAACACTGAGATATCCAAACAAAGAGCTGTTAACTAAAGAGCCTATTTCAGGTACTGGATCGCATGAAGTCTGAATAAAACTTGATTTTCCTCTGCCATCCAGCTTGGGAGAGAAGTGTACAGAAAAATACACTACACTTTCCTTGCAAATATGAGTATAGTGTGAGTAAATTTTTTGCCCTGTTTTCAGACTAATGGTTGGGTACCTACTATGCGCTGGTCCTTTATACACACATTCTCATTTCACCACCACATCAAGCTTATGTTAGAAAGAAGACATTATTATTTCCCTATTTATAGATGAGAAACTAAGGCACAGACACATTAACGTGAAGCAGCTTTCCCAAGGTTACACAGATAGCACGAGTGTGCGCCCTTATAGGGGCTTACAGACTAATGTAG
Source organism: Smutsia gigantea (assembly GCA_032199065.1). Lineage (NCBI taxonomy): Eukaryota > Metazoa > Chordata > Mammalia > Pholidota > Manidae > Smutsia > Smutsia gigantea. The sequence continues at coordinate 111,277 of JAVSCE010006815.1, read as the reverse complement.
CACAAGACTCAGAGAGGGGAGATATTTATGCATTTAGTAAGTGGCAGGGATGTGTGCAGGGGGTTAGGGCCCCTAAAGAGAGGCTTGAATCCAGCCTGGGCAGGCCAGGAAAGGCTTCCTGGAGGGGATGATGCCCATGCCTCTTTTAAAAAGGCATTATTAATACACAACAAAATGCACAAATATAAATTATTCAGTTTGATAAGTTTTGTAATTGCATACATTTGTGTAGTCGCTATCAAAAACAAAAGCTAGAACATTTCTATCATTCCAGAAGGCTCCCTCATGCCCCTTTCCAGTCAACCCCTCCATTTTAACCAGTTTCTGACTTCTACCACCATAGACTGGTTTTGTGTATTCTTGGACTTCATAAAACAGAATCATCTGTTTGTTGGCTTTTGTTCTGGCTTCTTTTGCTAAGCTGAGTCTTAAGAAATGAATGGAAATTTATCTGAGTAAAAGGGCAGTAAAGCAGAAGCAGAGAGGTGAGGAGCCTCCTGGTGATGTGTCCAGAGTCTGGACTATTGGGCTGGTCATCAAGGGCCCATTACCCCAGGTTTGGATCTAAGGAGCTTGGACTTGATTTCACAGGCAAACAGGAGCTAATGAAATCTTACACAGTTTCCAAGCACCTACGAAGCACAGGTTTACACACTGCTTTGCACGTTATAATGTTTCAAATTCAATATTCTTAAAAGATGGATATTAAGAATCCCCATGTTAAAAAAAAAAAGAATCCCCATGTTATAGATGATCAAATGGAGGCTGTGAGAGGTTAAGTAAAATATCCTAAGCTTTAAGGCAGGATTCAAACCCAGCCTAATTTCAAATATCCTGCTTTTCTACCCACAGAAAGCTCCCTTTGGGAAAAAAAGGGAGGAAAGCAAGCTCCATGGGAAAGGCAAAGAGGAAGCAGAGCAGGACCGCTTCATTCCACATACAGTGGTGGGAACTGGACAGAGCACAGGAATCCTGGCAAATCCAGGTGTCAGGTTCCAGCTGTCTGCTACTTCTCTTCCCTGAGGTGGTGTCAATTACTCAACTAAACATCCTCAGAGAGGGAGGGGACTGGCTTGCCCAGGTAGAATGGAGTTAAAGAGATGCAGCCACCTCTAATTTCTGGATTCTCCTAGCAATCAATTTGAAACCTTGATGTATGCCTCCCCTACACTGGGTTTAAACTCTCTGCTAATGATGTATACTTTGTAACCTTTCAGATCCACCCCAAAAACACCCCCAGGATCACTAAAAATTCTTTCAGATCCATATTTACTTAATTTTTAAAACCAATTTACCTTCTTATCCCTCATGTTTCGTTTCTTCACATCACACCGTCTATAGTGAACCTAGGGCAACACTGAGAATCAGTTTCCAGAAAACGTCCTCAGAATTAGCCCTTTCCCTAACTCCAAAGTTAAAATCTGCTTCGAAATGCGATAACAATAGTGAGAGAAAGGAAAGCTGTGATATTTTTTATGAAAAATTAGAAAACAATATGAATTCACCTTTGTCACACAATTCAATGACATTCCGTAGACTAACTAAATATCCTAGCCCCCAAGAGCTCTAGAGAAAAGCCATCTAGTAATAAGCTGTGTGCAAAAAAGCTGAAGAAAGTTTGGGACAGGCTGGGACATGCAAAAGCCAGTTAAGCTTCCTTAACCTTATTTAACCACAACACTTGTTTTCCAGGAAAAATATTAATAGCCCACAGCTCTCAGACATTCTTTGGGAAAAGTTATATTTTCCTTTGCTTGGGAAGATTCCCCTCATCTTTCTGCACTCCTCTTCCTAGTTAATACCTATTTCTTTTTCAGATCTCTGCTTGGAGTGACTTCCTTATGGAAACCTCCCTTGGAATACACCTGACCCGCCCAGGGCCAGGCTAGCGCTGCCCCCCTTGCTCCCAAGCCGGCCCTTATCAATGCAGGGACCCCCCTGTGCCTTCTCTGCTTGTTGCTTGTTCGCCTCCTCAGCCCGTGTGAACTTCAGATCAAAGACTGTGTCTTGTCCATCATCAGATTTCTGGTGTCTTGCACCATGTCTGACAATAAATATTGGTTGAATACCAATTTACAAGTGACTGATGACCCTGCCATGAACGTGTACGACCTTAGGTATCAACAATCTGAATGCGGGAAGAGAAGTATCTGTCAGGGTTGCCAAGCACAATACAGAAGGAGGAAGAAGACGTGTGGATGATGGTGGCTTAGGAGATTTTAAAGGTCCATGCTATTTTGAAAACCGTCCAGAACTAACACGACATTTGTTTATTTTTTAAAGTATAATGCAAATCCCTGCGCAGGCCACACCTGGCGTCTGGCCATGCTCTGCCTCTAACTGGACCAGGACAAGCTCCTCTCACTTACTTGTTTAAGTTTCCCTTTCATGTAATCCTATCAGCCAGAGCTTCAGGCTTTTAAGGTGGCTGATAAGAGAGTTAAAGAGTTATTTTTAACTGTATTGCAGAAAACTTTTTTTTTTTTTTAAGGGCAATAGAAATTATTTATTTTCTTTTAGACAAGTTTCCTAATGGTGAACAAAGGCATGCCAGGTCTGGCTTGCTTTTGTCCTGGGCACAAAATGGTTTTTTTCTTCTTTTTTAATATAATTTATTTTATTATCATTAATTTACAATTACATGTGCAATATTATGATTATTAAACTACCCCTTCATCAGGTCCCCCCCACCAACCCCATTACAGTCACTGTCCATCAGCGTAGTGAGATGCTATAGAATCACTACTTGTCTTCTCTGAGTTGTACTGCCCTCCCCGTGCCCCCCCAACATTACATCTGCTAATCAGAAAACTTTGAAAACATAAAACAAGAAAATGGATCATTCAGGAATATAATTTTGTAGTAGTATTTCTTTCTAGTTGTAAAAAATTCATATAACTATCCATCTTATTTTATATATTCTAATTCTAGTTATTCTCCCAACTATATTTTTCACTTAGCATTGCACGGCAGATCCTGTGGGTTAGGTGACCCAGCACTCATTTCCAACCCTTATGTCCCTGTCTGCCCATACCCTACAGTTTTAAAAACTGTATTTCTTTATTACAGTTTTCAAATGTTCAGTTTATTAACATGTCTTGCAACCAGAGGAATCCATGTGACATGATTCTGGCCAATAAGGTATAAAGAGACCTCAGCCAGGGGACTTCCAGGAAAGCGTTGCTTTCCAGATAAAAGGTAGATATGGCAGTTGCTAGCTCCACTCCCCTCGACTCCACAGGTAGACTCAGTGCCTGAAGCTGCAGGGGCCCTCTTGAGACTATCAGGCGAAAAGCACTAGAGAGTTCATAGATGTTGCTGAGATGTAGTCCTGACATTGCTCAACAACTGAACCAAAGCCAGCAGCTGCCTGCATTCCAATTTCTTATTATGTGAGAAAAATAAAGCCTTACTTAATTTAGCCACTGTTATTACTTGCAGTCTAAAGCATTCCTGACATAAAATGTAACATAAACACCTTTTCATGTCATTAAACTTATTTTCTACAATATCACTTTTAAATGGCTACATAGTATTCTATCAAAGAGATGTGTCAGTTTTCTATTGTTCTATATTTAGATCATTTCCCATTTAATACTCTGTGATGAAAATCTTTATAGACAAATCTTTGTGCACATTCCAGATTGTTTTCTTATAATAAACTCCTAGAGATGGAATTTCTTGGTCCAAGGGCATGTACAATTTTCAAGCCAGTACCAATTTACACTCTAGCCAGCAATACATGAGCATTCATCTCCCCATTTTCTCTTCAATATGGGGAAATGTCATTTTTTAATATTAAAAGTCAGGCCAAAAAATTACCTCATTACGACATAATGTCTAAGGTTCCTTTTACAAGCAAACATCTCTGATTCAACTTGTGAAAAATGAGAGATCTGAATGAGGGGCTTTAAAGGGCAATTGGCTGAATTCAGACTTGCAATTCAATTACAAAGCAATGAAAACACAGCTGGCAGTTAGTTACACCTCTAATCCATACAAATCTTTCCATTATTGTGAGCCTGGGCTCATGTCAGCAGTAGAGGGCTCCCCAAACAAAAGTCAACAAGGAGCATCTGTGAGGGCTCAGAGATAACCCACCAAGATGGCTGACTGGAAAGTGGAACCCAGAAAGATAAGCTGATCTATGGGAAGAAACAAGTTTTAAAAGAAATAAAGAGAGAAGAAAAGGAGTAAAGAAAAGGAAGAAAGCTGCCAAAAGTGCTTTTCCATCACATCGAAGCCACCTCCTGTTTCTGCAATTCCCTACATTTGGCTAGCTGTTCCTTAAACATTAGCAGCTGGCTCTTTCTCATAGCACCCCCTCAGAGAGTCTTCTCCAATCACCCAGCCTACAGCAGCTGGTGACTTCCCTGATCTTCATCGTCCTGTGTAAGGTTCTCCATGGCCTCACTGCCCCCCAACATGTAGCTGCTACCTGAGCGCAAACCTCACTGCTCTATGATCAGCTCCAGAACAGTGCTCAGTTGCTATTTGCTGAATGAATGAACAATCCAACAAACTTACACTTTCCTAACCTCTAACACAACACACAGAGATCATCATGGAAAGCAGTGGATGAACTAGCTGCCCTGGGGAGCTGGCAGGTTTGCAGCTCTTGAAACAGCACTCTAGGAGCTGAGGGAAGCCCAGTGCCCATGGACAGCTGCCACCTCTGGGCACATGTGCTTCCCCAGGCTCATCAGCTCCCATTCCATTGAACTCTAGGGTTCAGGGAGGGCCATGGCATCTGGGGTTGGCTGTCCCAGAGGTATCAGAGGGTGTACTGTCATATAGGGCTTTTTACATTTGTTTCTGGTAAGTATTCTGTGGTCAGGCTTTTAAACATTATTTAAGAATTTTCTCTTGTGAAATATATCAAACATAAGGTAAAGGAAATACTATAAAGAACCCCATGTACCCACCACCCTTCCTATTTCATATCCTCCCACATGTTGGGAATATGTGTTGGAGCATTTTAAAGCAAAAACTATACATTATATCTTAAACACAATTCACACCTGTCCCTGTGTCCTGAGGATGCCTTCAGAAGGGACAGAATCTTAGAAACACACAGAACGTATACAGAGAGAACCAACGGTAAAGGTTGCTTGCCGATGCCCAACCTAATAGCAGCATGCTGTTTTTTTCTCACTGACCTGCATGAAAGGGAAAGTTCCAACTAACTGCTTAAAAACACATTCAGAGTGAACAAAGCCTTTGATCACTGTGGAAAATGTAAAAGCAGCCAGGCAATCTTCCAACAGCACCAGACTCTAAACAGTAATAAGCCAGGTTAAGTGGACATTTCTGCCTGATACCCAGTTATTTCAATTGTCGCCTCTCTGCTTACATCATCTGCCTGCTCATTCCTCTTAGATCCTGGAAGGAGGCTTGTTCACTACGTGGCATTGCCTTTTCTTTCCCTCACATGACAAAAGGGGAGTACTGATTAGCAGTATCACTAAGAGCAAGTGAGAGAGCAAGTGTGTTTACCCAGCCATGGAGGCTGAGCCCTCAGAGAGCTGACCTGCCAGGCATGGACACCCAGACACAAGCGACACTTGCTCGAGCATGGTGCCTGGAACTTGGCGAGCAGAAGGAGAACGAATGAATGAATGACTCAGAACTAGAGCAGCTGGGGGCCCAGGGGAATGTGGGCACCTCAGCCACCAGATGATGCAATGAGAACGACAAACTAAAACAATCCTTACAATGACATGTTAAAACGAGTTTTTAAATTGTTACCACCTTTACAAAAGAGTTATTTTCCTTCTTCTGCTTAACTTCCAAGTCTCTGTCCTTTGTAGATTCATTTTCACACAGCCAAAATCATGACATACAGGCAATTTTATAAACACTCTTCCTCACTTAACATACCACATTAGTCCTCCTTAGAATTATTTTAAATGGCTACATGATTTATAGGTATGTCTATAAATCCAAATGTAATTCTCTGCTCTTTTTCCTTCAGACATCTCCTTTCCTAGGGGTACAGGCAGGAAACCGCTCTTTTGACTGAGGTCTGGGCTGACCTCCAACCCCTCAGGTGCCTGAGGTCTCCTTGCCTGGGAACCAGCAAACGCTGCTGCCTCTCCAGGCAACACTCTCGCAGCCCACTCTTTGCCTGGCCTATTCCTAGTTCAGGGCTCAGATTATCACTTATTCCAGGAAGGCTTCCGTGACCTCCTGACTGCCTGAACATCCTGTACTCCATGGCTCAAGGCATTCACCACTCTCTGTACTGTAATTGTCTTATGATCTGTTTGTCCACTGGACTGCGAGGAGGAGCCATTTTTCTGAGCCTTATTAGCTGGGTGGTCTTAGTCTCCATTGAACCTCAGATTCCTCATCTGGAAAAGGGGATGGATATGTCACCTTTCCCACCTACCAACAGGATGCTGTGAAGATCACATGAGGCAGTCCTGTGAAGACTCTTTGCACAGCAGAAAGGGCTATAAAAATATTGATAATTATTACTGATTATATACCTGCTACCTAATTCTAAGGAATAAAAGGCAGTCATAATTTTAACCCTCTGAAGTTCATAGATTCAAATAATTATAACTAACATTTATTGAATGCTTCTGGACTCTATACTAGCCATTTTATATGCATTTTCTCCTTGTGTTCTCATAAATGAATGGGGTAAATATACTGTTATTAATAGCTTTCCGAGGGCTACATTACTTTAGGATATGATGCACAGAACCCAGTGCAAGCCTCTCTCCACACATACCCCAAAAATGCCCATGTACACGTCCCTACAAAATGGTGCATACAATTTCTGGAAGTTCATGGATCCCCTAAAGTTCATCTTCTTTGAACCCCTGTTTTAGGATCTGCAGGCAGGAAAGTGAATTCTGCCGAAGAGTTCAAGGATTTATATACCGTACAGACCTTGGAAGTTACGGGAGTAAACTGTGTTACCAAGAATTCTAGAGAAAATCTTGCAGCCTGGGAATAGGTTGTAAATCCTGAGGTCTCATCAGACACTGTTTCCTTGGCAATTTAAGTCACTGGGCTGACTACTCTTGGCACAAGCGAGAGCCACATGGCATGAATACTGCACTCTGAAGAATCAGGTGCTGGGCAAAGCTGATGGTACCAGCTCTCAAACTCCAGTCACCAGCAGTAACAGACAGACATTTCATGGTATAAATAGTTTCTGAAGACACTCATTGCTCGATGTAACCCACAAACTGGAAAAGCAACACAGATCATAAGAGGCCTTAAAGGAACCAAACTGGGAAGAGGAACAAGAGTTTGTCAGACCATCTGGCTTTGGCCTGTCTTCATCCCAGAACGGCTTTGGAAGCCTTGAGGCATCATCATGGGTGTAAGAAGTACGTGTGTCTCACACTGAGCTGGGTGAGAGACAGCAGCCTGGTCACCAGAGACGGTGAAACCCAACCCTCTGCAGAAAAACCCTTGGGATTGTGCCACCGGCCAAAATCAGCAATTAAAACACAAAAAGGAAACCAGTGGGCCAGACTGAATTTTCCAGTGTGGCACTGTGTGGGCAAAGCCTCAGAGACCACCTGAGAATGGAATGAGATGAGCCAGAATGGTTTCCATGGTGAACGCTCCCCAAACCCAGGAAATTAGGCTTAGGGAATGTGTGGCGTCCAGACAAGCAGCCTGCTGAGTAGTATGAGGTGTGACCAGTCCTCAAAGATGATGATGGAAACTACCTCTTCTCCGGACCCACTCAGGAGAGAACAAAGGGAATGTTGCTGAAGGAACGGGGGGCACTGGGCTCATGGGAGCATCTCGAGAGAAATCCCCCTCCTGAGCACCATCAAGCCTGGAACGAAGCTAGCAAGGGACACACACAGGAATGGTGCCAAGCAGCCCGTAAATGTTAGGCAGGCAGACCCTTCAATGGAAACAGTTTATTTTGCTTTTAACAAGAAACATGAGGGCCCTCTATCAACCGTACTGCTGGTGATCCATGAGTTAGATTTGTACCAGTACAAAGAAGGAGAAAATTATAGGTCCACAATCCTTTATCTGCAGTTCTGAAACCCCAAAAGTCCTGACAACCGAAAAGTTTTCACCTTGGTGTGTGCAAACCATTTGGTAACAAAAATCTGACCTGAAATGACATGTAATTATGGTCTTTACTTACCTCATCTAATGTGATCAATAGTCAGCTGGTACTGCGGGTGTAGTAACACGTCTGATTGCAGAGTGCTCTCCCAGTCCCACTGCAGGTCTGGTGCAAGATAAGGTGAAATAAGCAAAGAATTTCCTTAAAGATTTCAGATGAGCAATTACAGACACACATCTCTTTTTGTACTCATCAGTAGGAATAAAAGAAATGTTTGATCATTTGGGATGGGTGAACATAATTAAAAAAAAGAAAGAAACCTGCAAGATCTTGTTTAGCCTCTGGGTAGGAATATGGCTTTGGGGAAATCTGTGTTTCATTATGGGGTCCATGGAATCCTAGCCTATGTTTCTGGTTCTAGTTTACAGTTGATCTATGACGTTTAATTCTTTTGAATGCAAGCTCTGTACCCCTATAAATCCAAAGCAACATCAGACTTCTCATTAGTGCAGCAAAATCTGGAAGCCTTTCTACTGCAACGGTAAGTGAGAAAATGTAACATAGTCATGGGGTCTCTGTTCCTCCCCCAGAAGACTGTGAGTAAGTGAACTTTATCTCTTTCATCCCCAAGGGTCTTTGATTTTAGAAGAGAATAAAACGAAGTAAAAAATAAGGTGTTTTGCAGCAGACTCACAGACTCCAAGAAGGGACTAGTGGTTATCAAAGGGGAGGGGTGGTGGAGGGTGGATGGGGAGGAAGGGAGAAGGGGATTGAGGGGCATTATGATTGGCACACATGGTGTTGGGGGGGTCATGGAGAAGACAGTGTAGCACAGAGAAGACTAGTAGTGACTTTGTGGCATCTTACTACGCTGATGGACAGTGACTGCAATGGGGTGTGGGGGGGACTTGATAATATGAGTGAATGTAATAACCACATTTTTTCATGTGAAACCTTAATAAAAAAAATAAGGTTTTTTCTTGAGGATTTAAATATTTTCAGCAAACTTTTCTATAAGATGGTCTACTTTTCCTGTTTCCTGACCATTTGGGGAGCTAAGGGACAAGGAAAGAGGCTCAAAAAAGGGAGTAAAGATGGTTTATAAGCAAAGTGACTTGGATTGAAAGCCAGATGCAACCACTTACTAGCTGTGTGACCTTGGAAATTTGACCTCCCTGAGGGTGAAGAACATCTGGAACCTACAGAAAAACAATGCTTTCCTCATAAGGTTTTTGTGAGGATTAAATGACATGCAAAACATCCAGTACACACGGTAGGCACTCGATATATGGCAGATGTTCTTGTTGCTGCTGTTAGAAGCTGGAACCTGAACAGTGTCTGGCTTCACTTCTCATTTCACCAGATTGCCTGGCTCAGCAGCATGCAGGGGATATTGACTTCATGAGCACAGAGCCAGTGGATAATAAACACACAGCAACAAATCACACTGGAAAACAAATCTCCCTCAGCTAATAACTGCTTCCCAGGCTCCTGCATTTGCTCTGTTAGAGAAACTAAACAGGTCCTAATGGCTACAAAACCAAATCACCTAGAAGAGGGTGAATTTCATCAGCATTACAGTTTCAGCTGAAAGCCTGGTACCATGGGTGAGTCCATGTAAAGTCATCCCTTTTAAAGGAGGCTAAGAAAAAGAAAATCCATAGGTCACAACAGCATCTATTAGAGATGTTTATGTTAACTGGTTTGTCTTCTTCACACTCTTTTGGGTGACAAACATTTACTGAGCATACATGATAACACCACATGCCTTATTACGGGCTGGAACACAAAGATGAAGAGGCATGGTCCCTTCCTCTGGGGACTCAGGCTCATGGGTGAGATGGATGAGATATAAGTTATTATGGTGTGTGCTGTAAGTACTAATGAGAGAGGTATGTGTCAGTAGCACAGAAGAACACTACCTAAAATAGACAAAGACCTTTTATCTCGCCTTAATGTAAGGTATTTCCATAATGTTAGAATTTTATATAGTGGTTTTATATATGGGTTCCTTTGGAAATCAGAAAAAAAATTTAAAGGAAAGCTAAAGATGATGGTGTAGTGAACACAGATCATTTCACAACTATTCAAATAATGGGATGAGTGGTAGACATGAGAATAAAGGGGGATGCCCCCACACTACCAGGGGTAAAGGAGACAAGTCAGGCTTCCCTAAGAGGTGGCACTTGAGGTGAGACTTGAGGACTGAAAGATGCTTTGCCAATGGGCAAGAAATTAGTGTGACAGCCTCATTAGAGGGCAACTTGAGAATATTTATCAGCATTTAAAATGTTATACCCCAAAAGATGGCGGCGTGAGAGGTGAGACAGAGGCTTCCTCCTAAAACCTCATATAATATGAAAATAAAGCTACATCAACTACTCTTGAAAGAGCAACGGGAAAGAGGACGGCAACAAACTGCACACACCTGGAGACAAGAGCAGCCCTCACAGAAAAGGGTAATGTACTAAAGCTGGGGTCCTGTGGGATCCAAGCCCTTCCCCCACCCCAGCTCATGGGCAGGAGGAACAGGAACAGAGCAGGGAGGGAGTGGAGATATGGGACTGCTGAATACGTAACTCTGGAGATCTGCTCTGGGAGCACAAACCTACATTACATGGTGCTTGCATGATACTCTTGTAATTAGGGGGTCGGAAAGCTAAGACAGGCAGAATTCCTGGAGAGACTAAGAATCCAGCTGCTTGTGAAAGCAGGGATCCATACCCAGCTGCTCGGGGACAAAGGAAGGGCGGGCAGTCTGAGAGACTTCCTAACAAAGAAGCCCTTAGCAAGAAAGCTGCTAAAGGGGCAAGGATTGCATGGAGCTTACTGCTCAGGAGAAAGGACAGGCAGACAAAATTGTCTGGGTGCACTCTGCCCAGCAGGTTGGGAGCTTTCACGATCTTCAGGTGCTCCAGCTCCCTGGCTGCCTACACAGCTCCAAGAACCCCTTCTGTGACAGGCAGACTTGTGCACCTTTCTTCTGGCCAGCCCCACCGGGCTTGCAAACAGGGAAATCCTTCCCTGGTGTTAGGCCAGCCAGAGGGAAGATCTGTCTATAGCAACTAAAAACGCAAGGCACAGAGTCTTATACCTGTGTGCTCAGCCCACTGGTTCAAGCAGTGGAGACAGGCATAGCAGCCAGGAACCAGCAAACACCCCTTTCCTCCCTGGAGGCACCAATACCATTCCCGGCATTGCTTCAGGGGCTGAGCAGCTCCAGAGAGTAGAGCTTCTGGGCACGAGAGGGCGCCATACACAAATATGAAATGGCAAAGGAACCTGGTCCAGAGTAAAATTATGAACACAACTCCTGAGAAAAATTTAAATAATATGGACCTTATGACTCTCCCTGAAAGGGAGTTCAAAATAAAAATCATTAACATGCTCATGGAGGTACGGAAAGATATTCAAGAACTCAGGAATGAATTCCGGTCAGAGATCCAATCATTGAAGAACACAATGGATGGTATTAAAAGCAGATTGGATATGTTGGAGGAGACAATAAATGAAATAGGAACTAGAGAAGAGGAATACAAAGAAGCTGAGGCACAGAGAGAAAAAAGGATCTCTAAGAATGAAAGAATATTGAGAGAACTGTGTGACCAATCCAAACGGAACAATATTCTCATTACAGGGGTACCAGAGGAAGAAGAGAGAGAAAAGGGGATAGAAAGCGTCTTTGAGGAGGTGATTGCTGAAAAATTCCCCAATCTGGGCAAGGAGATAGTCTCTCAGGCCATGGAGGTGCGCAGATCTCCCAACACAAGGGACCCATGAATGACAACAGCAAGACATATAGTAATTAAAATGGCAAAGATCAAGGATAAGGACAGACTATTAAAAGCAGCCAGAGAGAGAAATAGGATCACATACAAAGGAAAACCCATCAGGCTATCATCACACTTCTCAGCAGAAACCTTACAGGCCAGAAGGGAGTGGCATGATGTATTTAATGCAATGAAGCAGAAGGGCCTTGAACCAAGATTACTTTATCTGGCAAGATTATCATTTAAATGTGAAGGAGGGATTAAACAATTCCCAGATAAGCAAAAGTTGAGAGAATTTGCCTCCCACAAACCATCTCTACAGTGTATTTTGGAGGGACTGCTATAGATGGAAGTGTTCCTACAGATTAATAGCAGTCACCAGAGGTAATAAAACTGCAGTAAAGAAAATAGAACAGCTAATTACTAAGAAAATGCAAAATTAAATTAACTATTCCCAAAGTCAATCAAGGCATAGACAAGCAGTACAGAATATGATACCTAATATGTAAAGAATGGAGTAGAAAGAAAAGGAGGAAAGAAACAAACAAAAAAAGAACCTTTAGATTGTGTTTGTAATAGCATATTAAGTTAGTTGTTAGACTTTTAGATAGTAGGGAAGTTAACCTTGAACCTTTGGTAACCACGAATCTGAAGCCTGCAATGCCAATAAGTACATACCTATCCATAATCACCCTAAATGTAAATGGACTGAATGCACCAGTCAAAAGACATAGAGTCACTGAATGGATAAAAAAACAAGACCCATCTATATGCTGCCTTAAAGAGACTCACTTTAAACCCAAAGACATACACAGACTAAAAGTGAAGGGATGGAAAAAGATATTTCATGCAAACAAGGAGAAAAAAGCAGGTGTTGCAGTACTTGTATCAGACAAAATAGACTTCAAAACGAAGAAAGTAGCAAAAGATAAAGAAGGACATTACATAATGATAAAGGGGTCAGTCCAACAAGAAGATATAACCATTATAAATATATATGCACCCAACACAGGAGCGCCAGCATATGTGAAACAAATACTAACAGAATTAAAGGAGGAAATAGACAGCAATGCATTCATTTTAGGAGACTTCAACACACCACTCACTCCAAAGGACAGATCAACCAGACAGAAAATAAGTAAAGACACAGAGGCACTGAACAACACACTAGAACAGATGGACCTAAAGCAGATATCTACAGAACTCTGCACCCAAAAGCAGCAGGATACACATTCTTCTCAGGTGCCCATGGAACATTTTCCAGAATAGACCACATACTAGGCCACAAAAAGAACCTCATTAAATTCAAAAATATTGAAATTCTACCAGCCAACTTCTCAGATCACAAAGGTATAAAACTAGAAAAAAATTTTAGAAAGAAATCAAAAAAGCTCACAAATACATGGAGACTTAACAACATTCTCCTAACTAATCAATGGGTTAACGACCAAATCAAAACAGAAATGAAAGAATATATGGAGACTAATGATAACAACAACACAAAGCTACAACTTCTGTGGGATGCAGCAAAGGCAGTTCTAAGAGGAAAGTATATTGCAGTCCAGGCCTATTTAAAGAAGGAAGAACATTCCCAAATGAATAGTCTAAAGACACAATTACTGAAATTGGAAAAAGAAAAACAAATGAGGCCCAAAGTCACCAGAAGGAGGGACATAATAAAGATCAGAGAAGAAATAAATAAAATTGAGAAGAATAAAACAATAGAAAAAAATCAATAAAACCAAGAGCTGGTTCTTTGAAAAAATAAACAAAATAGATAAACCCCTAGCCAGACTCATTAAGAGAAAAAGAGAATCTACACACATAAACACAATCAGAAATGAGAAAGGAAAAATAACGATGGACCCCACAGAAATACAAAGATTTATAAGAGAATATTATGAGAATCTATATGCTAACAAGCTGGAAAACATAGAAGAAATGGACGACTTCTTAGAAACATACAGCCTTCCAAGACTGACCAAGCAAGAAACAGAAAAACTAAACAGACCAATCACCAGCAATGAAATTGAATCAGTAATCAAAAAATTAACCAAGAACAAAACCCCCAGACCAGATGGATTCACCTCTGAGTTCTACCAGACATATAGAGAAGAAATAACACCCATTCTCCTTAAAGTTTTTCAAAAAATAAAAGAGGAGGGAATACTTCCAAACTCATTCTATGAAGCCAGCATCACTCTAATACCAAAACCGGGCAAAGACCTCACCAAAAAAGAAAATTACAGACCAATATCCCTGATGAACGTAGATGCAAAAATACTCAACAAAATATTAGCAAACCGAATTCAAAAATACATCAAGAGGATCATACACCATGATCAAGTGGGATTCATCCCAGGGATGCAAGGATGGTACAACATTCGAAAATCCATCAACATCATCCACCACATCAACAAAAAGAAGAACAAAAACCACATGATCATCTCCATAGATGCTGAAAAAGCATTTGACAAAATTCAGCATCCATTCCTGATTAAAACTCTCAACAAAATGGGTATAGACGGCAAGTACCTCAACATCATAAAGGCCATATATGACAAACCCACAGCTAACATCATACTTAATGACGAGAAGCTGAAAGCTTTTCATCTAAGATGGGGAACAAGACAGGGATGCCCACTCTCTCCACTGTTATTCAACATAGTACTGGAGGTACTAGCCACGGCAATCAGACAAAACAAAGACATACAAGGCGTCCAGAGTGGTAAAGAAGAAGTCAAATTGTCACAATTTGCGGATGACATGATATTGTACATAAAAAACCCTAAAGACACCTACTCCAAAACTACTAGATCTAATATCTGAATTCAGCAACGTTGCAGGATACAAAATTAACACACAGAAATCTGTTGCTTTCCTATACACTAACGATGAACTAACAGAAAGAGAAATCAGAAAAACAATTCCATTCACAATTGCATCAAAAAGAATAAAATACCTAAGAATAAAACTAACGAAGGAAGTGAAAGACCTGTACTTTGAAAACTACAAGACACTCCTACGAGAAATTAAAGAGGACACTAACAAATGGAAATGCATCCCATGCTCTTGGCTAGGAAGAATAAATATTGTCAAAATGGCTATACTACCTAAAGCAATCTACAGATTCAATGTAATCCCTATAAAACTACCAACAGCTTTCTTCAATGAACTCGAACAAATAATTCTAAAATTCATATGGAACCACAAAAGACCCCGAGTAGCCAAAGCAATCCTGGGAAGGAGGAATAAAACAGGGGGAATTACGCTCCCTGACTTCAAGCTCTACTACAAAGCCACAGTAATCAAGACAATTTGGTATTGGCACAAACACAGACCCACAGACCAGTGGAACAGAACAGAAAATCCAAATATTAACCCAAACACATACAGTCAATTAATATTTGATAAAGGAGCGTTGGATATACATTGGGGAGATGACGGCCTCTTCAGCAGCTGGTGTTGGAAAAACTGGACAGCTACATGTAAGAGAATGAAACTGGACTACAGTCTAACCCCATGCACAAAGGTAAACTCAAGGTGGATCAAAGACCTGAATGTAAGTCATGAAACCATAAAACTCTTAGAAAAAAACATAGGCAAAAATCTCTTGGACATAAACATGAGCAACTTCTTCATGAACATATCTCCCCGGGCAAGGGAAACAAAAGCAAAAATGAACAAGTGGGACTATATCAAGCTGAAAAGCTTCTGTACAGCAAAGGACACCATCAGTTGAACAAAAAGACATCCTACAGTATGGGAGTATATATTCATAAATGACGTATCCAATAAGGGGTTGACATCCAAAATATATAAAGAACTCATGCACCTTAACAAACAAAAAGCAAATAATCCAATTAAGAAATGGGCAGAGGACATGAATAGACACTTCTCCAAAGAAGAAATTCAGATGGCCAACAGGCACATGAAAAGATGCTCCACATCGCTAATCATCAGAGAAATGCAGATTAAAACCACAATGAGATATCACCTCACACCAGTGAGGATGGCCAACATCCAAAACACAAACAACAACAAATGTTGGCGAGGATGTGGAGAAAAGGGAACCCTCCTACACTGCTGGTGGGACTGCAAATTAGTTCAACCATTGTGGAAAGCAGTATGGAGGTTCCTCAAGAAACTCAAAATAGGAATACCATTTGACCCAGGAATTCCAATCCCAGGAATTTACCCTAAGAATACAGCAGCCCAGTTTGAAAAAGATAGATGCACCCCTATATTTATCGCAGCACTATTTACAGTAGCCAAGAAATGGAAGCAACCTAAGTGTCATCAGTAGATGAATGGATAAAGAAGATGTGGTACATATACACAATGGAATATTATTCAGCCATAAGAAGAAAACAAATCCTACCATTTGCAACAACATGGATGGAGCTAGAGGGTATTATGCTCAGTGAAATAAGCCAAGCTGAAAAAGACAAGTATCAAATGATTTCATTCATATGTGGAGTATAAGAACAAAGAAACAAACTGAAGGAACAAAACAGCAGGAGACTCACAGAACCCAAGAACAGACTAATAGTTACCAAAGGGAAAGGGACTGGGGAAGATGGGTAGGAAGGGAGGGATAAGAGGGAAAAAGGGGCAGTATGATTGCTGATGTAATGTTGGGGGGCCGTGGGGAGGGCTGTACAACTCAGAGAAGACAAGTAGTGACTCTATAGCATCTCACCACGCTGATGGACAGTGACTGTAATGGGTTGGTGGGGGGGACTTGATGAAGGGGGTAGTTTAATAATCATAATATTGCACATGTAATTGTAGATTAATGATCCAAGATAAATTATAAAAAAAAAAGAGTACTTAGGAGAAGCTAACAAAAGAATAAGTGATTTAAAAAAAAAGGAACATATGGGATGTGAACAATTTCCAGGGATGTGTTGTTTTAATTTGTCTGATTTTTTGCATACTATTCAAGATCAAATAGACAACATTCACCATGTTATTGATAAGTTTTCACAAATGCCTGGATTGTTAAATTAGTTTCCTTTGTTTCATTGGATATGGCCTATAATTGTAGGTCTAATACTGTTATGCATTTGTATTCCTGTTCTCCTAGTGTGTGTGCGGAAGGCAGTTGTTGGTCTTTTAAAGCCAATACAAGCATATGCTACTTTTCAAGAATTAACTTCAAGAAATAAGTGATTCCTTTTAAACAACTTTGTGAAATCATATACTGACCCACCTGCATTTGCTGCAAGAAAATAATCATGTATATTGTGATTTTATCCAGAATTATAGCTGCTGGCTGTCCTCTCTTTCGTATTTTATCTCCCTGTTTGGTCCCAGGAGATGGCTGGTTAGCCAGAGACAGGTAAGATTCCTCATGGGAGGAACAACCTAAGACAGGCACAGTCGCAAGGGACCTCAGGTGAGCAACGTGGGGGCCAACTGAGGTGAGGCATAGAACCTCACCCCTCCAGACGAGAGAGACATTGCCTGTGACAAGCTATGTCACAGGCTGAGCCCAGCTAATCATTATTCTGGTACCTTCCACAAATATATGCATATGCATTTGCGTCAATTAAAACAAAAAAGGGGGAAATGTGGGATTCACTTATAATTTAAGTATAAAAATCATATGAATAATCATAGTTGACTTGATTGATTATAGTAACTGAATTAGTTTCTCTGATATGACTGCCTTTGCATTGTTCACCTTGTGAGAACTTGTTCACTATGTTCCTTGCATTGTTCACCTTGTGGGAGCTTGTTCACTGTATTGGAACTTGTTCGTTGCATGGTGAGCAATAACGTCTTGTGTATTGAAAAGTTGTTAAGAGAAAAAACTTCAAAATTCACATCGCAAGAAAAAATAATTTGTAACTATGTATGTTGAAGGATGTTAATTAAACATACTGTGATAATCATTTCACAATAAAAAAAAATGTTATACCCCTTGACTCAAATGTTCCTCTTCTACTGGGAGGAATGCCAGGAAACACACACAAAGGTCTGTGTGAAAAGATGTTTACTGCATCACTGTTTGTAACAAGATGACATTGGAATAACTTAAATGTCCATCAACAGAGGATTGTTACATAAGTTATAATATAGCATATGCCAGAATACAGCTATGAAACAGAATGAAATAAAATTTATATATAGCATGTGGAGTTTTGAAAGGCAAGTTATCAAATAGTGTGGTCTTATCTTTATGGAAATGATTTTATACATTTTTTACACATAAAAATGTTTGTATATGAATAGGAAGAGTGAAAAGATATACAACAAACCATATCAGCCATATTAGAGCTGGGGCTGGGGGGAGAGGGAATTTCATTTTCTCATTTATGCTATATTTACATTGTACAATGACAGTGTATTCCTTTTGTATTTGAAAAGGGCTTTAAAAAAAGAATTTACCAAAACTGGACAGTTATGGATACAAAAGAACAGAGATTTTAGAGAAAGTGTGTGTTCAGAAACAGCACTGCTTGAATGTAGGGTGAGTCCATGAGATGGAATTTAAGGAAGACTTGGGAGAAGAGACAGAAATATGGGGCCTGCGCTCAGAGGACGTGAGAGCAGTGGAGGAGGGAATGCAGTGAGAGTGCAGAACTGAGGCAGAACCCCCCAGAGGACAGCAAAAGCACGAGAACTGAAGGATACTGTTCAGAGAGACAGGAACACTGTAGAGCAAAGTGGACCAGGGAGTTCCAAGAGTGGGAAGCAGCTATTTTATTCAGTAGGAAGCATCTGAAGCTCAAAATGCATCCTTTTAAAGGACAGCATTTACTAAAGAATCAGAAACCAAATTTTCACTGAATAACTACTCTAACTTTGTTAGTGTGGCCAGAGATAGATGCAGTGGGAGAGAGAAAAGACTTCTAAGCAACAGAAGAAGCTAGAGGAAGTAATTAAAATGTCAGTTTACTCACAAATTATTCCATTACAAATGCCAGGGACACAATGGAAAAGGCCTCTGAAAAGCAAACCTCCAAGGTGAGTTCCAGACCAAACTGTGCTGCTCTGCACGCTGGCCCCCCCTTTCTGGTTTTCTCTTCTTAGCGGCTCTCACTTACTTTATCCCCTTTTTGAGCCCACTCATTCTCTCAGAAAGATCGAATGTAAGTAATTTATACTCCCATGTGAACTGACAGTCATTCTTACTTTTCAATGTATTTTAATTTTAGGCCCAAACTCTAAATGAAAAGCCTTTATTTAGAGGGCCTGTCTTTTTTTAAAGCAATTTGAGCATCAGGCAACAGGTGGAGCTAGAGGGAGCGAGAGGATTCCTGGTAGCCACAGGGGAGAGGGTCACTCCTATTTAGAAGCTAGTCCTCTTTTTGGATGTCTAAATAACTTAGAAATTTCTCCCTCAGAACTTCTATTCTGGACCAGGATTCATATGCTGAATTCTAAAACACTGATGGAATGGAAAGAGAAGGAAAGAGTCCCTTGTACAACTTCCTCCAAACGTGTCAGCAAATGAAGCGAAGATAAGCAGTTTTCTGGTTAATCACTTTGCAGACAAGAAAACTAGATAATTCTTTAGGAAAAGTACCCCCATGATGGTTAAAGTTCTCTTAGGCTATCTACATCCATAAGATTAATTTAGTAATGTTAAGCTTTCATTTCATTGTGTGGAATGAATATTCCTTTGGCAGGTTTAAATGCTGATGACCCAAGCATCTCACCAGCATCTCTGAGTCGTCTGGCAGCAAATAGTATCTTTATCCCTTTCTAAAGGAGGGTCTAGACAATGCCCGACTGATCCTATGGAAGAGTACTGGAAATGGCACCATCGAAACACTGCCCCACTTTTGGACAGGGGCTTCAATTAGGAAAATATGATGATTTAATGCCTTAAAGTTGACTTTCAGTTTCCCAATCTAAAAAATAATTTTAAGGCATCTGGCAACTGAAAGGGAGAGTAAATACATGGAGGGTTAATTTTCGTACAGTACCAATATTTTAATCAATAATAAAAGGAGAAATGCAGATAGCAAATATACTTTTTAAAGTCCAAGCTCACTAATAAGATTAACCGAGTAACCACTTTTTACCTGTCATATGGGCAAATTTTTAAAAATATTCTTTCCAGTGTAGGAGAGTATTTAAGAAAGCAGATGCTGGTAGGAGCATAGATTGCTACATATTTTCAAAGGATGATTTGAAGTTTTGTTTAAAACATTTTTTTAATGTGCATATCCTATGATTCAGCAAATCCATTTCTAGGAATCTATCTTAATGGAAAGTATACAAAGAAACATATACAATCTTTTTATGATGCCTGCAATAGCAAAAAGTTGTAAAAATCACAAATGTCCAGTAATACTGAGTTGTGAGTAAATTCTTACATAGTGGAATACTATGCAGTCATTAAAACTAATAATGCAAAAGTATATATATTAATTTGAAAATATATTCATAACATGTTAGTGACAAAGGCAAGTTATGAAACCATGCAGGCATGTAATGTTACTTTTGCTAAGCAATACATACACACAATGTAAACTGAAAAGTTAAGCAATTTATACACACACACACACACACTACACATAAACTGAAAAACTCTAATTCATCTCAAAATACCCAGGATCAATTGTGATCCATAGATGTGTGAATTTTAATTTATACCCCAGGGACAGTTATTTAGCATTTGAAAGACCTTAATCAAAAGGTGACACTCCAGAGGTGGTTGTTACAAGGCTTCTACTACCTTTACCCTTGATCAGTATCAGAGGGTTTGTTCATAAGCATAATGAATATTAGAATGGGAATTGATAAAAAGATGAGTGTGTAAAATATATGAATTAGCCTGAAACATACAGGCAATTCTGCCTCCCAGTGCCCAGCAGCATGCACCTCTCCAGCCCTATGTCACGGTGGCTTCTGCAGCCTGAGCCAGTCTGTGAGATCAGCTGGCTTGTACAGCTACAATGCCATGGCTGCACACGCACCACAGCCTTCCACACAAGTGCTCCCCTGAATGCCTGGAAGGCTGGGAGCCAGGACCTCACCAGCAGCACCCAGGTCAGGCTGTGTGCTTGCTTGATGCCGGTTTGCTCCTGCAGCCAGATTTGGTTCTGAGAACTGCTTTTACTTTATCCGTCCATCTCGTAGGGAGGCTGTGGTGGGTGAGACCCGCAGTCCTCACCTCCAATGGTCTGTAATCATTGGAGGCCACTGATACCTACCAAAACTGACCTTGTAAGTCATCAATTCCTGAACTGGCTTAGGTCAGTTTGCAAAAAAGGTTGTAATGTATCAGAATTTAAGCCATGATGATCTCTGGATGGTGGGATTATAGGACACCCACCTAACTATCCCTAATGTGGTCTCTCATTTTTCCTATAATGGATAGTACTATGTTTTATAAATAAAAGGAAACTTAAACAGCACTGTCACCATCTGCTGGCAAACACTTAGAAGGACCACTCAGTATAGTGCAGCCTGATAAACAGTTGTAGGACAGCAGATTTATGGTTCTGCTCATTGGTTTCAAGCTGTTTTTAACGGAAAAGGGTAACATTTGGATTATTTTGAGAAATGGTCACCTCTTGTAATGCAAAACCTACTTTAAAGTAGGAAGCTATCTTCAAGTGTGTTACAAGAATTCAAACTTTTAAAAGCAAAATATAGTGCTACTGACCATGGTTTGAGAAAATCAGACTCTGCCAGAGGTAACATTATTCATTTGGTCATCTGTCAGAGAGTCATTCTTAAAAACATCCCCCAAACACCCATATGTAAAGCCTACTAGAACCTTCTTTCCAAAGACATTATTAACTGATGACTGTAAACTAAGTCTAAATTCTCCTAGTTGTCAATCCACTTTTTTTTTAAGTCAATCCTGACTTTTTCTTATTACCCCATGGCATCCACACGCTTCCGTCAGTACCATCTCCTGCCACTACTGTGCAGTACTCCCTGAACAGAAAGTGTAGAGAGACTCCTTATCAATACTATTACCCATATCTATGTCATGTAGATAACTACGTGACAATCCAGGGTTCACATCACAGGACACCATTCCCCAAACAAAACACTTCTCCTCTCTTTGCTCATGCTTTCAGTGCCTCAGGCCAGCACATCCTCCCGAGCTCCCCTCTACCCTGTGCAATCTTCTTGGGGCCCAGATCAAATGTCTCTTCAGCAAGGCCTTTCTTAATTTCTCCACCTAGAATTAAATGTTTCTTCCTCTGTGATCCTTGAGTATTTTGTTCATCCCTTCCTTGTAGCACTTGTTTCACTTACATGATACTGCTGTAAACATGAGTTGTATGCAGGAGAAACGTGGACACATACCATCCACAGAGCAACCCCCATGAAGCAGGACAAAAACAACGGGTGCAGAAATATCATTTGATTACATGGCTCAGAACTGAAATCGCCAGGAATGACTGACTTGGACAGGTAGGGGCACACAAGTGTACACATGTGTACACACCAAGGGCACCCTGCTCGGATGGTGAGAGATGATACTGACCACAGTGTCACCAAGGGCAGCAGCTTGAAATGCAAAGCCAAAACCCTGGCCGTGGGTTACAGCCAGTTTAGGTTACTTTAAGGATCTAGTTCCTCGGATGATTTTCATTAAGCAGTTGCCAAAACTGATAAAATCAGGAAGGCCATATCTCCCCTGCATGTCTAACAGGGACATAAGAATCCTCGTGCCAGGGTTTGGGCTCTCTATACAAAGCAACTTCAACAGGACACAAACGGCAGGAAAAGTCAGCAATCACAACACTGCTGTGACAGGCTAACCTCTTTTGAAACTGTTACCTGGATGAAGCGACACAATAATTTGCGATCACAGTACAGGTGGGCCACAGGACGGCAGTACAGCATGGAGAAGACAAGTAATGACTCTAGCATCTCACTGCACTGATGGACAGGGACTGCCCTGGAGGGGGTGAGGACTTGATACAACCACTGTGTGGCATACTTGAAACCATCATAAGATTGTATATCAATGATACTTTAAAAAAAAAGAAACTTAAATTGTTATCTGGGAGACAGAAGTCTCCTGGTGCTCAGGAGCAGGGGACACTGGGTCATCTCACAGATGACTGGCCAATCCCTCCCCTGCCAGCCCCTGCTCGCCTCCTCACGCAGCCCCTGACACACCACCTCAGGAAACAGGGAGGGTGCCCTCAGAACATCCATCCTGCCATCTGGAAGCCACGACCCTCAGATCCCTCCCATCCCCTTCCGCTCCTCAGGGGGAGAAGTTGTTATAGCAACACCCCCACCCCTCTCTCCTACTGTACCCCTCATACATGGCTGATCACTTCTATAAACTATTTACACATCCTCTTTCATTATAAATATGGTACAGGCGACCCCCCACTTAGGATGGTTCAACTTAGGATTGTCCAACTTTACAATGATGTAAAGTGATACACATTCAGTAGAGAACCAGCTTTGAATTTTGAATTTTGCTCTTTTCCGGGGCTAGAGATGTGTGGCACGCTACTCTCCAGCGGGACTGGGTGCAGCAGGAAACGGCAGCCCCCATCAGCCATGCGGTCACCAGGGTAAACACCCGATGACCATTCTGTGTGCCCACAGCCATTCTGTTTTGCACTTTCAGTACCCTACCTCTTACGTGAGATAGTCAACACTTCATTATAAAACAGGCTTTGTGTTAGATGATTTTGCCCAGCTGTAAGCTATGTAAGTGCCTGATCAGGTTTAAGGTAGGCGAGGCTAAACCATGATATTAAATGCATATTTTACTTATAATATTTTCAATTCATGATGGGTTTATCTGGGCATAACCCCATTGTAAGTTGAGGGAAGTCCGTACTTCGAATTCCAATTGAAATAAGTGAGAATACAAATCCTTTAACTAGAGAGGGTGGGATAGTATATCTGCGCTGACATTGGGGACCAGTGTGTGTGCCCACAAACACACGCACACAGTGGGACTTTCTGCCCCCATAGCTATTCACACGGAAGGAAAACAGAATTCTTCCTGCAACCATTAAATCTACTCTGGAGAGGACCACTGGAAAGGACCACAGAGATCCTCTAACAGCAGCGGGCCTCAGACTTTTAGATTCCAAGGCAAGTGAAATGGCCTCCCCATACTAATACTCCTTCATAATTAAAAGGGAATGAACAATAGGGGACTGCCAATATTTTACTTTGCCAAGTTGAGGACTTTTATTTAAACCACCATCTATTTTGGAAAAAGCTACTTTAATATCAAAAAATGACATGTTATCAGAATTAAAATGAATAAATTCACCTTTATGAAATTCTGACTTCACTGCATTTACTTTGTCACGGAGCTGCAATGGCTTGGGGCTGGACTCTTGGGGACCAGTAACCTTATAGATTGTTCCAAAATTTCAATCATTCAAGAACCATCTATCATAACTGTACTACTATTTCCTTAATATTTTTCATTCAATAAACTGATGTTTTTACTTGCCTACTCTTATTTTAAAAGAAAACTTTGGATCACTTCCCAAAAGGAAAAATCAATAGCACATGCAACAAATAAAAGGCAACCTATGAATGAATACAACAAAAACAAGACATGTTACTAAATTCCAGCTAGACAGTCTTGCTTACTGAGGCCTGACCTCTCTCTCTGCATTGACAAGGGATATGGACAAGTGTTAGAATGGCAATTAGAGACTGTGACAAATCAAATTTTTCTCTTTGAAAAAATCAGAAGGCTTGAAAAGAAATGATATTGATACAAGGTTCTGTAGTATTATTTAGTGCTGGGTCCAGGTCCCATCTAAAATGACTTCTAAGTGGCTCATGTCCCACTCCCAGATTAATACTAATCAAAACACTTGAACCTCATTAATTCATTCATCCACTTAACACATTTATTGAGCACCTACTATGTTCCAAGTGCTGTATATAATTGAATAGAGGAAAGCACAAAACAGACATGGTACCTTTTGTACTTCTACTGGTGAAACATACATTAAACAAATGATGACACAAGTCATATCACATTGCTTTATATAAATGGATGTGTACATACATATGAAATGTATATATTAAGTTGTATCAATGTATACGATATTCACATATGCCTAAATTTGTTACATGTTATGAAGGAAAATTACAAAGTGTTATGTGATAGTTTTAACAGTAAGATCTTTAGATAAGGGAGTCCAGAAAGACCTATGTGAGGATGTAACAGTTAAGCTTAGATCTAGAGAAAGAACAAGATTTATCAGGCTGAAGTGGGGTGTGGAGACATGGGACATTCTAGCAGGGGAAACAATAGTGTGGAAAAGCATTTGGCTCCTTTGGGAAACTAAAAAAAAAGCAGTGTGTTTGGAGTGTAGCAAGCTGGAGGAGGAGTGCAATGAGAAGAGAGCATATGCCGTCTCCCAGCCTCTGCCTAGTGACCAGAAATATGAAAGAGATATCTCTTCCTCTATAGTTTTTATACATTAAATATCAGTTCAACCCCTTTGCTTCACATACAGAAAAAAATGTAATCCATCCTCCACATGACAGCCCTTCAAACATCTGTAGATAGCTAGTGTGTTATTCCTGAACCTTCTCCTCCAAGCTGAACGATGCCAGTTCACATGCTACGTGTGGTTTGTGTCACCCCTACAAGGCAGATTTTCTGAAGTCAAGTTCTGTTATGGGATTTGAATTTCCTTCCCCACATATAATCCTAAACTGATTTTTAGCCTTGGATGTTGTTTTTTCTCAGTTTCTAATTGCCTTTCTGGATAACAGTCAAATAAGTTAAGGTCAGGCCTGAATTCCTTGAGAACTAGGAAATCTCAAAGGTATGCCATCAGTAATATTTCTTTTTTTATGTCTCTTTCCTGCACCTTGCAAAACAAATTCTATTTGTAGGGGTGAGCTAAGGATATTTTTCAAATAATGGAACATTTGTGGTAGAAAAAAATACAATATTTACTATTTGAACTCATCTTCCATTTATTTGAAGGGAGCATGGGAATGTTACATTCAGAGGTGTGTAATGCAAAAACCCCTGCTTTTTAATTGCTTCAGCTACAGACCCAGATTCCCCTGAAACTGGGTTGTAGGGACGCTAGTGTGTAAGCAAGGCATTCTGCCAGGGATCACATATCTCCTCTTTAAAACTAGAGAGGAAAAAAACCCATAAAATGTCATGAATAAATACAGCTGCTCTGGCATGCTGCATGAAAGTTAAATGGTCTTTATTAACACAGTTATCCAAATAAGTCAAAATCTCTCAGTATTTCTATCATCTCCTCCCTGCTCTCTCCCTACTCTTTTATCATATTAAAACAAATTTCTAAGATTTCTTGCTGCTTCCTGCTGCAAAGTGAACTGTCCCAGGGAAAAAGGGTGAGCTTCCAGAGGCTCTGCTACTCACATTTCCCCTCTTCTGTCAGCCTTTCCACTCTGTGGCTGTCATATTGTTCATTTTCCCTTCATGAGAGGTGGCAGCGTGGCCTGAGGAAGAGCAAGAAAGATTCAGAGCAGAGAAGTTATTTCTCCCCATCAATTCTGATATGCTTGGGGTAGCCAGTCAAAGAAACTGAATATAATAGAGAAAGTCTGTCCTTTCCTCATTAGCCTTCCTGTAAGAGCTCTACTTCTACACATAATCAGAATAACATTCAGGGGGGAAAAAAAGTCTTCAAATATGAGCAAAATTACATCACAAATGGCATTAAAATTCAGCAGATTTAAGTGACAGATGGAAGGGCTTCTCTCTCCCATGAGAAGTACCCTATGTGTAATGCTATAGGGAATAGTATTTGCCATCAAATTACGAACTCCTGGAGAGCAGAGACACATTCATTCATATTTATATTCCTTCAGTGATTGACACACCTACAGATTAGTTCAGCAAACTATGTCACATGAATTTGATTCTTAATAATAATAACATATCAGGCATTGAAAAACATTAAATAAGAGTTATCTTCCAGGTGGTAGAACTAAGGTGATTTTTATTTCTGATTTTGCCTTTTCCATATGCTCCTGATTTTCTCTAATGAACGTGGGGATATTTAGTCAGAAAGTTATTAAAAATAAAATTTTGAAAGTTATTAAAAATAAAATTTCTGGAATTGGAAGGGACAAGAGAAATTTAGCTCAATACTCTTATTCCTTGTAGAAATTGAAGCTCAGAGAAGCTAAATGACATATCCAAAGCCACACAGCTTGTTGGTTAAAAAGTTGAAATAAAACCAGTCATTAATGTTTCTCAGCCCAGTATCTTTTCTTCCACCATACCCTTTGCCTTTCCATAAAAGACATTGTTTTGGCGAGACTCTATCTAATGTTTTTAAAAGCCTCTAATCCAATCTAAAAGCAAACTGTGCCATCCACTGAGCTTACTCCCACAGAAGACATCATTTTAGAAAGTACAAAGCAGAGTACGGTTTAAAAGTCATTAACACAGCCTCTGCTCTTGTTACAGGAAAACACTTCATCACTCCTTGATGACAGATGACCTCAAAACAGCTTCTGAAAAGATTAACATCTGTGAGCAGCTGAATAGTGACAAAGAAAGGAAGGTTTACCCATTAATTTGTTTCTTAAGTAGTAAGGCTCAAGAGATGTTTGCTGGGGGCTCCTCCTCCACCAACCTTTTATTGGTGTGCAAACTTTAAACTTTTTATTACAAAATTTTCAAACATGCAAAAGAGAGAGAACATTAAAATGAATTTCCACGTAACCATCATCCAGCTTTAATATTCATTCATTTAAGGTTATACTCCCAGCCACTCTCCACCTCTCCAGGCAAAATTTCCAAGTCAACACCCCCAATATCATATTTCATTCATAAATACTTCAGAATATATATATAAAGATAAGGACTACTGCTTTAAATATAACATAATAGTATTACACCTAAGAAATTTACAGTATATCCTTAATATAACCAAATATTCCATTTGTGTTCTAACTTCCTCGATTACCTTGCAAAATATTTTACATCTGATTTAATATATCATGAACTGTGCTTATCTCAGTTAACCCTTAGAATGACACCTAAGGGAGATGACATTATCCTCATTTTGCTGGTAAAAACGAGGCACAGAGAGGGGAAGTAACTTGTTCAAAGTTGCCCAGCAGCAAGTGGCAGTGTTAGGATTTGAACCCAGGTCTACCTAACTGCAGTCTGAGCACTTAACTGCTATACTGTGCCACCAGTCCACCATCTCCTTTTGACATGTCCTCTGGTTCCAAACTACAGGCACAGTTAAAAGTCTTCCTGAAGTTGGCTTATGTTGTAGTGGGGTGGGTGGTAGATGGAAAAGAAAAAAGTAATTCTACTCCACAAGGTCTGGAGGAGTCCTTGGGGCAGGCTGGGACCCAGACAACAACTACAGAAGTGCCTTCAAATACACCAGCTCCTCCAGACCTCACCTGGGGCCATGGTTATTAAGGCCTGTCCTGGAAAGTCCCACTAGCCAAAGCCTTCACGGGGGGCCCCTGGAACAGCCTGGCTCCCATTTGGTCAGAATATCCCAGATCCCACTGGGAAGAAGGTGGCTTATGAGAGAGTTCCTGCTAGAAATAGAGAGCAAACTCAAATTGCGTGATTTGAGGTGAGATTAATGAAGTGTTGTCTACAGAGGCTTGGCCAGGGTATAGGGACACCTCAAGAGGAAAAGACAGCACCCAGGACTCAGAACCATGCGGATGGACAGCCAGCAGGACAGGCTGAAGAAGGGAATGTTTACGGACCCTGGAAGGAGACAGTAATGAGAGAATCTCCTTGACAGGAGCTGAAACTGTGTTCCAGGGACTCAGGAGCCAGGGACAACTTCAGGAGGAAAGTGACCCCCAGATCACTCTTCTCCTCCAACCACTCTCACTGGCCTCCCCACTGGCTGAAGACAATCAGAAACGAGAAGGTAGGGAGCCTCGTAACCAGCTTACACAGCTGACCTCCCGGGGCTCAGAGAGGAGGAGAAGGGGGATCTGGAGCAGCCAGAGGGAGCCAGCTGGCACACAGGGGCTCACGGCCACCTTCCTGACAGTACTGAGCAACTCTGAAGTGGGCAGGTATTTGGCAATGCCAAGGACTCCAGTCTCCAAACGCTCCAACAGGTAGCCCTCTCTCCACAGCTACCTCTGACTCCGTGGCAGCTCACGGCAGATCAGTGTGATCTGAGCGTGCCCCACCTCAGTCCACCATCTTCCAACAGTTTCTATCTCCTTCAGAATAAAATCCTAAGCCCTAACATGGCCTAGACATGTTATGATCTGGTTCCTGCCTACCTCTCTAAACTTATTGCCTTATTACAGGTGTAAACACAGGTATTTACTGAATGAATTAATGTACATGTGCAAAAATGGAAAGGACAGCTTTGTTTCAGCTGCGCTCCTCTCCTGAGCTCTCTCATCCCAGGGCCGCAAGGCACTTGCCACGCCCCTCAGCCAAGCCACATTTTTATTACATCTCTTTTTATGAATTTTCACAACTAAAAAGGTAATTCATGATCACTGTAGAAAATGTGGGAATCCACAAAGAACAAAACTTTGAAGATTAAAATAATTCAGTTAGCCACTGTCAATATTGTTTTTATGCATATACTTATTACATAAAGTGAGAATACTATTCTTATTGTTTTGTGATCTACTCTTTTCATTTAATAATGTAGCATTAACATTCCATAGGTGACTCAATGCTCTTCTGAAACACATTGTTTCGAGACCGCGTTGTATTCCACTGTCTGCCCAGACAAGGTCGTCCCCGAAGACCCTATTGCAGGGTGTTTTCCTTTTTTGGCTATCATAAAAAACAATCAACTTTCTTACACATCTATGTACATTTCCATTATTGTACACTCCAGATTCCTTGAAATTGCTTGCCAAATGGAAATATAAATTAGAGCCTATGTAAGTATTACTAAATGGCTCTCCAGAACAACTGTACCACTAATACTTCTGGCACCAATACTTTTGAGAATGTTCATCCCCTTTTTTCTTTACCAGCACTGGTGTTAATGTTTTTAATGTATATATAACACCATGTTATAACCGTTAGTTGTCTATCTTTATTAGATCATGGTTTTCTTGAGAATACGCCTCTTCTGTTTACTTCTGGTATGTAGCAGGCACTTGTAGATGGAGAGGTGGGTGGATGGAGGGATTAGATAGGTGAATTTTTGTCAAGGGGTACCAGTAAAGACACTGAGCCACATAAACAAGGCATCTTCTTCCAGCTTGTAGGACTCTCCTGACCATCTGTGTGTTTACCATGGGGACAGTCCCTCCTTCCTGATTAATTTCTGCTAGGCACACATTGCTTTTGGTTCTGGCACATTAGGCTTGCATCCCACTAGATCTAGCTCTCCCTCCCATTTGGCTTCAGCAGAAGAAGTATTAAAGTTACAAATTTTGGGCTTACACGATGTTTACTGTCTCAAATACAACTAATCAATGTTTTAACAGCAGAATAACAAGTCCCAGATTTCCCTTAGCAAAGCAAAACTGAAAGTAAACTCCACACTGGAGCGCTCCCCAGCATCCAACCTACCAATTGGAAAGATACCACCGCCAAGGGCTGAATCTGACCCAGAATCTGTGTTAAAGAGACATTTAACCCAATGATGCCATCCTGGAGGGCCACCTGGTACCCATTCACCCATGTGTATAACCTAACTTGTCAGTCCTCAGGAATCCCAAAGGGTAGGACCAGGGTCTTGTTTGTTGATATAGCCCCTGTGCCCAGCATTGTCTGACATATGGTAAATACCTATTAAATGTCTACTGAATAAACAGACCAAAGAGAGTGAGTATGGGGATGAAAAAGATTCATGGAATCTCAGTTACACTGAGTGAGCAGCTATATAGCTTGTAAATTCTGGAGCCCAGATTTGGACCGAGGGTCACTCCATTCACATTCCCTGTTCAATGCTGCCTTTCAACATTAGAGAAAAATGTAAAATTCCCCTCAAATATGAGAATTTGTGTTGCAATAAGTAATTTAAATCATAGTTTCAAAAGTAAATTATCTTGAATAATCAACTATATTTCAGATATTGTGAATAGGTTCTCTCAGCAACATTTCCTAACTTCTAAATGGCCACTATATGCTAAAAAGATGTGGAAAAGAGAACAATTATCGTTAAAAAATCAGCAGTTAATCATAAGTTTCTTGGACTAGAAAGGAAGAGAGCAAAATGAACAAGACTCTCCAATTGTTTTACTGAAGAATAGTTGATATACAATGCTATATTTGTTTCAAGTATACAACACAGTAGTTCAACAGTTACATTATTAAGTCCTCACCCCAACTGTCAGTATCAGAAGATGTTGCAAAACCACTGGCTATATTCTCCATGCCACACTACCATCCCCATAACCAATTTATGACTGAGAACTTTTGTTCCCCTTTATCCTCCTCAACCTCCCCACCCACACACCCCAACCCCTCCCACATGGTAACCATCAGTTACTTCTCAGTGTCTACATGAGTCTACTGCTATTTTGTTTTGCTTTGTTTTTAGATTCCACAGATAAGTGAAATCATATGGTACTTGTCTTTTCCTGCCTGGCTTATTTCACTGAGCATAATACCCTCTAGCTCCATCCATGCTGTTGCAAGTGGCAGGATTTCTTTTTTTTTGTAGCTGAATAATATTCCATCGTGCATATGTGCCACATCTTCTTTATCCATTCATCTGTTGATGGACACTTAGGGTACTTCCATATCTGGGCTATTGTAAATAATGCAGCAATAAACATAGGGGTGCATTTATCTTTTTGAATCAAGGATTTTGTTTTCTTCAGGTAAATGCCTAGAAGTAGAATTACTGGGTTGTATGGCATTTCTGTTTTTAGTTTTTGAGGAACCTCCATACTGCTTTCCACAGTGGGAGTACCAATTTAGGCTCTCCAATCTGCATTTGTTTTTTAGTATGTACCCTCTTTTTCTAGAGACAGCTGTTAATCATTTTAATGACATTAAGTGCCAACAACCACTTATGGACAAATGCAGCAGAGGAAGCTGTATAAATTAATCATTCATTTATTTGGTGTTAGGCACCATGCAAACAATGACAGCAGGTTCCTCTCTGCCCTCATGAAGCTTACTGTGTCCACAGGGCAGATCCATAAGCAATCTACCACAGTACCACATGGTAAGAGCATAACACATGGAATGCCCATAGGGTTATAGGAAGTTCTTCACCAGGTTTCCCAAGCAGCTGAGAAGTCGTGGCAATAAGAGAAAAGAATGGACTGAGAAAAAGTAAGAGGAACCATGAAGTACGTTATTGAGAATGTATTACTAGCAGCTACCCATTTATTGAGTGTCCTACTATGAACCAGGTACCCCGAACAACTCACTGAGATAGAATCTATTATTATCCCCATCTTAAGAAGAAACTGAAGCTTAGATAGTTTAAATAATTTATCCAGCTAGTAAGTTCCTAAACATGAAGAAAACAAACTGGAAGATGTGAAAAGTATATATAACAATCATTGCCCCAAATATCACTTGATGTATATCTATATCCATTACCCCTTGCTATATAACAAGTTATTTCCAAAAACTTAGTGGCTTAAGACAACAAACATTTATTATCTCACCGTTTCTGTGGATCAAGAACTCAGGAGCAGCGTAGCTGGGTTATTCTAGCTCAGGATCTCTCAAGAGTCTGCAGCCTAGGTGCCAACTGGGGCTGTGGTCACCTGAAGGCTTGACTGGTGCTGGAAGATCTACTTCCAAGAAGACTCACTCACATGGCTGTTGGCAGGAAGCTTCCATTTCCTTGCCACATGGGCCTCTCCTAGGCTGAGCATCTGCATGATATGGTAGTTGGCTTCCTCTAGAACTAATAATCCAAAAGAACACAAAATAGAAGCCACAATACCCTTTAATGACCTGTTCTCCACAGGCTAACACCATCTCTTCCCCAACTCCTATTAATTAGAAATGAGTCATTACACACAGCCCACATTCAAGGGGAATTAAATTCATCTCCATCTTTTACATGAAGGAGAATTTGTGGACATATTTTAAAACCATCACTATACCTAAGAATTAGCTGATTGTGAGGACCCTCTCTAGAGAGAAAGGTTCGCCCTCCCAAAAAGAGGTGAGTTGCAAATAAACTAGATCCCATGTGTTAGGGAAAGAAGATGG
Organism: Smutsia gigantea; assembly: GCA_032199065.1. NCBI lineage: Eukaryota > Metazoa > Chordata > Mammalia > Pholidota > Manidae > Smutsia > Smutsia gigantea. The sequence goes on along the minus strand of JAVSCE010006815.1, from coordinate 78,378 downwards.
CACCTAGAAGGCCAGGCCAAGGGCTAGGAGGTTGCTCACATCTATTACGGGCTGAAGTATAATAATTTTAGAGGGAGGGGTTTGGAACTAAGAAAAATTCTTTGTTTTAGAGAACCATGCAGTTAAAAAATACTACTTCCCTGTTTTTAATTTCTTTTGGTTTCCCTGCTATTGATCAAAAGTTCTTTGGAAAATGCCAATTCACTTCTTAGATATTCCAAAGGGTTTTGGAGTTGGAAAGAGAGGGGGGAATTGGGATCTCCAGTGGACCAGAGGAGGGGAGTGGCAGCAGGGATTCCTCCCAAAGACAGGGGAGACCAAGAGGGGAGAGAAGGAAGAAGGCGGTACAGTCCCCTTGGAAAGCTGCTCCCCACAAGATTCTCCTTCAGGGCTTTCCTTGGCATGCCTCAGACCTCTGAACACCCTGAGCTCTGTCCAAAAGAGGGAGGCCCCTCCTTTCACAGCACAAACTGAGTGAAAACGAACCTCTTAGCACAGAAAGCTGAATGTTCAAAATCAATTTACATAACTTCACCAATGCAAAATACAAACCATGAAATGGTCTTAAGATGCTGCAGACACAGTGAAATAAGCCAGGTGGAGAAAGACAAATACCATATGATTTCACTTACTTGTGAAATATAAAAACAAAGCAAAACAGAAGGAACAGGGCAGCACTAGACTCACAGACACTGAGAAGTGACTAGTGGTTCCCAAGGGGGAGGGAGAGGATGGGGGTGGGGGGAGGGGACTGCTGGACCACTGTGAGGTACATTTGATAAAATAAAATAAAAAAAGACACTGCAGGCAGCATTTGCACTGTGGAGTTAAAGAAAAATAGAAGATACAAAGCTGACAGACAGCCTAGCATTGTGGTTCAATAGATGCCACTGCAGTTGGGCCTGGGTTCAGTTTCTACTGCCACCTCTTACTAGCTGTGACATGGTGCAGGAAAGTTCATCTTTCTCAGATTGGCTTCCTTTTTGGAAATACTAGTAATTTCCTCACAGGGCCGTGAGAGGTTAATGAGAACTCTAAAAGCTCAGTGAATGTCAGTTATTATTAACACATGACAGGGGCTAAGAAGTGAAGTTGACCTTTAGGAATAAAAATGGGGAATATTTGCTCATTTTCTGAATCTTACTGTATGGTTTATGAGAAATTCTCTCAACCATGGCTCAGAGAACAGATGGTGATCCCTCCTTCGGCTCCCTGACCTCCCACCTCTTTGCACTCCAGGGCAAGGGGAGGCCCCCACCGAGCTGGCACAGAAAAACACAGGCATAGCTGTCAACTGAACACCAGCAGCCCTTCTGCACCCAGTAGGTCCTGGGAAAGAGCCAGAGCAGTGACCTCCGTGGCTCTGTCATTCCCATCTTTCTGAGACCTCATGTTTCTTTGGTACAGCAACAGCCCTACCAGGAATTAGGTACCCAGGTGGCACTGCGGGCCTCCTGGAATTCTAGGGAAAGGGACTCTGGGATGTACAGGTTGGTGAGGACCACTCTGGAGAGAAGGGAGGGAAATCATCCCCACAGGACTATATTATCAACTAAGCTTCATATCACAAGCCACAGAGCAATAAAAGCTCAGGACCAGCACGGCCATGTACTTATGTCCAGTGTCACAGGTCTAAGGACTTTCTGAAGAGGAAAACATTCACATAAATAGTTTAAGGCACATAAAAAGCTGATGATAGAGAAATGGATCAAGGACCTGAATGTAAGTCATGAAACCATAAAACTCTTAGAAGACAACATAGGCAAAAATCTCCTGAATATAAGCATGAGTGACTTCTTCCTGAACGCATCTCCTCGAGCAAGGGAAACAAAAGCAAAAATGAACTCATGGGACTACATCAAACTAAAAAGTTTCTGTACAGCAAAGGACACCATCAACAGAACAAAAAGGCATCCTACAGTATGGGAGAATATATTTGTAAATGACATATTGGACAAGGGGTTAACAACCAAAATATATAAGGAACTTACACACCTCTACACCCAAAAAGCAAGTAACCCGATTAAAAAATGGGCAGAGGATATGAAGAGACAGTTCTCCAAAGGAGAAATTCAGATGGCCAACAGACACATGAAAAGATGCTCCACATCACTAATCATCAGGGAAATGCAAATTAAAACCACAATAAGATATCACCTCACACCAGTTACGATGGCCACCATCCAAAAGACTAAGAACAACAAATGCTGGCGAGGATGCAGAGAAAGGGGAACCCTCCTACACTGCTGGTGGGAATGTAAGCTAGTTCAACCATTGTGGAAAGCAATATGGAGGTTCCTCAAAAAACTAAAAATACAAATACCACTTGACCCGGGAATCCCACTCCTTGGAATTTACCCAAAGAATACAACTTCTCAGATCAGAAAGCCATGTGCACCCCTATGTTTATTGCTGCACTTTTTACAATAGCCAAGATATGGAAGCAAGCTAAGTGTCCATCAGTAGATGAATGGATAAAGAAGATGTGGTACATATATACAATGGAATACTATTCAGCCATAAGAAGGAAACAAATCCTGACATTTGCAGCAACATGGATGGAGCTGGAGGATATTATGCTCAGTGAAATAAGCCAAGTGGAGAAAGACAAGTGCCAAATGATTTCCCTCATTTGTGGAGTATAACAACAAAGCAAAACTGAAGGAACAAAATAGTAGCAGACTCAGAGACTCCAAGAAGGAACTAGTGGTTACGAAAGGGGAGGGGTGTGGAAGGGTGGGTGGGGAGGGTGGGAGAAGGGGATTGTGGGGTATTATGTTTAGTACACATGGTGTGGGGAATCACGGGGAAAACAGTGTAGCACAGAGAAGGCAAACAGTGAATCTGTCATCTTACTACACTGATGGACAGTGACTGAATTGGGGTATGAGTGGGGACTTGATAATATGGGTAAATGTAGGAACCACATTGTTTTTGAATATGAAACCTTCGTAAGAGTGTATATCAATAATACATTAATAAAAAAAATAATAAAACAAACAAAAAAAGCTGATGAAAGAATAATTCTCATTTCCCACATTACATGACCAAAGCCCGTAAGTTAGAGGAGCACACGGGCCTCTCCTTCCCATTTTGCAGTGGAGAAGGCGATGAGATACTGCCCACAGTCGGCTGGACACTGAGGTCAGAGACAGGCCAATGTTCCCCATCCAGAGCTAGTCCTTTAATGGGCTCTAAATCTCACCAAGGAAATGCTCCTTGATGTTCCTAAATATCTTGCCAGCCAAACAAGTAACTTTAGGCCCATGCGACTTAACCCAGTTAATAACTAAAGCAGTTCCTAAAAGCAGGCAAGCCCAACTTTATTAAGGGTCCAACAGGCAAATATAAAACCTTCATAAACTATTCATGCCTCTCTGGAGCTTAACTGGGACTTCCAGAGAACAATGCAAGTGACTCTGCACTTAGTTATAAACTCTGCAAAGGAAATCAATTTATTCTGAATTCTTGGAGGAAGAATAGTGTTGCTATTTACTTTTAAAAACAAAACCACTAAGCATCTTAAGCCTGTCTCTTAGTCTAAGAAAATTGTTGTTGTTATGACAGGGTAATACCTGGCTCTAACACCTGCCTTCACTAGACACATTGCCAGACACACGTGTGTGGGGGAACCTCAGATGCATCCTCCAGGGAGTCAGAGAAGATGTGGCCACACACCCACACACCCTGATTCTAGGTAGTGAGTTTCTGGTTTTTGCTGAGCTATGTTTAAAGCTCTCTGTGTAATACTTTCCTCAGCCTCAATAATAATAATAAAAACAACGATAATAATAATCAATGTTTACTGAGCCCTTACCATATGCCAGGCACTGTTCTAAGTCTTTAATGTGTATTATTGCTTTCAAAAATTTTTACAACCTCCCTGAAGAGTAGATATCATCCCATATTTTACAAAGGCAGAAACTGAGGCACAGAGAAGATAAATAAGGAAGCTCCTGAGGTCCTACCACTGAGGAGCTGGGATCCAAACCCATAGTCCAGCCCAGGATAGGTACACTTGCCGCTGTGTCGTTCACATGTGCTTGCTGCATTCTATAATGTTTTTCTGGCTTTTCGCATGACATTGCAGGATGAACCCTTCTCCTTTCCCTTGGTGTCCTAGCAAAACACCAGTTTGTCACTAGATGGCGAACATCTAATACTTGCTGCTCCATGTCCACACCACAGCCGGAGAGGACTGTTATTCCCTGCTTTCTGTTTTTTCCAACTTAACATTGAGTCTCTTATTTCTTTCTCTACATGCTATATTCTAGTGAAGATTAACACTTCATTTCCCTTCAAAAGCAGAATAAAATAATGGAATATTGATTTTGAAGACAAGGAAACAGATTTTAGTTGTCCTTCCACTAGTTCTAGATGAAGGACGTTGGGCAAGTTATTTCACATCTCTTGAGTCTGATTCCTTGCTCATAAAATGTGAGAAACCACATTTACCTTCTAATATCATTATGAGAAATAAAGGCCATAAGTACATTAAGCACCTATTATATGCAATAAAGAATAACTCCCTAAAGCTCTTTCCTGTTCTAACAGTCTATAACTAGTTAGCTTTATTGTTTGGGCGGTTATATATCTTCAAGGAAGAAAAAGCTTAGGCTTGCTGGCTTGTTTCATCCTAAAGCATGTCTCTTGGGGTGGAAAATCAACAAACCACTACTGATTATCTACCAGCTGCACAGACCCGTTCTAAGGCCTGGGACTTATATTGAGCAATAAAATGCACGTGCATGGAAAGATAACCAACCATCCCAAGAAGTAAACAACTGAACAGGACACTTACAGGAGAAGACACTTCCCACCCAGCCCTGTGTGAGGATAAATGAGAGAAATTTTTATGAAAGGGCAGAAAAGATGGGGGAAAAAATTTCCAGGAAGGGCTCAGAGTGAGAGAGCAGTGAGGTCTGGGTATAAAGATGGAAAGTTACCAAATATATCCAGTCAATAGTGAGACAGTTGTCTAAGCAGCAGAGTTCATGGCAGAAAGTCAGGATTAAATAGATAATTGACACATTATTGCTACATTTTGCTTTACCATTTACCAAGTGCGTTACATATGTGACCCTACTTAATTCTTACGAGGGCTATGCTAATCCACGAATATCTCAATTTTGCAGTTGAGGAAACACACTCAGAGAGATTCAAATTCACATTTGAGCCTCAAAATAATTCTGAGAGATGGGTAGGACAGGCATTATCTCCTTTTCAGGAAAAGGTAAATTAAGGCTCAGAGAGCACAGTGCTCTACCCAAGCAGTTCTCAACAATAAACCACACTCTTTTTATAATTAATACTTATAAATGCCACGTTTGAACCGGAAATGAAAATAAAACTCATAAATAATATAATACCCATAACTATAACAACTAAAACTGCCCCCACAAATATCCAGAATGTTACCCTAGGGGACGAGATGCCCTAGGCTAAGACCGACCCAAAGTCAAAGGCAGAGCCAGGTATCAAGTTAGTTCTTTGGACTTTCGGAGCAAGGCTCTTCCTCCTTGAAAACTTATCAGGCAGACAGGCTGACAGTTCCTGCCCTTCTAACTTTGGCCATGAGTATGGGGAAGAGGGTGACAATTACATCAGTCGCATCCACACACATCCTCAGTTCTTCAATCTCTAAACTCGTCTTGCTGAAATAGAAATGCAACTTTTGTATCCTACTCTGTTAAGGTAAATATTCCACATCTTTGTTGTAACAACAACCAAAATGAACAGCTTTTTTGAGAAATTACATAATACTGCAAAACTTACCCATTCAAAATATATAATTTGATGGGTTTTAGTAAATTAGTATACTGTAACCATTCCCATAATCTAATTTTAGAACATTTCATCACCCTAAAATGAAATCTTATACATTTGGTAGTCACTCCCCATTCTGCCTTGCCACCTGCCCTCTCCTCTCACCCTAGGTAACTATCAATCTACTTTCTGTCTGTATGCATTTGCCTATTCTGGGCATTTCATATACATGGAATCATACAATATGTGGTCTTTTGTGACTGGCTTCTACTAAACATAATGTTTCTGAGGTTCATACATGTTACAGAGTTATCAGTACCTCATTTTTTATTGCCAAATAATCCATTATATGTATATGCCTCATTTTGTTCATCCATTTGCCAGATGAAGGTTTGGGTTGCTTCCAGTTTTTAGCTGTTATGTATAATGTTGCTCTGAACATTTTTGTACAAATTTTTGTGTGGACTCTTCTCCTGAATATATACCTAGCAATGGAATTGCCAGGTCATAAGGTAACTTTATGTTTAGGATTTTGAGGAAGTGCCAAACTGTATTCTAAAGAGGCTGAATACCATTTTGCCCTACCACTAACAGATTAGACTCCCGAATTCTTCATGTCCTCACCAACACTTGTTATGTATCTTTTTTATTATAGTCATCCTAGTTGATGTGAAGTGGTATCTCACATGGTTTTGATTTGCATGTCCATGATAACTAATGATGTTGAGCATTTTTTTGCACATACTAATTGACCATTTTTATATCTTCTTTGGAGAAATACCCATCCAAGTCCTTTGTCCATTTTTTAACCAGGTTACTTGGGTGGTTTTGTTGTTACTGTTGAGTTGTAAGAGTTCTTCATATATTCTGGATACAAGTCACTTAGATGTATGATTTGCAAATATTTCCTCCCCCTTGATGAGTTGTCTTTTACTTTCTTTTTTTATTGAAGTATAATTGATATACAATATTACATTTTTTCAAGTATACAACACAGTGGTCACCAGTCACACACATTAAAACCTCACCCCCACTAGTGCAGTTATTATCTGTCAACATAGAAAGATGATACAACATGGACAGATCTAGAGGGTACTATGCTCAGTAAAATAGGCCAAGTGGAGAAAGACAAATACCAGATGATTTCACTTTTTTGTGGAATATAAAAACAAAGCAAAACAGAAAGAACAAAACAGCAGTAGACTCATAGACACTGAGAAGTTAGAAGGGCAGGAACTGTCGGCCTGTCTGCCTGATAAGTTTTCAAGGAGAAAGAGCCTTGCTCCGAAAGTCCAAAGAACTAAGTTGATACTTGGCTCTGAATTTGACTTTGGGTCGGTCCTAGCCTAGGGCATCTCGTCCCCTAGGGTAGCACTCTGGATATTTGTGGGGGCAGTTTTAGTTGTTATAGTTATGGGTACTATATTATTTATGAGTTTTATTTTCATTTCCGGTTCAAAGGTGGCATTATAAGTATTAATTATAAAAAGAGTGTGGTTTATTGTTGAGAACCACTTGGTTACCAAGGGAGAGGGGTTGGGGCAGATGGTGGGTGAGGGTGAGGGGGATAAAGGGGCACAAACATTCGCAATCACAATATAAGTTGGTCACAGGGATGGTAGTACAGCATGGAGAATATAGCCAATAATTCTGTAACATCTTTCTACATTGATAATAGCAGCACTGGAGGGGGTGAGGATTTAATAGTATGGGTAACTGTTGAACCAGTGTACATTTGAAACCAATATAACATTGTATATCAACAATAATAAAAAAAAAGGAAGATGCTATGGAACCATTGGCTATATTCTCCATGCTGCACTATCATCCCTGTCACCAAATTATGTTATTGAGAATTTTTGTGCCCTTTATCCCACTTACCCTCCCCGGCCACCTGTCCCAATCCCTCCCCCTTGGTAACCACTAATCACATCTCAGTGTTTGTGAGTCTACTGCTATTTTCCTCATTTTGTTTTGCTTTGTTTTTATATTCCACAAATATGTGAAATCATATGGTATCTGTCTTTCTTCACCTGGCTTATTTCACTTAGCACAATACCCTCTAGGTCTGCCCATGTTGTTGCAAATGGTGGGATTTCTTTCTTTTTTATGGCTGAATAATATTCTGTTGTGTATATGTACCACCTCTTCTTTATCCAGTCATCTACTGATGGACACTTTGCTTGTTTACAATATCTTGGCGATTGTAAATAATGCAGCAATAATCATAGGGGTGCATATATCTTTCCAAATCAGGGATTCTGTTTTCTTCAGGTAAATTCCTAGAAGTGGAATTAGTGGTTGCATGTATTTCGACTTTTAGTTTTTTGAGAAACCTCCATACTGCTTTCCACAGTGGCTGCACCACCAACCATGTAGGAGGGTTCCATTTTCTCCACATCCTCACCCATACTTGTTATTTCTTGTCTTTTGTAGAGTGGCCACTCTAACTGGTGTCAGGTAGTATCTCACAGTAGTTTTGATTTGCATTTCCCTGATGACTAGTGATGTGGAGCATCTCTTCATATGCCTATTGATCACCTTATTTCTTCTCTGGAGAATGTTCAGGTCCTCCACCTATTTTTTAATAGGGTTGTTTTTGGTGTTGAGACATATGAGTTCTTTACGTATTTTGGATGTTAACCCCTTATAAGATAAATCATTTACAAATATATTCTCCTATACTGTAGATTGCTTTTTTGTTCTGCTGATGGTGTCCTTTGTTGTACAGAAGAATCTTAGTATGACATAGTCCCACTTATTCATTTTTTATTTTGTTTCCCTTGACTGGGGAGATGTGTTCAGAAAATAATTGCTCATGCTTATATTCAAGAGATTTTTGCCTATCTTTTCTTCTAAGAGTTTTATGGCTCCATGACTTATATTTAGGTCTTTAATCCATTTCAAGTTTACTTTTGTGTATGAGGTTAGAGAGTTATCCAGTTTCATTCTCTTGCATGTAGTGGTCCAGTTTTCCCAACACCATTTATTAAAGAGACTATATTTTCCCCATTGTTTATTCATGGCTACTTTATTATATATTACTTGACAATATATGTGTGGGTTTATTTCTCAGCTCTCTATTCTGTTCCATTGATCTATGGGTCAGTTCTTGTGCTAGTATCATAATGTTTTGTTAACTGTAGCCTTGTAGTACAGCTTGAAGTTAGGGATCATATTTTTTTATCCTTCTTTTTGTTAATGTGGTGTATCACATTGATTGATTTACAAATATTGTACAATCTTTACATCCCTGAAATAAATCCTACTTGGTCGTGATAGATGATGCTTTTGATATATTTTTGAATTTGGTTTGCTAATATTTTGTTGAGTATTTTTGCATCTATGTTCATTAGGGATATTGGTCTGTAATTTTCTTTTTTGGGGGTGTCTTTGCCTGGTTTTGGTATTAAGACTGATGCTGGCCTCATAGAATGAATTTGGAAGTATTCCCTCCTCTTCTACATTTTGGAATACTTTAAGAAGGATGAGTATCAGCTCTTCTTTAAATGTTTGGTAAAATTCAGCTGTGAAGCCCTCTAGAGGTTCCTAAACTTTTGTTTGTTGGGAGTTTTCTGGTTACCAATCCAATTTATTACTGGTAACGGGTCTGTTTAGACTTTCTGTTTCTTCCTGGGTCAGTGTCGGAAGGCTATACTTTTATAGGAATTTAACCACTTATTCTACATTGTCCAGTTTATTGGCATTCTTGATGGTGTTCTTTGAAGCACAAGTTTTTAATTTTGATGATGCTAAATGATATTCAAGTTCCTCTTTATCCTTTAGGTGAAGTGAAATTAAGAGGTGGGTGTATTTGTACACCCATGTTTGAAGCAGCATTTTTCACAACAGCCAAAAGCTGGAAGTAACAAAAGTGTCCATTGACAGATGAATGGGTAAACAAAATGAGGTATGTACATACAATGGAATATTATTCAGCCTGAAAAAGGAAGGAGATTCTGATACATGCAATAACACCATGAACCTTGAAGATATTATGCTAAGTGAAATGAACTAGTCACAAAAGGACAAATACTGCATGATTCTACTTATATGATGAGGTATATGAAGTAGTCAGAGACAGAAAGTAGAATGGTGGGTAAGTAGAAAAGGGCTGAGGAGAGTGGAATGGGGAGTTATTGTTTAATTGAGATAGAGGTTTAGTTCTGGAGGATGAAAAGAGTTCTGGAGATGGATTGTGGTCACAGCTGCACAACAATGTCAATGCCCCTGAACTATATACACTTAGAAAAAATTTAAAAAGATGAGGGCAGCAGTTAGTCCCCTGTCCATGGATTTTGGTTTCATCACCTTGCTCTTTCCTGCCAACTTCTATGGCAATAAGTAAGAAGGGCCCAAAGCACAAAAAGTAAAAGGTTCAAACAATCCAAGAACAAGTAGCCTTCTGAGTTAAATGAGACAGAAAATGTGAAAACAAATTTCTTCTGTTGATCCTCATATTTGAAGAACATCTATATTATGTGGGGTACCATGTTAAGTGTTGGGGAATCAAAAGTACCTAAAATAAGGACCTATTCTGGAGGAATTCCCAAATAGGAATATTTTCAGTTCTGTGAATGGGATTCAACCTAATTCAACCTGTATACTTCCTGAATGAGAATTCTGTAAAGGTTGGATGGAATTACATTGCAATCAGTCTGACTACATCTAGGGAACCTCCAGTTTCTCTCTCCTCTAACACAATGGCACATCTTTCAACTCCATAAAAAGCCAAAATTTAGTCATCCATTAAATATAAAAGAAGGATGATTATGTAATTTGGAACGCAGTTATTTTTATGAGTGAATTAATGCATATGCTTGTTTACGGATGTCTCATTTTTTCCTGAATGCATGTAAAAGACTACTGCAGTGTAATAGTAACAAAGTCTATTCATACTGTGAAATCATTAACATCAGAGCTGACCTGCTGAGAACTAAGAAGAAATACCACATATAACGAACAGCTAAAGTACCTACCAAATCAAGTTCTTGAAAATTAGACACATCTTACTATGGCACAAGACTATACCAGAATAAGAAAAAGTTCTAGCAGAGGAATTAGTTAGAATAATTTATGCCAAAAAGAGCTTTTTAAAAAGTAGTAGAAACATCTTTTGAGATAGCCACAAGAGTTCATAGTAGTAATTCAGCTAATATTTATTAACCATCTAGTATGTGCCAGGCACCATGTTAGGTTCTAAGGATAAGATAAAGAATAAGACTCAACCCTCTCCAAGATCTCAGAGACAAATAAGCAACATGTTCAGCAAGATGTGATAAACACTGTGACAGAAGATGTATAAAGGTGCTATGAGGGATATAAGGTGCTAGGATTATGGAATGGCATGGAGAAATCAAGGAAGTATAGAAACTTAGGGTGTATAGAAACAGCTAGGCCAAGAAGGTAGAGAAAGGGTCAGAGTTCCTGGGAAAAAGAACAACATACGCGAGGGGATGGCTTATCTACACAGGTAAGACATTGGGCTCTGGAGTCAGAAAGATCTAGGATAGAGTCCCATTCTACTATATGTTAGATAAGTGACCCTGCAAGTTAATTAATCTATACCAGCCTCAATTTTCTTATCTGTAAAATGAGAATAGCAATTGTACCTCCTCATACAAGATTAAATGAGATAAACATGTAAGAAAAGCTCAATAAACATAGCTACTATCATCAAGTTTTACCTTATAAAGTGAACAGAAAATTTTTATTGATTATAGTTAGATATACATTAAATGTATATAAATGAAGACATTAATTTAAATCTTTAGCACTGACTGACTGACTAGGGGCTCTAAACTCCAGCCCAGTGTAAAGCTAGGTGGGCTTTATATAGTCACCAGGACTTGAAAAATATAAATAATTCTCTGTTCTGCAGTTTCAAAGAATTTTAAAAAAATTAATCAACAGAGAGCACAAACTTAGTTAAAATGAAATATCATGTATGACTTTAACCAGAACTGACATCAGCTACAAATCTGGCTACTCTGAATTTATCTCCTTTGCCTTCTCTTTATCGCTCAATAAGTAGATCACTGACAGTGTGGAGACTATGAAGCAAAGGAGTAACTATTAACCATTAAAGAACCAACAGGGCAAAGAGGTAAGCAAACTGAACAAAATTATATCACCAGTTCTGGAATAATAACAGTAATTAAAACTGCAATCCTTTAGAAAAAGTTTTCCTCCTCTGAGAAACTTACATGCTCTCTCCTGTCCACACGTGTGAGTGATGGACTGTTTCCCTTTTATCCACGACTGCCAGGAGGCTCCACATAACCAATCAAAAAACCTATTTTAAGACTATGGATAGTATTTTGGCGTTTTCTCTTTTTCCCTTCTGATTTTCAATTTCTAGACCCACTTTACTAGTGTCATTATTATACATGTTGAAAGTCACTTCAAAGTCCTTTTAAGAAGGCACAGGTAACTCAGACTCTCTGGAAACTTTTATATTGCATCAGAAATAACACACAGTCTAGCTTCTCCTACTGAGCTCATCAGAACTATCCAAAGCCCAGAGCTCTCATAACAGGCTCTTCGCCTGGAGCTAATTTGGTATCAAAGGCCATAGTAAACATCATCTTATTCATTGTAGAGCAGACACTGCTTGACTCTGCTGTGCCAGATGACACCTTCATGATGTCCTCAAGGAGGAATTTTGCCTTTAAACACAAACAGTGTGTTTCATCCTAATACAGGGCCTGTGGTTAGAAAGTGATTGCTATCATTTTCTCATCAGAAAAAAAAGATATTGTATTGTAATCCTCCACAGATATTTCAAACCATCTAATGTGTGTCCCCTTAAAGCAGAAAACTAGCTGCCTTTATAAAGACTATAGATTTTTATCGTGCATAGATTATTTTATAAGATAGAGTGCAAGGGGAAAAAAACCAAGAGATTCAATAGATCTCTCTGGTTTTATTTAAAGGAAAAGTATTCTCTTCTCTTTACAAAGACATATTATTGTTCTTTTCCTCTTCATGCCATTGTTTCATGTTGTAAAATCATGTAAGATACAAACAGTCCCAAAGCCTGCAAAACACCAGAAGGTTCTCATGAAAATTAATTCTTCTTGCAGCACATAGGGAGGACTTCTGATACATCATCTGGTGGCACACACAGTAGTTTTTTTCCATAAATATTCAAGCACCCACTATATGCGAGGCACTGGGCAACGGACAGACCCTATCTGCACTTTTCCTGTACACGTCATTTTGGGGATCACAAAGGGTTTTGCCAGAGCTGACTTTCTGCTTGCATGCTGCAGTACGGTTATCCTAATTCTTCAAGGATTTCAGTATTCTTGTACCTCAAGCCCCTTCAGTGTCCCCCGCAACTGGTCTCTTCTCCAGAACCCAGACCTCCTCCACAAACTAACGATTAGCATAGCAGGAATTCCAGGGCCCTGCTCCAGGACTATGGCTCATAGGTCTGTACAGTTGATAAATATTCCCAGAAGCATCCCTGGCTGGGTCCTCCTTCATTCAGGTTTGGTCCAACAGGCCCAATACCACAAAGCATTCACCCACTGCACCTGTTTCTTCCCACCTTCTTGTGTCACCTCTTCCCCTTACCTGACAGAGCAAGCTCGGCAGGAGATCAAAGACTTTCCCTCTTCACCTCTCTCAAGAGGATCAGGGTATCAGTTTTTCCATTTTATTATAATTGAAGATGATTAGCTGAGGCTTTCACCCCTCCCCGCAAGGCAATGTTCAAATGCCCACGTTGTCAATGGCATCAAACAAGAGTATCCTTTCTTTTTATTTTGCAAATGTGGAATCATCACAGATACTCTGCTTAAAGTAAAAATGGTGCTGTGAAGAAAAAGCAACCGTGGGACTAGACAATCCACAATGGGGTATGAAAATGATTAAACCAGTAACTAGAACTTTGCTCCAGCAGAATCCCAAACAAGGGCACTGGGGGGCGAGCATGACAGATGCAAAATCTGAGGACCAGTTCCAGCAATGATTATGCAAAGCACTGGCCTTTCATGCTTTGATGGTAATGCACTCATTTCTCCAACTTCCAGCACACTAAATGCAAGTGCAGTTTATTTACTGATGGCAACTAGACTGAAAGGTAATTGGGAGCTGAAATTAGAAGCTTTGCCTCATTATGATAATCCTCTACCAGAAACATTTGTTGTGTAAAAAAAGCACCATCTTCTGGGCACCTGTTTAAAGGAACAGCCACTAAAGACCTGAAGAGTGCAACCATTAACAGTGCGTTCAGGCCATGAATACTAATAAGCCCATAAAAATAAATAAATCTGCATTTATTTTAAAAATGGTATTTTGATCAAGGACCCAGGATGACTGAATCTCACTTCAGGTAAATAAAATGTGAGAGCAATAAATTAAAAACATGAGACTATTCTGCCCCCCTGATTTCCTCCTAATGCCATTTTTTTTCTACTCTACTTTTCCTTCCCACTCCTTCCTTTCTCTTAGGCACATGGCCAGCATGCCTTGTACAACCTCTTGTAAGAGGCAGGGTGTCCTGAGGAAAGAAGAGACAAAATCCTTCACCCTTTCTTTTCTTCTGCCCCCCTATAGCCTGAACAGCCCGTGGACCTACCCTGGGGGTGGTAATGATGATAGCAACTACCATTATGTATCTACCCTGTTCTGGACATGTTAAAAAAATATTTTAATTCTTACAAGCATAGAATAGGGACTAAATGCTTTTAAAATCATTTTTTTGATTATAAGTAAAAGAAAACAGGGCTAACAGTAGTTTACATAAATAAGGGTCTATTTTCCTTGTGTGATAAGAAATCTGGACAGTTCCTAGGATGCTTAGTGAGCTCAGTGATGGTAGGACATGGGATTGGCATCTCGTGATCTCCCTGGTCTTCCCCCACATAGTTATGAAATCGCTGCAGCAGCTCCAAGCATTGCACCCAAGCACAGCTGCATGCAAGGCAGGAAGCAAGGAGCAGCACGGGCAGAGGTAATCCTCCTCCACTTCCCTCCTACCCAGGAAGGAGATCTCCTAGAAGCACCCTAGCAGACCTCCCCTTACATCTCATGGACCAGAAGGCACTCACATGCCTACCCCTAAGGCTGGGGGCAAGGCCCCTGTTCCTGAGTTTAAGTGACCTCTGCCCTGTTCTGTCAACACAAAATGAAAGAATAAAGGCTTTGGATAAAATAACAAACAGTAGCAGTATCTCTAAGCTACAGATGAGGAGACTGGACCTCAGTGAGGACATGTACCTGCCAAAGGTCACAGCTAGTAAGTGGCAGAGCAGGGGTTCAAAACTGGGAGTCAGGCTGTTTTTCAATCAGAGATCCAATCAGCTCCTACAATGACTCCCTCTTTTTTCTTTCCTTATATATAGATACACATTTATTTTTCCCCTTGAGACAACCATACTAAGCCTATGAATTCAACTGACGACCATGTCCAAATCAGGCAAGTCGAGAGCACCTGAGGCACAGATGTTTCTGCTCTGCAGAAAGCAGCCACATCCTAATTATCCTCTATCAGGGCTGGAAACTCGCTCTCCCCAGGTCACCGGGGGAGGGGCCATCCTGTTAACAGAGCCCCAAGGAATTGCCAGCAACGAGATGTGAGGCAAGCAGAGCCTGACAAACACATCACCCTCAAAAATACAAAAAGGTGAAAGCCTTTTGTAAAACTGAGAAGGCACTTGCCTCCCCCTCAGCCCCAGGTGAGATGGGATTCGCGTGTCCCTGCAGTCAGCCTCTGGAGGCAGCATGGCTGCAGAGGAGGGAGGCGGGATGGAGACACGTGCTGCCCATGCTGGTCTCCTGACCCTTGGTGCTCCGTTGTTCTTGACCTTACAATGGAGATGGCAATGGAATCTATCCCACAGCACTCTTTTGAGGATTAAAAGACCTACTGTACGTTAAGGGCTTAACAAAATGTTGGCTTGGTGAACATCAGTGCATTAGCAGGAGGAGTAGAGGCAATACTGGGGAGAAAGAGGGCAAGCCAGATGCTTGCCTGTAACCACCAGGGTTTTAAAGAGTTAAAGCTACTATCAAACTGCCTCACTATCCTCAGCTCATAGCTCAGAAGTCTGGCTAAGTTCTCCCTAAACTCATTCAACTATGAACAATCACCCCAAAACAACTCACATACAAACAGGTATAAAATTTGATACCATACAATATTTTTCTTTATTTTTATTTTATTCTGTGTATATGTTTTTGTGTATGTCATTCATTTTTTTGTGAAATATCCCAAGGAATCGAGGGAATGTACATAACATGCATGCACATTTTAAATAAAATCATGAAAGATCCATGTACCCATCCCACAGTTTAAGAAATAGAATCAAATCAGTGTCTTTGAAGCCCTTTGTATCCTTCTTCAATTCCAGGGCCTTCCTCTCCACCCATCCTCCCCACTCATCCACCCCGCCCACCCAGCACAGGTAAACACCAATCTGAATTTTGAGTTAATCATTCCTTTGCTTTTCTTTATAGTATCATCATATATATATATATATATATATATATATATATATATATATATATATATATATATATCCCTAAGCAACAAGTCATTTAATTTTGCTTTATTAAACTTCATGTGAATGAAATTATAAAGTAGGTATTCTGCAACTTGCTTTTTCATTCAATATTTTTTAGTTTTATCCATGTGTACACATATTTTATGCTTCATCCATGTTTGCTGCTATATAATAATAATCCACTTCAGGACTATACCACAATCTACTTACCATTCTCCTGTTTATGGATATTTGCCTGTTTCCAGTTAAGGACTCCAAATCTTAAGATAGGCTTACACAGATCCTAAATATTTAGGGTAATGATATAATTTATTGTCCAAACTGAGACACGTTTCAGTGAAAAGGAATGCTATTCATAACTACACCAGAGCAACAAGCGTAAACGAGAGTGTATGTCACCCCACGACCTCAGGATTTCTTAATCACTTCCCTAAAGTAAAGACTGAGACATTTAAATCCAATCCTGCTTGACTAATGGTGAGTTCAAATCCTTAGATGCTGTTAGTGTCCGCATTCGGGGTATGCCAACCTGGAGTAAACAACCCTGAAGGAAAGCCCTCCCAATTATTTCTTGTATCCTGAGAAGAAGAAAAGCAAATTCTTTAAGAGGTAAGACGGAGAAAAAGCACAGCTTCCCAACCTCTGCCATCTCAGACATTCAGTTAATGATCATTGCAAGAAAATTCCAGCAAAGGTAAAATTTTAAAGGCCTTAAAATCCAAGCCCTTTTTCTGAGCCAGGACAGGGCTAAGGGCCTATAGCATCTACTGCCCTCATTTAAAATGAAGCTCACAGAGGTAGAATAATTAGTCTAAGGTTACAATGCACAGAAAGGGCAGAACCACAAACAACATGTCTAAGTGGGTGAACATATAATTTACTACATAAATCAGGACACTTCTGGGAATGAACAGGGGGTGTCGCTAAAAACTGCACCAGGAAAGCCAGTGTAAACTGAGCTGCCCCAGGCACACCAGGACATGGGGTCCCTCCAGTTCCAACTTTCCCATATGTTCTTATAACCTTCCAAGCTCAGATATAAGCAATTTGGAGGACTGGCCAGATTTTGGACACACTCCTTTTGGGTGGAAGTGTACCTCCCTTGACTGATATACATGGCCCCTCACTCCTTCCTCTTCAGGACACCTGAGACATATCCCAGTAGCATCCTTCCATCAGGCACAGCAGGCTGCACAGGATCCTAATTTGCTTCTCTGAGATTCACAATTAAATTAGAGCAACATTCCTCCTCCCCAAGCATCTCCAGAGTTCACATTGCCTTCACGGGGGCAATCATTACCCTGAGCAGCTGTGCCCGTGTTTCCTGACTGGAGGTTCTGAAGCCTTTGCCTGCAGCAGGTCCCTGGAGACCCCCAGCCATGCTCCCTCCTGCACACGCACAGACACACACATCCTATGTATGTGTGTGTTCTCTCTCTCTCTCTCTCTCTCTCTCTCTCACACACACACACACACACACACACATAAAAACAGAGAACTACATAACAGTATCCCTGGAGCCTACAGCAAATGTGTGCCTTTTGCTCTACAAAAGCGTTCACAACCACACTATTCATAGTGGCCCCAAACCAGAAACAACACATATGTCCAACAACAGTAAAATGATGAACGGTGGTCTAGTCATACAACAGGAATGCTCTCCAGGAGTAAAAATGCACAAATCCTGGCTAAACACAATAAGTTAATCTCATAATTGCAATGCTGAGGGAAAGAAGAAAAAGTATATACACTATGATTTCATTTATATAAGGTTCAAGATGGGCAAAACTAATCAAAAAATGAGGATGGTGGTTAGTTCTGCAGAGAAGTTGGGGGATATTGACTGGGAGGAGCCACATATTTGCTTCTGGGGTATTGATAATATTCCACTTCTTCATCTGGACGGTGGTTAGAGGTGGTAACTCTGATAATTCATCAAGCAATACCACTGACAATGTGTGCATTTTTCTGTGTGTATATTACACTTTAAGTAAAAAGGCTTACTTTCCAAAAATCTAGAACTAAAGCCTCTCAAGTACTCTGTTACTTGGACCAAACTTACCTTCACTGTTCAACTATCTGTGTGACCTTGGGCAAGTCACCTACCTTCTTTGTGTCTATTTCTTTCTCTGTAATTGCACATGATTAGAGTTGATGTTGAGAAGTACTTGACATAAATATATGGAGCATGCTTATTTGATGAATTATCAGAGTTACTACCTCTAACCACCATCCAGACGAAGAAGTGGAATATTATGAACACCCCAGAAGCAAACATGTGGCTCCTCCTAGTCAATATCCCCCACCTTCTTTGCAGAACTAACCACCATCCTCATTTTTAATGTTGTAGATTAGTTTTGCTCATCTTGAACCTTATATAAATGGTACACAAGAAAGCACTAAAAATATCGGTTGTTTGAGTTTGTAGTATTCCATTTACACCTGTGCTCCTCATGTCTGGGACTTATTTCTCTATTTATCAGATCCTCTGGACTGGGGGAGGACATACTGAAATGAACAAGTTCACTTATCCCAGCTGTGGGGCTAGAGCAATGAATGGCTAAATCCCTTCTGGAGGACAATCTGGCCAAAGGTACCAAAAGCCCCCAAAATGTTTGCACCCAGTAATTCCATTCTAGGATCTCTGAAATTCATAACCAAACATCAGCCTGAGTGTAAGAACCTGGCTCTCCTTTTAATCCCTCTCCCTTGCCCTGTAGCAAGTTCTTCAAAGTTTACACAAATTTTGTCGGTTTTTCCCACTCCACTATCTTAGCCCAAGGCCTCATCTTCCCTCTTCCCCCCAGTACTACAGTGGCTTCCAAACTGGTTTCTCTCATCACTCTTGCTGACCCTGTCCCCCCAAATCATTACCATGACTACAAGGATCAAAATGGTGATTCCATCCTTGAGGAGGCTGTCCCACCCTTCCCTATTGCTGCCTGCACTCCAGCCAAGCTGGCTGCATTTTAGATTCTTCATTGGTACCCAGCTCTTTCTCCCTCAGGCATCTGCATATGCTGAAGCACTCTCCGTTGCCCATTGTCTTGACTTTTCAGCAACTCCAATCTCAGATCATTCCCTAGTTTTAATCTTATAATGGCATCCCAAAGCCCTAAGGATGCTTTAAGTGTCAAACGATTTTTGTGACTAGCCACAACTAACCAGTCTCGCCTACTACCTCCAGTCTCTCAACGAGACAGATTGCCTATGACTCCTTCAAATGTACCAGCATTCCCTCCATCCCTTGTTATGCATCTTGCTTCATCTGCATGGAAAAATCTTCTTGTGGCTAATTTCTATCACCCTCAGGGTTCAGCCTGAATGTTACCTCCTCAGGAAGCTCCTCTTACCTCCATTAGGTGCACCCTCCATGTGTGCCTACAGCACCAGTAACCATTCCATCACAGCATTTACTATATTCAACTGCAATTGTATTTCTACCTATTTGGTGAACTACATAGAGGCATGGATTACATCCATATTGCACTGAGCAAATGACTTCATCTTAAAAATACAGCTTTTTCCCATGAATGAGCAAACTGAGGTTAAAAAATAGGAAAATAACAGATCTCAGCAGGAAATATTCTAAGAAGTGGTGTTTTCTTCCTAGAAAAATGAAGCAAATCTAGACTTCCATCAATTCCCCTATCCTAAGCAAAGTTTCATGTGTTGTCACTTTTATACTCACTAGCTGGCATAGTAATTATTATTTAACAGCATTTGAATGCCCTGAAGCGATCTAC
Source organism: Smutsia gigantea (assembly GCA_032199065.1). Classification (NCBI taxonomy): domain Eukaryota; kingdom Metazoa; phylum Chordata; class Mammalia; order Pholidota; family Manidae; genus Smutsia; species Smutsia gigantea. The sequence continues at coordinate 58,352 of JAVSCE010006815.1, read as the reverse complement.
AGTATGCACACAAAAGGATCGATAGGTACTAAAAAGACTGAAAAGATGTATGACACAGAATTCATAAAATGGCAGAATATAAAAGAAAAGCACATCAGGAAAACACTAGAGGACATAAGAATAATAAACAAAAACTAAATCTTCCACAATCTGCTTCCCCAAAGGGATAAACAGCTGTTAATCTGATAAAATTGCTTCACGTAAAAGACCCTCAGAATCCCAAAGCCAGAGACCCGGTCTGGGTGTTGGTGTGGATTCAGGAGAGAAGTGAAATAAACAAAGCCGACGCCTTGTGACCCTGTACCTGAAAACCTTATGGAGCCACCATAATGAACTCTGCACTGCCCACATCGACACTCGTTTACATTCAAGAGAAAGACACCTCTATTTCACTTCATATGGACAGCTTTACATTGATCCCAAGTCAGTTCATTTCAGTGCACTGGTCCTGGCTCTCTCCTATGGAGCAAAACATCCCAATCCATCCCCCTGTACATATCAGCCCTAGAAATACTCTGGGATTCAGTATAAGAAAACCCGGGTTTCCATGAGATCTTGGGCAGGTTGTTTAAATACTCTGAAGCTCATTCTTTATCCACAAAATGAAGACCTTTCCCTAGAAATATTGTGTAGTGGAAAGAGCATAGGTTTTTGAGTCAGATACAGATTTAAATGCCTTAATGTGAGACTTCTGGGAAGATGGTGGTGTAAGCAGGGTGGCGGAAATCTCCTCCCAAAACCATATGTATTTATGAAAATACAACAAGTACAACTATTCCAAAAAAAGAGAACCGAAGATACAGGACAGCACATAGCCTGCACCTACACCTCAGAGGACTCGGCACCCCACGAGGCGGATAAGATACAGAGCTGCAACCCGGTGGGACCCGAGCTCTCCCCCACCCCAGCGCACAGGCAGGAGGAGAGGATTCAGAGCTGGGAGGGAGTGGAAGTACACCCCGCGAAATAACCAGCCCCGGTGATCTGCGCCGGGAGCACTGACACACATCGCACGGTGTAGCGGAGATTGGAGAGACAGAGGTGCAGGATCAGAGCAGGGAACACACCTGGGTCCTTGCAGCCGGCTCCTGGGAAGGAGAAAAAAAAAAAAAGAAAAGCACGTGCTTTTTTCAGCAGTCTGAAAGACACAGGAGCCCAGCGGAGGAGCCAGATCGCTGCGGCATACTCAGCCCAGCAGGCTGGGAGTCCTGGGGAGTTTCGGACCCATTAGCAGGCGACTGGGACAGGGTGGCCGCACTTAGACTTCCCAAAGAGATCAACAGCCTCCCATTCGTTCCCACCCTGGTGAGAGCTATAAAGGGCCCTGCAGAGTGGCACAGCCACGGCTGCGGAAGAGTGGAGCAACAGCGCCACCTACAGCATCCCCACAGAATCGACTCCCGGTGGGCGTTTTTCTTTTCTTCTTGTTGTTGTTTTGTTTTGTTTTTTGTTTTCTTTCTCTTTCTTCTTTTTTTATTTCTTTTTTTTCTATTTTAAAAGTCTTAAAGAGCCCAGCTGACATATGTGGCAACTACCAGCAATCGCTTCTATAGCCATGAAAAGACAGAGGAATACGGTGCAGACTAAGATCAACCACACAACCCCAGAGAGGGAGTCTGAAGGGATGGAAATGCACAATCTTCCTGAAAAATAATTCAGAATAAAACTCATAACCATACTGATGGATCTACAGAGAAATGTGCAAGAGCTGAGGGAGGAAGTGAGTGAAGGGAGGAAAGACAATGCAGAAATGAGACAAGTGATTGCCGGGCTTAACAGCAGACTGGATGAGATGCAAGAGACTGTTAATGGGCTAGAAATCAGAGAAAAGGAGTACAGAGAAGCTGAGACAGAGAGAGATAAAAGGATCTCTAGGAATGAAAGAATATTAAGAGATCTGTGTGGCCAATCCAAACAGAACAATATTCACATTATAGGAGTACCAGCGGAAGGAGAGAGAGAAAAAGGGATAGAAAGCGTCTTTGAAGAAATAATTGCTGAAAACTTCCCCATGTTGGGGAACAAAATACTCTCACGGAAGTCCACAGATCTCCCAACACAAGGGACCAAAGGAAGACAACACCAAGACACATAATAATAAAAATGGCAAAGATCAAAGATAAAGACAGAGTATTAAAGGCAGCTAGAGAGAGAAAAAAGATGACCTACAAAGGAAAACCCATCAGACTATCATGAGACTTCTCAACAGAAACCTTACAGGCCAGAAGAGAATGGCATGAAACATTTAACATAATGAAACAAGGGCCTCGAACCAAGAATATTGCATCCAGCACGATTATCATTTAAATATGACGGGGGGTTAAACAATTTCCAGACAAGTGAAAGTTGAGAGAGTTTGCCTCATAAACCACCACTATAGAATATCTTAAACGGACTGCTCTAGAAGGAAGCACCCCTAAGGCTAAAAGGATGTCACCAGGGAAAATAAAATCATAGGAAAGAAAGCAGACCATCCAAATACTAACTAAAGGCAAAGAATAAAGCACCTAGTATATAAAGAATGGAGGAGGAAGAATAGAAGGGAGAGAAATAAAGAAACATCAAACAATGCTTACAATAACTTAACAAGAAAGTTAAGTTAGATTGTTAGATAGTAAAGAAGCAACCCTTGAACCTTTGGTAAACACGAATCTAAAGCCAGCAATGGCAATAAGTACATACCTATCAATAATCACCCTAAATGTAAAAGGACTGAATGCACCAATCAAAAGACACAGAGTAACAGAATGGATAAAAAAGCAAGACCCATCTATATGCTGCTTACAAGACCCTCACTTCAAACCCAAAGATATACACAGACTAAAGTGAAGGGATGGAAAAAGATATTTCATGCAAACAACAAAGAGAAAAAAGCAGGCATTGCAGTACTTGTATCAGAAAAAATAGACTTCAAAACGAAGAAAGTAGCAAGAGATAAAGAAGGACATTACATAATGATAAAGGGGTCAGTCCAACAAGAAGATATAACCATTATAAATATATATGCACCCAACACAGGAGCACCAGCATATGTGAGACAAATACTAACAGAATTAAAGGAGGAAATAGAAAGCAATGCATTTATTTTAGGAGACTTCAACACACCACTCACTCCAAAGGACAGATCAACCAGACAGAAAATAAGTAAAGACACAGAGGCACTGAACAACACACTAGAAAAGATGGACCTAACAGACATCTACAGAACTCTACACCCAAAAGCAACAGGATACACATTCTTCTCAAGTACACATGGAACATTTTCCAGAATAGACCACACACTAGGCCACAAAAAGAACCTCAGTGAATTCAAAAATATTGAAATCCTACCAACCAACTTCTCAGATCACAAACGTATAAAACTAGAAATAAATTTTAGAAAGAAATCAAAAAAAACTCACAAACACATGGAGACGTAACACCATTCTCCTAATTAATCAATGGGTTAACAACCAAATCAAAACAGAAATCAAAGAATATATGGAGACTAATGACAACAACAACACAAAGCCACAACTTCTGTGGGACGCAGCAAAGGCACTCTAAGAGGAAAGTAAACTGCAATCCAGGCCTATTTAAAGAAGGAAGAACATTCCCAAATAAACAGTCTAAAGACACAATTACTGAAATTGGAAAAAGAAGAACAAATGAGGCCCAAAGTCACCAAAACGAGAGACATAATAAAGATCAGAGAAGAAATAAATAAAATTGAGAAGAATAAAACAATGGAAAACAATCAATAAAACCAAGAGCTGGTTCTTTGAAAAAATAAACAAAATAGATAAACCCCTAGCAAGACTCATTAAGAGAAAAAGAGAATCTACACACATAAACAGAATCAGAAATGAGAAAGGAAAAATCACGACGGACCCCACAGAAATACAAAGAATTATAAGAGATTATGAGAATCAATATGCTAACAAGCTGGAAAACCTAGGACAACTTCTTAGAAAAATACAACCTTCCAACACTGACCAAGCAAGAAACAGAAAAACTAAACAGACCAATCACCAGCAACGAAATTGAATCGCTAATCAAAAAACTCCCCAAGACCAAAACCGCAAGACCAGATGGATTCACCTCTGAATTCTACCAGACATATAGAGAAGAAATAACACCCATTCTCCTTGAAGTTTTCCAAAAAATAGAAGAGGAGGGAATACTTCCAAACTCATTCTATGAAGCCAGCATCACTCTAATACCAAAACCGGGCAAAGACCTCACCAAAAAAGAAAATTACAGACCAATATCCCTGATGAACGTAGATGCAAAAATACTCAACAAAATATTAGCAAACCGAATTCAAAAATACATCAAGAGGATCATACACCATGATCAAGTGGGATTCATCCCAGGGATGCAAGGATGGTACAACATTCGAAAATCCATCAACATCATCCACCACATCAACAAAAAGAAGAACAAAAACCACATGATCATCTCCATAGATGCTGAAAAAGCATTTGACAAAATTCAGCATCCATTCCTGATTAAAACTCTCAACAAAATGGGTACAGACGGCAAGTACCTCAACATCATAAAGGCCATATATGACAAACCCACAGCTAACATCATTCTTAACAGCGAGACACGGAAAGCTTTTCACCTAAGATCGGGAACAAGACAGGGATGCTCACTCTCTCCACTGTTATTCAACATATATTGGAGGTCCTAGCCACAGCAATCAGACAAAACAAAGACATACAAGGCATCCAGAGTGGTAAAGAAGAAGTCAAATTGTCACTATTTGCAGATGACATGATACTGTACATAAAAAAACCCTACAGACTCCACTCCAAAACTATTAGAACTAATATCTGAATTCAGCAAAGTTGCAGGATACAAAATTAACACACAGAAATCTGTTGCTTTCCTATACACTAATGATGAACTAACAGAAAGAGAAATCAGAAAAACAATTCCATTCACAATTGCATCAAAAAGAATAAAATACCTAGGAATAAACCTAACGAAGGAAGTGAAAGACCTGTACTCTGAAAACTACAAGACACTCCTAAGAGAAATTAAAGAGGACACTAACAAATGGAAATGCATCCCATGCTCTTGGCTAGGAAGAATAAATATTGTCAAAATGGCTATACTACCTAAAGCAATCTACAGATTCAATGCAATCCCTATCAAACTACCAACAGCTTTCTTCAATGAACTGGAACAAATAATTCTAAAATTCATATGGAACCACAAAAGACCCCGAATAGCCAAATCAATCCTGAGAAGGAGGAATAAAACAGGGGGAATTATGCTCCCTGACTTCAAGCTCTACTACAAAGCCACAGTAATCAAGACAATTTGGTATTGGCACAAAAACAGACCCAGAGACCAGTGGAACAGAACAGAAAATCCAAACATTAACCCAAACATATATAGTCAATTAATATTTGATAAAGGAGCCTTGGATATACAATGGGGAGATGACAGCCTCTTCAGCAGCTGGTGTTGGAAAAACTGGACAGCTACATGTAAGAGAATGAAACTGGATCATTGTCTAACCCCATACACAAAGGTAAACTCAAGGTGGATCAAAGACCTGAATGTAAGAAATGAAACCATAAAACTCTTAGAAAAAAACATAGGCAAAAACCTCTTGGACATAAACATGAGCGACTTCTTCATGAACATATCTCCCCGGGCAAGGGAAACAAAAGCAAAAATGAACAAGTGGGACTTTATCAAGCTGAAAAGCTTCTGTAAAGCAAAGGACACCATCAGTAGAACAAAAAGACATCCTACAGTATGGGAGAATATATTCATAAATGACGTATCCGATAAGGGGTTGACATCCAAAATATATAAAGAACTCATGCACCTTAACAAACAAAAAGCAAATAATCCAATTAAGAAATGGGCAGAGGACATGAATAGACACTTCTCTAAAGAAGAAATTCAGATGGCCAACAGGCACATGAAAAGATGCTCCACATCGCCAATCATCAGAGAAATGCAGATTAAAACCACAATGAGATATCACCTCACACCAGTGAGGATGGCCAACATCCAAAACACAAACAACAACAAATGTTGGCGAGGATGTGGAGAAAAGGGAACCCTCCTACACTGCTGGTGGGACTGCAAATTAGTTCAACCATTGTGGAAAGCAGTATGGAGGTTCCTCAAAAAACTCAAAATAGAAATACCATTTGACCCAGGAATTCCACTCCTAGGAATTTACCCTAAGAATGCAGCAGCCCAGTTTGAAAAAGACAGATGCACCCCTATGTTTATCGCAGCACTATTTACAATAGCCAAGAAATGGAAGCAACCTAAGTGTCCATCAGTAGATGAATGGATAAAGAAGAGGTGGTACATATACACAATGGTATATTATTCAGCCATAAGAAGAAAACAAATCCTACCATTTGCAACAACATGGATGGAGCTAGAGGGTATTACGCTCAGTGAAATACGCCAAGCCGAAAAAAACAAGTATCAAATGATTTCACTCATATGTGGAGTATAAGAACAAAGAAAAAAACTGAAGGAACAAAACAGCAGCAGACTCACAGAACCCAAGAACGGATTAATAGTAACCAAAGGGAAAGGGACTAGGGAGGATGGGTGGGAAGGGAGGGATAAGGGGGAAAAAGGGGCATTACGATTAGCAGATGTGATATTGGCGGGGGCATGGGGAGGGCTGTACAACTCAGAGAAGACAAGTAGTGATTCTATAGCATCTCACTACGCTGATGGACAGAGACTGTAATGGGGTTGGTGGGGGGGGACCTGATGAAGGGGGTAGTTTAATAACCATAATATTGCACATGTAATTGTATATTAATGATACCAAAATAAATTATAAATATATATATATATATATATATATATATATATATATATATATAAAATACAGAGTATATAGATATTCTGATGATCGAGTATCTTAATGCACACTTGAATTTTAATCACCATGTGTTTCAGTTGTGATTTGGTTCTGTTGTTCTTGTTTGAGGTTGGTTATTGGTATACTGGAAGAAACTGTCAGACTTCATGTTATAGTACATAGTTTTTTTTTTCCAGCATTGTTGAGGTATATTCAATAAATAAAATTGCAAGATAAAAAAAAATGCCTTAATGCCCCTGTGATCATGTGCAGCTACTTAACCTTTCTGAGCCTGTTTTCTCATCTTTAAAATTTTTTACCTCATAAGGCATTCTAAGAATTGGATGTAATAGAGAATGTGAAGCACTTAGCAGAGAGGCTGGTGTTTGTACGCCCAGTAGCTTAATACAAAACAGCAGCTATGCTCATGTCCTTTTCCACAGTGTAGTGCTCTCAGTTATGGTAACAACAGCTAATGATTGCTAAGCAAGCACTCATGTGTCAGGCACTGTTCAAGCACCTTTCCTGTAGTAAGTCATTTAATTCGCACAATGAGGTAAATACTATTACTATCTCTATTCTACAGGTGAAGATACTAAGGCACACAATGTCAACTACATTTCCAACGTCACAGAGATGTGAGACTGGGCAGGGTGAAACCAGAGTCCCCGCTGTTGTGGACAGAATGCCCCACAGCTCCTGAGTACTGCTCAGAGGTAGTGTCATGTCTCCCTAAGCAATGTGAGAGCTTCCTTAGGCCATGACCTGCATTTATACATCTTAGCGTCCTCCATGACAGCAGCCAGGGAATCTTACCCACCACAAGCCCTCCAAGCACCTGTGATAACTGATTGGCAGACAAGTCACAAATGAATCAATTTCCAAAACACCCATATTGTCAGACGACCTTGAAATAGACCTTGTCTGCTGAACTAAGATGTGCCCGAACTAAAACAAAGAGGGTCTCTGCTACAGGAGTAGAAGATCTCTCAACCCAAAATACAGTTCTTGGGTTTTCAAAGTCAGATCCCCGAAAGCTTGAAAAATGCTGAAACAATTCTGACCAAGGTCTATATGCCTCTCGAGTCTAAAATATCTGAGTTTAAGGCCTCTTGTCATTCATTCAAATTAAAATACCTGCCAGACAAATGAAATGTGCCACAGAGTTTGTTGATCAACAGAGAGCTACCATTTCCCCTCAGTACTGATGGACAACAGAATTATACATGTTGTCACCATTAGGGATGATGACTGAGTATGTCACTGTGTAAATTAGGTGCTAGGGTTGCAGATGACAGGACACAAATGTCATTAACACACCCCATTAATTAGGAATATGTAATAATTCTTATTTCTGAACTTTATTTTTATTATCTATAAAGACTAACAATATGCATAATAAATGAATAAACAAGATGATATCATCCATTCTACTAATATCTATTGTGAATCTATCAGGTGCCACCACTAAGTAACAGCCACAGATGTTATTTTGTTGTAACTCTTGTTTTTAAAAAACTCTGTAGTGCAGGAAGTAATGTCATTATTTTAAAATGAATTACAAGTCTGAAAAATTAAACAGTGGTACATCCATACAAAGGAATGCTATGCAGCTATAATAAAACCAATAATGGTACATCAGTTTGTGCTAACATATTGACAAAAACAACTGCTGAATGAAAAAAGCAAGAGGTGGAACTCTCTCTAAAGTACTCCATTTGAATTAAAAAATAACAAAATGATAATGATGAAGGAGATACATACATAGGTGAGGATGCAGTGAATTTCTTAGGAAGGTCAGTCAAGAAAATCCAATGGTCTGAGATTTTTTTTTTTGTATCTTCTAGCTTTTACTTAAATACATAGGATATATATATATATATATATATATATATATATATATTTGCTATTTTTAATGTACAATTACATGAGCAATATTATAGTTACAAGACTCCCCCTATTATCAAGTCCCCACCACATACCCCATTACAGTCACTGTCCATCAGCATAGCAAGATGCCACAGAATCACTACTTGTCTTCTCCATGTTATACTGCCTTCCCCGTATCCCCCCCGCACCTGTCGCTAGACTATGTGTGCTAATCATAATAATACCCCTTTTTCCCCCTTATCCCTGCCTTCCCACCCATCTTTTCCAGTCCCTTTGCCTTTGGTAACTGTTAGTCCATTCTTGGGTTCTGTGGGTCTTCTGCTGCTATGTTCCTTCAGTTTTTGCTTTGTCTTTCTCCACCTGGCTTATTTCACTGAGCATAATACCCTCTATCTCCATCCCTGTGGTTGCAAATGGTAGATTTGTTTTCTTCTTATGGCTGAATAGTATTCCATTGTGTATATATACCACATCTTCTTTATCCATTCATCTACTGATGGACACTTAGGTTGCTTTCATTTCTTGGCTATTGTAAATGGTGCTGCGATAAACATAGGGGTGTGTATGTCTTTTTCAAACTGGACTGCTGCATTCTTAGGGTAAATTCCTAGGAGTGGAATTCCAGGGTCAAATGGTATTTCTATTTTGAGTTTTTTGAGGAACCTCCACACTGCTTTCCACAATGGTTGAACCAATTTACATTCCCACGAGCAGTGTAGAAGGGTTCCCCTTTCTCCACATCATTGCCAACATTTGTTGTTGTTTGTCTTTGGATGTTGGCCATCCTAACTGGTGTGAGGTGATAGCTCATTATGGTTTTTAAATGATTTCTCTGATGATCAGGGATGTGGAGCATCTTTTCATGTGCCTGTTGGCCATCTGAATTTCTTCTTTGGAAAAGTCTCTGTTCAGCTCCTCTGCCCATTTTTTAATTGGCTTATTTGCTTTTTGTTTGTTGAGGTGCATAAGCTCTTTATATAATTTGGATGTCAACCCCTTGTCAGATATGTCATTTATGAATATATTCTCCCATACTGTAGGATGTCTTTTTGTTCTATTGATGGTGTCCTTTGCTATACAGAAGCTTTTTAGTTTGATATAGTCCCACTTGTTCATTTTTGCTTTTTTTTGCCTTGCCTGGGGAGATACGTTCATGAAGAAGTTGCTCATACTTATGTCCAAGAGATTTTTGCCTATGTTTTCATCTAAGGGTTTCATGGTTTCATGACTTACATTCAGGTCTTTGATCCATTTTGGGTTTACTTTTGTGTATGGGGTTAGACAATAATCCAGTTTCATTCTCTTACATGTAGCTGTCCAGTTTTGCCAACACCAGTTGTTGAAGAGGCTGTCATTTCCCCATTGTGTATCCATGGCTCCTTTATCATATATTAATTGACCATATATGCTTGGGTTTATATCTGGGCTCTCTAATCTGTTACATTTGTCTATAGGTCTGTTCTTGCGCCAGTACCAAATTGTCTTGATTACTGTGGCTTTGTAGTAGAGCTTGAAGTCAGGGAGCATAATTCCCCCCACTTTAATTCTTCCTTCTCAGAATTGCTTTGGCTATTCGGGGTCTTTTGTGGTTCCATGTGAATTTTAGAACTATTTGCTCTAGTTCGTTGCAGAATGCTGTTGGTATTTTGATAGAAATTGCATTGAATCTGTAGATTGCTTTAGGCAGGATGGCCTACTCTCTCCATGAGCAAGGGATGTGTTTCCATTTATTAGTATCTTCTTTAATTTCTCTCATGAGTGTCTTGTAGTTTTCAGAGTATAAGTCTTTCACTTCCTTGGTTAGGTTTATTCCTAGGTATTTTATTCTTTTTGACGCAATTGTGAATGGAATTGTTTTCCTGATTTTTCTTCCTGCTAGTTCACTGTTAGTGTATAGAAATGCAACAGATTTCTGTGTATTAATTTTGTATCCTGCAACTTTGCTGAATTCAGACATTAGATCTAGTAGTTTTGGAGTGGATTTTTGAGGGTTTTTTATGTACAATATCATGTCATCTGCAAACAGGGATGTTTGACTTCTTCCTTACCAATCTGGATGGCTTTTATTTCTTTGTGTTGTCTGATTGCTGTGGCTAGGACCTCTAGAACTATGTTGAATAGAAGTGGGGAGAGTGGGCATCCTTGTCTTATTCCTGATCTTAAAGGAAAAGCTTTCAGCTTCTCGCTGTTAAGTATAATGTTGGCTGTGGGTTTGCCATATATTGCCTTTATTATGTTGAGGTACTTGCCATCCATACCCATTTTGTTGAGAGTTTTTATCATGAATGTATGTTGAATTTTGTCAAATGTTTTTTCAGCATCTATGGAGATGATCGTGTGGTTTTTGTCATCCTTTTTGTTGATATGGTGGATGATGTTGATGGATTTTTGAATGTTGTACCATCCTTGCATCCCTGGGATGAATCCCACTTGATCATGATTGATGATCTTTGGTCAGAGATTTTTTCAAAAATTCATTTTTCATTGTACTTTTGTAATGTGGTATTCTTCACCATTTAAAAAATATTATAGCATATTAAAAGAGGTTAGCATTAATTATTATTTATTGGCCCATGCTAAGCACAGTGTCTGGTGCATCATTTGAATTCCAGTATTTATTGCATAAAATAAATAAATGATGCCATTAGTTACTCTTTAAACACATTTATCTTTTCTTTTCACTACTTCAGGTCCCAATCTAATAATACAGACAAAAAACTTTGGAGTGCGTTCAAGTTCCTGTACATGCTGAAAGAAATACAAATGCAATAATTTTGAAAAATAGTCTGTAACTCCCATGTTTCCTTTATGCTCCCTGCCATCTTCTTTATCAAGCTCTCCTCTACATACACACACACTTATAAACACACAGAGAAAGAAAAACAGTTCACTGAAGAAAACAAAAAGCAGAAAGAAAGGATTGGAATTCAGAAATGCTTTGCAGCTATTACTAAAGCTTTGGGCTGCTCAGTTATTTTTTTTTACCAGTTGCTGATTTGAGATGCAAATCTATCACACACATTCCCACTTAATTGGCCCTACCAATTAGTTTTTGACATATATTTTGAAAAGAGTTGGTGCAGATTCATTTGAAAAATATCTGCATTATTCCTAAGAGTAAACACAAGATATTTTACACACTGAGAGGAACCCTAAAGCATCTTGAAGGCCTGTCAACGCTGAACTCCCATTAAAAGTTCTCAGGTATGCCTGACAGGTCCAGCTGCGCCTTCCTGTGGCTATCTCCCTGCACTAGTGATAGCAAGCTGGGGAACTGGAAACCGACAGTTCTGTTTTTTCCAGTGCTGATAAAGGGGAAACAAATTGTGTATTTGTCCTGAGTGTGCAGCACATTGTGGTTAGTTTCCTGTTGGAGTTTTCCCCCCAGTAGCAGCAAGTAGGATAAAAAGAGAGAAAGAGACCTGGTAACTTCTTTAGGGAAAATCTTTAACAGATTTGTGGGTATAACTCTATTCAATCTGTTTCATAAATAAACCCCAGGCAATGGCATCAATTAGAAATCTTTTTAAAGATGGTTTTAACAAGAGCAATACCCTGGAAACAAAAGTCCCCATATCCTCGTAATCCTAAGAACCAGGGATGGGGCCCTTAGCAGAGTACAGGTAATTCTGCAAAGCACTTTACCAGCAAGTGACAGTTTAATTCTCCTAACTCTATGAGGGCCATTATCATCCCCATTTTGCAGATAAAGAAACTGAGGCTCACTGAGATGAATAAATGTACCTAAAGTTATACAGCTGGCGAGCAGAAGAACTGGAATTAAAACCCAGTTTTGAAGAATTCCAAAGCATTCAGGAGGCCTGATATTCCATCGCGCTCCAAACGCTTATCAGCGAGAGAACAGTGAGGATTGGAGGGGTAAGAAAGGAGCTCTCTCCATGCACTAGAACTGACCTCCTGTGACTTTAGCACCGTCAAGCAGAGCAGGCTAGGTGTGACAGACAAAACAACAGGTCTGACACTCAGAAGCCTGAGCTTGTCCTAGTTCGGCCATGAGCAAACCTCCTTATATCACTTAACCGGTCGAGCCATGTTCTCCTCAGCCTGACATGAGGCAGCTTGGCTAAATATCCCTCAGCTCTGAAACTGCACACCTATGAGGACAGGTGTGGAGAGACAATATTGCTGGGATAGTAAAGTAGAAAATAGCTGAATTATGCAGTGTGCAACTGAGTGCATCATGTCCGCTTTGCAAAGAAAAACGCTGACAGATGTAATCCATCAGCAGCCAGCTTCCAGAGGAACCTCCAGCAGCCATCGCTAAACCCAGCCATCAGTTATTGGCCATCTTCACCAAATTGCTCAGGGGCATTTGATAGAGTACACTCTTCTCTCTGACACCTTCTCTTCCGTTGCCTTCTAAGAAACTACTCTCTGCCAGATTTCCTCTACCTCACTGGCTGCTCCTTCCGAGTCTCCTTTGCGACTTCATCTTCATTTCCCCAACTCCTGCAGGGCCCCAGGGTTTAGTACCAGACATCTATCTATGCCAATTCTCTTGATGCTGTCACTTGACTTCATGGATTTCAACACAATCCACATGCTGATGACTCCCTACATGTGTCTCCATGCGGGACTCCAGACTTTCACACTCAGCTGCCTACTTGACATGTCATGCCCCCAGCTGAGCTCCTCCATCCCCAGTCTGCCCTTACTAAAGAGCCATGGCAGTGCATGGGCACTCTGCCCTTTTAGCTGCTCAGGCCAAGGGGCTCTGTAACTCTCACCTAACCAAGGGTTAAAGCCAAAGTCTTTACAATAGTTCACAAGTCCTTCCAGGATCTTACTCCTGCTCACTCCATTATCTGACTATCTCCAATGACACCTCCCCACCCACACCCACCTCCAGCCACTCCAGCCAGCACCAGCTATTTCCCTCTACTTGGACAACTTCCCCCAGGAACCCACAGGCTCACTCCCTCACCTTTATCAGTTATTTGTTCAAATATCACCTTTTCGGTGAGGCCTCTCTCTATCATTCTATTTTTAATTGTTACCCATCCCTCAAAGCACTTTCCCTTTCCCCTGCTTTATTTTTCTTCCCAAAATTTCATCTTCTGCTATATTTTATATTTATATTATATTCATGCATTTTGTTACTGCCTGTGTTGCCCAACTAGAATGTAAGCTCCAGGAAGTGGTTTGTCTTGTCTTGTTCACAGATGTACCTCCAACACCCAGAACACTGCATGCGACACAGGAAGCATTCTTTGTGGAAAAAGTGCTTTAATTTATAATCATCCATGCAGTTTGTGAAGGGCAGCAGAATATGCCACCACAAAATGTTACTTTAACGTGTGGATTATTTTGAGTTGAAGACAATTGAGAAGAAGCAGATACAAGAAAAACTCTCTGTTCTCCCACTATTTGCCTAAAAGCAAGACATAAATTTGTAATAAGTGTCACTCCTCCCACCCCGCCCAACAAGGAAAGACAGAAGTTAATCACTGGAGTCACTGTAGATCCTTTTCAGCCCAGAGAGGGCACCAGAGGAGTCTGTACAACAATCCCTGCGAAAACTAGCTCTTATCTACCATTAGTTTCCTCGTATTTGCCTTCTCCAGATTTACAATTTACCACAACTAGAAGCTCAAAGTCCTTTTCCTTTGTCTTGTCACTTTTCTAAAAATTTATTATTTTCTTTATGCTATGTAAGACCAAGTTCTAACCATCTTTTTCCAATACTCATCCCTGAAGGCTCCCATGCATACACATGATGCACATGGTAACCAAATTTTGTCTTTCTCTTATTAACCTGTCTTTCATCACTCTGATTTACAGGGTCCCACCTGGAGAACAGGGGAGGATAGAGGAAAAAGGTATTTTCCCTCCGCCTACATTTGAGTAGCAAAGCATGCGCAGCAGCCATCTCTCTGTGAGAGACAATGGAGACAGGAAAGTGATGAAATACCCATCTCAGACACTAGTTTCTTTTCCTCTCATCTAAAAACAGTGGGTTATTTTTGCATTCAAAGAGAAGTATACACTGTCACATCCCATGTAGACTTCCCAGCACCAAATAACAAAGGTTAACTTTCAACGTATAATTACATCAACTTTTAACACATTGTGTGTGTTGTGGGGGCGTATTTTTTAAGTTGAAGGACTGACTAATCATGGCAGGATTCCTACAGTGATCCTGAAATTGTCTTTACATATCAACAGCCTATAATATTATTTGTTTATCTGTAGCAGGTTATACTGTCCATTTTTCTTTTCTTTTCTTTTTCTTTTTTGGTTTTGATCTTTCAAACTTGAAATCTGTCTTTCACCCATCACAATTCTGTAATGCCAAATGATGGTCACAAAGTAAGTGGTCAAAGCTCAGAAACTAGCATGAGAGTCCGCTTGGGTTCAAGTCACAGATCGATCAACGAATATCTAGAACTTTGCCAACTGACTTAAGTTCTCTGATCCTCAGTTTGCTCATCTGTAAAATGGATAGTCATCTAGTAAGATTCTGCGAGGATCAATGAGATACTACACATGAAACACTTAGCACTGTGCTTGGCAAACGGGAAGCCCTCAATACAGAATAACTGTTTTTATTATTATTATTAATCTTCAGGCTTTATCTGAAGGCTGTGGTTCTCAAAATTGGAAGGTCTTACAGATCAAAAACTCAAGTCCTATCAGCTGCAGTAAAATACTCCCTTCTTCAGTTTATGTCTAATTTAAATGCCTCCATTTTCTAGTAAAAACAAACTAATCAAACCGCCTTAAGTATCCTAAATAAGATATATGTGAACGGGAGTTTTAAAGACAAAATTCTTGAGGGATTAAGAACTGGCTGATCAGTATATGAATGAGCCAGCTGTTCCCAATAACAAAGAGGAAATATGATATCTTTAAAATAGCATTTTAAAAGTATCTGAATTAGGATCTCTGTATTGTTTTCATATGTAGACAGGTAGAAAAGAGGAATGATAAGAGAAACACACTAGAAAGAAGGTATCTGAAAGGATTACTTCAGGATTAAGGATAGTGTCAACCTTATTCCCTTTTTAAATAGGGTTATTGTACCGGTATCGGGAGAAAGCTAAACAGTCCACACCATGCACTCTTTTATAACAACAACAATAATAAATAACACTCACATAGATCACACTCACCATGTCCCAGGCACTGTTTTAAGGGATCCCTGTGTACTGGCCCATTTCATCCTCAGAACGCCCTCTGAGTAGGCAGGAAACTGGGGCACAGAGAGTAAAGTGACCACGGTCCAACAACTGGCAAGTGGCAGAATTAGGATCCAAACCCCAGACAGTGAAGCTCCAGAGACTGGGCTCACAACCACTATGGGACACTCTCCCTGATCTTTCCTTATTCCAGAGAGATAGGTGTCCTTTGGGAATTGCTCCTCTCTCCCTAACATATGTGACTTTGGAAAGGCTGAATCTGCCCCTACCCTACCTTCAGTCACAATGATGGGCATATGTGATCCAAAATAATGAGGCAGAGTCCACCTCTGAGGTTTATTCTATTGAAGCTAGGAAGAAACTGTCCTCATCCCGTGAACTAAGAGCTGCAAGGCTCGGACCCGAAAGTGGCGGGGCCCTTGTGCCCCATGACAAGGAGACACTAGGTGGTGCAGAGAGCAGGGGGCCAGCCATGGACAGGGGCCAAAATGAGATGGACAGAGAGAAAGGGATGAGGTAGGCTGTGTGAGTCCCTGGATCTAGCTGTACCAAAGGCATGTGCTACTTTATACTTTTCTAAATTGTTTACATGAGTTAATTAATTTATAACTTGCAACAGAAAAGCCCTGATGAATATATTTAACTAGGCATTTAAAAGCTAGAAAATTTAAAAAGAAACTGCACCTTAAACAATAAGGTAGATTTACAACTAGAGAAACACATGTTCATAGATTAAGCATGCATCTTCTGAGAACCCATTCTGTGTCAGGTACTGTGCTAGGCACAGGGGAATAATGACAATGACATTGTCTTTATTCTTGAGGAGTTCACAGTGGAAAGCTGGAGGGCACATATGAAAACAAATAATTACAATACAGTGAGTTAGCTGATTAATATGGCTAGCCTCAGGGCCTTTGCTGAAGTTTCCTCTGCTAGAAACACTGTACTCCTGGGGAGTATAACTTTCCAAAGCTACTGTATTAGTTTCCTAGGGCTGTTGTAACAAAGTATCACAAACAGGGTAGCTTAAACAACAGAAATTTATCAACTCATAGTGCTGAGGGCTAGAAGTCCAAGACCAAGGCTCAACAAGGATGGTTCTTTTCTGACTGTAAGAGAGAATTTATTCCATCCTCCTCTCCTAGCTTCTGGTTTGCTGACCATCTTTGTATCCCTTGGCTGGTGGATCTCTTCCTTCATCTTTACATGGCGTTCTCCTTGTGTGTTCTCTGTCTCTAAATTTTCCCGTTTTGATGAGGATACCAGTTACACTGGATTTGAGGCCTACCCACTCCAATATGACCTCATCTTAACTAGTTATATCTGCAACACCCCTATTCCCAAATAAAATCATATTTTGAGGAAATGGGGGCTAGAACTTCAACACATGATTTTTGAGGGGATACAATTCAACCTATAATAATTGGCTTTTCCTCACTACTCAAGTCTCAGTCCAAGTATTACCTCCACAGACAGGCCTTCCCTGCCCACCCAACTGAAAGTGGCTCTCCCCTGACCACCAGTCACTCCATCTCATTACCCTGTTTTATTTTCTTCATACACTTACCACTACCAGAAATTACGCAGCTTGTTCATTTGGTTTGGTCTCACTACAGTGGAATGTAAAACCATGAAGTGAGGACTTTGTCTTGTCCATGTGTCTCCAGAGCCTAGAACTGTGCCTCACATGGGGTGGTGTTCAATCAGTACCCAATGAATAAATGAATACATGCACCCAATGAATACCCCTTGCCCATTCATAAACCTAATGCCAGGAGTTCCACAGCTATGAATGAAAATAAAGCAAGGTAAGCAGACAGAGAAGATGGGCCATTTTGAACATGGAGGGCTTCTATGATGAAGCAGACAACAGTGGTTTGGTTGAGAGTGTGGTTGACAATGTGACTGGAGTAAGATCCAGGCATGCACAGGATGCGAGGAAGTGGAGGGACAGTGAGGAAAGCAGACATGCTATAAGGAAAGACAGACGTGGGGGCATCTGTATTTACCACCCTTTGTCTGGGCCTCCAGCTAAAAAAATACTTTGATATGCTTGTTGAAGTAAGTTCCCCCTTGTGTGGGAAGTCCTTACAGCAGCCTGAAGCCTTCCCTCCTCTGGTGCCTGGGCATCTTGCTCATAATGCTGCTGCAGCATTTCTAGCATTTCTGCGGAATTGTATGGTTCCCATTTTACACTCCTCTTGCCCCCTCCAGTGAGCTCGAGAGAAGGGACCCCAAACGTACCCAATAGCTATGGAATAAAGGGAACTTCTGGCTGGTGCTGTTCCCTCTGTATGCTCCTTCTGCTATAAAGACAAAGTTTTTCCCGTTTGAAAACAAGGCCTTTCAGGAGCGATGTCACACAAAACAGCAGAGCAGGAGGCCCTAGGAGTCATCCCTCCACCAGAGCAAAAACTGAGGTGGAAGAAGCAACTGGAATCAACTATTTGGGAACTCTGGAGCCTGACGGGCTCACACAATCAGTGGCGGGCTGTATGAGGCAAGAAACTGCTGATCTTCCCTAAGTCGGCAGTGTGGGCGAACCAGCTACCATCCCCCACTTCTCAGCCCCACCACAGCTGGGGGAAGAGCAGCCCACATTCCTAGAATGGCTGGCTGGTGCCAGGATGGGCAGCGGGGACCTCTTCCTCTAAAACTTTGGGGTTGTGCATTTTGGCTGGGAAGTCTATGTCTTTCTGTCATTCTACTGCCACAGGATAAGCAACCAGGATGTAAACTCCCACGTTGCTACGTAGAAAGCCAAGATGTTTAGCCACATGATGTTTACTCAATTATGTATTCATTTTTTTTCAACAAATATTGAGTACCTTGTATGTGCTGGGCACTGGAGATGCAGGAATAAACAAAGCAGACAAAAATCCAAGTTTATATCCCAGTCGGTGATCACAGATGGGGAAAGTAATGGTTCACTGGAGTGCTGGGGAAGGACAGAAGCAGGAAGGGCTTACTGTTTGTATCCTGAGTCATTCCAGACCCCTCTGACTTGGCACTATATTATTATGTCACATTTTATTCATGTCGAGTCTCCTGACCTAGAGGTAAAAACCATGTAAGCTAAACCTCTAGGTCTCTGGCTGCTTCTCACCACCACCACCTACACGAGAGCCCTGAAAGCCAAAAATGACTCTGCCTTCTGGTCATGTCCTGAGACAAACATCACATAATACCCATAATAAGAAAGATGACAACTTTGTTTCTTTGTTTACTTAGAGCCGTGTACCCAGATGATTTAATTTTTTTTTTTAAAGATCTTCCTCGTCCCAAAATGATTAAACTAGATGCCTGCCTGAGGAAGAAGCTAAACCACAGCCCTTCAACACCATACTTCCCGAACTGAGTCTCGGTTTGGACGAGTCCTTCCAGCTGGATGCATGTCAGTGTCCCGGTCTGTGAAGCAGGGACACGCCGCACACCTCACAGGGCCGTGAAGGGACTCAGTTGAGTCACGCACAGGCCGATGCTCAGAACAGCGCCTGACACAGACGAAGCACTCAACATATGTTCCTGAAAAGCAAAAACTTGCCGACATTCCTCTCAGTCAATCATTTTATCAAGAGAGCATCATTACCTGTGAAGTCATACACCCCAAAAGAAGAGGAACTGTTACAGCACACCAAGCACCAGGGTGGATTTGAGGGGCAGCCAGGCATGCTCCAGGCTAGGGGGAGGGGCCTGGTTGGTGGCTACAACTGGCTTCTCCAAGAGCTCAGAGCCCTGCCTACCAACTTAAATGATCTTCATACAAAATTTCCCAGGGAGACCCAACCTCCTACCCCAGCGCTCCTCCTATTTTCCCTTAAAACTGATTCAACCAAGGGAAGCATGGGCTTTGTGGTCAGGGCCGAACATGGTAACAGGGCCCTGGCCCTGTGTTCACAAGACATCAAGAATAACCCAAATCCTGTGTCAAAGGAGGCCCAGAGCCACAAGGCATATACCAGCCTTTCCCATTGTTCAACATGGGAGAAGACTCCCCACTGCCTCATTGGCCTCTCTTCATTTGCATAGGAACAGTATTTGTGACTCTGCCCTGAGCAGGTATTTAAGGAGATCATCAAAGGGGCCTCTGGTATTCCTTTCACAGCACGTGATTCTCTCTCCCTGATGACCACCTACCCAGGGGTTAGAGACCTGCGTTCAGGAGCGGCATCGTGCCACAACTCAAAGCTGGCTGCTCTGCGTGAAATCAAGCAAGGGATGCTGACAACCCAAAGTCACCTGATGGGCCCATTATGAGACAGAGAAAGACAGAAAGTCTATGGTCGCACTCCCACGTGGAATATAAACAAGCCAAACTCATAGGAATAGAGAGTAGAGCAGTGGTTGCCAAGGGCTGGGAGGTGGGGTAATGGGAAGATGTTGATCAAAGGGTACAAATGTCCAGGTGTAAGATGAGTAAGTTCTGGGAATCCAGGGTACAGCACAGTGACTATAATTAACAGTACTGTATTACACACTTGAAAGTTGTTAAGAGGATAGATCTTAAATGTTTTAACCACAAAACAAGGGTAATTGTGTGAGGCGATAAAGGCATTAACTAACCTTTTTTGGTAATCATTTGGAAATATATACACATATCAAATCATATTTCACACCTTAAACTTAGTTATATGTCAGCAGTATCTCAATAAAGCTGGAAAAAAATCATCTGAGACCTGTGGCTTCTCTCCAGCTTCCTGTCCCACTGCAGCCTACAGACCTTTCTCTCTTTTTAAAAGAAAACTCAAGGAACCACTTTCCCTGTCACAGCTTAAGAAATGACAGCTGTTTGGAGAGTTAGACCTTCTCCCCATTTGATTACCTCTCTGTGAGGACAGGGACTGTGGCTGTGACTCAGTCATCTTTGTATTCCTACCATCATACAGAGAAACTGGCCCAAAAGAAAAAAATGCATAAATAAATTCCATTTTTATACCATCTAATTAAGTCTAAAAATTCCAAACTAGAAGTTATAAAACATATGAGAGATATCTTAGGAAGAATAAATTAATTGCAAAATCCTACATACTACCTAGGATTTTATGAAAATTAGCACTATCTCAAAATTGAAGAAAATTTACTGTCAAATATGCTTTCTTACTCATTGGTATGAACAGAGACCCAATCATTAATTCTAGCATATGCTATTATAGAGTGCCTACAGTATTTTCCCACTTATAAAGTGGGAAGAGTAACAGCTAATTGCATCTTTGTGAGGATTAAATGAGTTAACATATGTATGGTACTTAGAATAGTGCCTGGCAGATAGTGACCACTTAAGAGTATTATTGTTAATGTAATTATCAGGCACTGGCTAACAGTATCAAGCCAAGTTAAATGGAAGTTCATTTAGTTAATCTGCCCAGAAAAGTATTAATAGAAGTAGGACACACATATAATCTACTGCCTTGACAACAAAATTTGTACTCAGAGCTTTAGATATCGTCTAAAAGCCATTAATGGATTCTCATCATACAAGAATTGCCTATAAATTGTTTATTTCTTAGAATGTGATTGTACCTTGGAGCAGAAATATATATTTAGCAGATCCCAAATGTATGTCAGAAATAACTGAATTAGTGGCTTCACTAAAAGGTTCCCTTAAAAAAAATCAGAGAGCAATTTTTACCTTATCTTCAGGCCAGATGACATTCCTGATTCTACAGAGTTTGGGCACTCTCATCCGATAAGGGCCTGGGAGTTTATGGGAGTTTTCAGTGACTACTGTTGGGCCAAAACTAATCACTGAGAAACAACCAAGAAACAAAAAGCAGAAGTACTTACAAAATTGCTCCATTTGCACTCTACCACCATGGGCGTTTTCCTGTTTCTAGGATGCCATCCTCCAGTCCAGCAATTCCTGGATGGATGTCCCGCAGGCTGCTGGTCCCCAAGATGCTGGACCATATACAAAGGTTCTAAGGCCAAATAAGGTTTGGGAAATATGCACCACACTCCCTCCTAGAAAGCCACAGTGCCCACCAACAAATTAAAGCCCCAGAGCCCCTTCCACAAAAGAAACTGTTTAGGTGTGCTTCACCCAGTGCTCAAAAACTTACTTAACCACAGACCTCCTTTCCCAAGGAACATCAGGAGTATCTAGGTTTCAGAAATGCCAAAACATCCCAAAATGAAACATTTCTGCCCATTTAGGAGTAACTGTAGGCTCATTCACCTGGCCTGGCCACCTAACTTAAAATCAGATGGGAAAGAATGTTAACTTTATGCATATCCATGGCCCCTCATTCGATGCATGATTTTGTGTCTTGGATCAACTCAAACCATCCCCAGGATCCACCTGAGGGGTGTCCCACACCCAGGAAAGGCACTCATAAATTCTGGGAATGGCTTACAAGAAGCATGATTTCAGATTTGGAGAATTAAAGAAAGTAAGAAGGAGAGGTAACAGCAATCCTGTCAAAAAAAGAAATTTAATTTTCCTCCTGTTTATTTTAAATCAAGAAGAAGAACACAGGTACATAACAATCTAATTTAAATGGTATTTACAAAGTCATCAGGTAGAAGTCCACTGATGTCATTTTAATGCACTCACAAGCAGAGAATAATGTTCAGGTGTCCTTGTCAAACTATCTCTAAAGACTCTAATCTCTAGAATATTATCTTAATTCTATAATTGGACAAAATTTCCAGAATCCTACATACCTGTTTGAAACTTAGGTTTCCTTTTTTTCTAATACTTGATACCTCACAGAAAATTATTTGGGGAAGCACCCTGCCTCCCCTCAGGACATCGTGATATTCACCCGACCGTAACTGTCCCGAAGGGCCCCCTCCTAGACTCCCTAATGACCAAACTTAGTACAAAAGCACAGCTTCAGCAGAGGAAGGTGAAATTTCTGGAACAAGAACAACAAAGGATAAAACCATCCTGGATTATGTAACTCCTAGTTCCCCAGGATTCTAAAGCACTCCACGCCCTTGAGCTGGAGCACCCTTAAGTGGGTCAGGAGAGGCACTGGGAAGGGTCAGATTAGCTGAGTATAGAAAAGCCTTATCTCACAGGCTCTGCGTTGAACTCAAAGTCACATAAAATTGTCCCAACACCTTTCTCCATTGCTGTCCAACACAAGTCTCTTCAATGACAAAAATGTTCTGTGAAGACCTGCTCATTATGGTAGCCACTAGCTTCATGTAGCTATTCAACACTTGAAATATGGCTAGTACGACTGAGGACCTGAATTTTTTATTTTAGTTCATTTTAACTTAAATAACCACATTTGGCCTGTGGCTACTGTATTAGGTAGCAAAAGGAGCTTAGACACTCAATGTTTCTACAACATAAATTCCACAAATGGAGATGGCCAGGGACCAACAAAGGTTCCCGTGAGGTTCTGGGAAATGGACTATTGTACTTATCAGAGGAAGCAGGGAAGAATCAAGTCCACTATCTCACCGAATCTTTACATACATCAGAGAAACGGCTAAAGATAAGCATCATTCCCTTTACTAAATGGAGAAACTGAAATATAGATCAATTCACTGATATAAACACTAACTGCTTTTTGTAGGATCTTACCATGTGCAAAGGGTTTTATATTCAATCTTTACAGCAATCTTCCAAGATAAATATTCCTATCTCCTTTTTACTGATGTAAAGACTGAGGCTCAAGGAGTTTCAGTAGCTTAGGAATGGCCTCACAGCAAGTGGAGCTAAGATTTGAACTCAGACCTATCTTCAAAGCCCAAACAAAACACAGTTTAGGTCTTTAACAAAGATCAATTTTCCTTTCTAGATTTAGTCAACAAGTATTTTTTGAGCATCTATTCCATGCACAACATCATGCTAAATGCTGGAGGGGGTGGGGGATACAAAGATAAATAAGGAAAACCATCAATACACTGAACCTTAGAGTTGTGTGGGCTTGTTATTCTCTAACAAAGTACATTAATTATTCAATTACTCACAGCTAACACCTCTTGTATATTATAGCAACCAACTGGCCCAGAATAAAAAATAAGCTAATATTTTTAGCATTTCAAAAACATACAGAACCAAAAGTACAAATGACAAAAGAAAAAACAGACTAATTTGACTTCATGGAAATTTAAAACTGTTGTGCATCAAAGAACGCCATCAACAAAGTGAAAAAAATAATTCACAGAATGGGAGGAAATACCTGACAAGAAACTTGTATCCAAACTGCATTTTTAAAAAATCTCTTAAAACACAACAAAAAAGGACAAATAACCCACACATTTTTGTTTGGACATATGTTTCCATTTCTCTTTGGTGTAGGGGTGGAAAACTGAATCACATGAGAATTCTATGTTTAGCATTTTGAGCAAGTGCCAAACTGTTTTCCAAAATGGCTGCACCATTTTACAATTCCACTAGCAGTGCATGAGGGCAAAAATTTCCCCACAACCTTATCAACACTTGTTATTATCTGTCTTTTTTATTTTAGCCATTCTTGTTGGTGTGAAATGGCATCTCATTATGGTCTAATTTGCATTTCCCTAATAACTGGTGATGCTGAGCTTCTTCTGTTTATTGGCTATTGGTATATCACACTCACACTTTATATTTGTATAAACACACTCTTCATGTGTTCATTGGCTATTTGTATATCTTCTTGGGAGAAATGGCTATTTAAATCCTTTGTCCATTTTTTAAATGAGTTGTTTTTATCATTAAGCTGTAATAATCATATATTTACATATTGTGGATACAAGTTCCTTGTCAGATATACAATTTGCAAATATTTTCTCCTGTTTTGAATCTGTTCTTCTATGAGCCAAGTCAGGTTCTCAAGGAAAGAGCCCATTTCTTGCTCAGGAAGGAAAACAATCATCTGAAAACATGAACTAAAACACTGTTTAAAAGGCCATCTCATTTTCTGATGAGGAGCAGTTGACAGCCTGTCGTTCACAGCATGGAAGGGGCAGTAATGACGACAGCAGTCATGGAGACAGCAGGACAGAGCAGATTGGAAAGAAATGTTAGTTAGGGCTGAGTGGTTCAGTACATATTTTTTAAATGAAAAAACTGCCCATCTATTTTTCCCCCTCTGTTTTATTTTAAATCATTTTTTTCTAAATAGATCTAAGTACTTCATATCATCACTCTAACAAGCAAAGGGGGCGATGACCTAGAAAGCCTGACTTGATTCACAAAAGAGCAGAGCTATATAATGAGCCACGGTGCCCCAGGACCAGAAATGCCATGGGGGACTACGCAGGCATATGCTCAGAAATCCCTCCCACTGGATCTGTATCCTCCACACCTATCATCATTATGAATGAGCCTAAACGAGAACCACAAGAGGAGACCTAGAAGGGTCAGAACTACATATGCAAACTTCTCTCTCAATTGATAAAGAGAAAAACCAAGAAAAGGAAAGAAACAAGAGTTAAAATGATCCCAGAAGGCAAATCTTGGGAAAGACCCAACAAGATAAACATAGTAAATTTTCAGTAGATGCTAGTTATTGGTATTATCTTTAATATTAAGTAATAATATTAACAGTAGAGTCTCACAATTATGTTTAAAACAGCAATTATATAAAAAGAGACTAGTGGGAAACTGACTTGGCCAAAATCCACAGGAGGAAAAAAGTTGGGGTTTGGGTTGACCACAAGCATAAAACATGCCAACACAGCAATGCAGCTGCTGGGTAACTACCATCCCCAGGCAGCCTCTGTGGTCAATGGACTTGAAACTCTACCAGCCAGTCCAGTCTGATGGGTAGTCTGATTTGCGCATAAGAGATATGGACAATCTAAAGCATATGGAGCAAGAAGTAACCAGAATGGCTATAGGTCTGGAGAGAGAATTAAATACCTCTTGTTGATGGAACTAGAGGTACTGGCGCCTGTTGAAGTGCAGGTTTAAGGCAGCTACTGTTAAATATTTGAAGACTTGCCAATAAAGAGTGGCGTGAAGTTGTTTTATGTTGTGAAAAGGTGGAAATTACAGGGGGTGTTATGCTCTTATACATGGAATAATTTTCTAATACTTATAATTATCCAAGAATTGACCCCATGGACTTGAGAAGTCATAAACTATTTTTTCAGACATACGTAGCAACTAAATCTGCCAGCAAGAGCAATCTGAGGATTCCTGTGGTGGGTGAAAGACGCACCCCAAAGTTTTAAGGTCTCTTCTAACATGAAGAATCTGCAATTCTATGATTCTGACTGGACTGGCTGAGATTCATCCAATTAGTAGACAAAGCCCAGTGTTAAACTGCCCCCCTCCACCCATATCTATGTGATGAACGGTGAACATTTAAAAATATTCTTAATAGCCTCAAGAATAAACCACTTATTTTGTTAAATACCTTTCTGTTGTATGTAAGCCATTCTGTGGCTTATCTGCAAAAGGACTTAAATGAGATAAAGGTGAATAAACTCTGAGAGCCTCAAAGCAATATAAGGGATATTTTTTATTATTGATGGTTATCAATAAGCAGAGAAGCACCCAATGAACTTTAAATTCCATATGCAGCAGTTGTTTTTTTTTTCTTTTCTGACTCTCAATTATAAAGTAGCAAGTTCACCTTCATCTCAAAATTTAGTAACCAGAATGCTACAGACCGAGACACACAGTTCCGACAGGATGCCCACCACAGATTATTAGCAAGAGAACTTGGAGGATGGGCTTTGCCTCTATCCTCAAATAGGAATAAAAGCAGGATCCAGGGAGGATGTGAGACTGAAAATTGTGGCACCTACTAAACTAAGAATACGCCAGAGACAGGCCTAAAGGTACAGTCCGAAGCACAATCTACCAAAGAAAAAATTGATAAACAGGACTTCATCAAAATTTAAAAGATTGTTCTTCAAAAGCCACCATTAAGAAAATGAAAAGATAAGCCATACATGGGAGAAAAAACTTACATATTATATCTGATAAGGGACTTTTATCCAGAATATAACTCTTACAATTGAATAATAATGATAAAAACCCAAGTAAAAAACAGGCAAAAAAATTGAATGGACATTTTACCAAAGAAGATATATGAATAGCTAATAAGCACACAAAAAGATGCTCAACATCACTAGCCATTAGGGAGATGTAAATTAAAACCACAATGAGATACCTCTGTACACCCACTAGAATGCCTGTAATCAAAAAAACAGACAATATCAAGTGTTGACCAAGATGTGGAGCAACTAGAAGCCCCTCATATCTCTGTAGTGGGAAGGTTAAATGGTACATCCACTATGGAAAAGTTTGTTTCTTAAAAGGTTAACCATACAACTACCATATGTCCCAGCAATTTCACTCCCAAGGATCTACCAAAGAGAAAATATTTGTCCACATAAAGATTTGCACACAAATGATCACGGCATCATTATTTATAATAGCCAAAAAGTAGAAACAATGCAAATGTCCATCAACTGATGAGTGAATTAACAAAATGAAATATTATTCAGCAATAAAAAGGAATTAACTATTAACACACATTACAAAATTAATGAATCTCAAAAATATTATGCAAAGGAGGGGGAAAAAAGCCAGACACAAAAGATACAATCTGTTGAATGATTCTATTTATATGAAATTTCCACAAAAGGCAAACTTACAAAGACAGAAAGTAGATTAGTAGTTGCCTGGGGTGGGGGTGGAGGCAAAGACTGGCTGCAAATGAGTACAAGGCTACTCTTTGCAGTAATAGATTATAATGATGGTTTTACCACTCTATAAATTCACTAAAAATCACTGAATTTGTAATAAATGAAACTTATTATATGTAAATTATAACTCAGTAAAACTCTTTTTTTTTAATGGTATAGTCCCGAGATCCACGAAATAGTAGGCCTGGATCAGAGGGCAGACCTTTTAGTCAAAGTTAACTACATAAGTCATATTCAGTTCAAAGAAATATGAGAAGAACAAATTTTCTTTTTCTTCTTGTTTACCTATCAAAAGAAATTTCTTCAGATATCTCAAAATTTGAGCTATAAATGCCTAGAGCCTCTTATAAGGTGACTTTGGAGGCAGTTTGCCTAGGAATTAAGGGTAGGGACTGTGGAATCAACTTTTGTCTAAAACTCAGCTCTCCTACTTCCTAGGTGACCTTGAGCAAGTCACTTAATCTGAGCCTTAATTTCTTGTCCTGCAAAAAAAGAATTCAAACATACCACAGAGTTATTTAAATAAGCACCTTGTTTAGCACATGGTAAGTAATCAACAAATGCTGATTTTACTCTTTTTCATATCTTATCAACACATCATCCTTACCATCACTATAACTCTAGCTCCCTCAGGAACCTTGAGACCATGACTGATACACGTGTGTTCTCAGAGAGCACTACGGCTTCATGACTGCTCTAGTCAATCGAAGTCAGACCCTCTTTGCCTAAACACAACCAGGGCCCCATGTAACCCTCCTTTGTTACCTTAGGGACTTAGTCTTTGAAATAAAGTCCCCAAGTCATTTCACTAGATAGAACAAAAGCTGTCCCATCCCCTGGCCAATGTCAGATGTTTTCCGAGTCAACAAAGAAAAAATTTTTAAGTAGGTACACTTTTGTTGTCTGTATCTAGGAGAACTGGACGAAGAAGAAAATGCCAGCATCTTCTAAGAGATGCCTGGCAAACAGGGGAACCTAACACTAGAAAGAGAAGCCACCTGCCGGAGGAGCCAGCACAGGGACCGATAACCAGGCACTGCACCAGAGATGCACCAACACCTGCAGAGTCTGGTGAGGGGTGGTGTACAGTACCGGCTCTCCCAGATAAACAGCTGGAACTCAGCCAGGTTCAAAAACTCCTTGATTTGTTTTTTTAAGTCTATATGGAAAGGGAAGGGAAACTGCATGGGAATGAACTCTATTCTGTCGGACAAGCATCCTCTGGTTCTCTTTTTCTTTCTGCCAGGCAGGGTTGGGGGCAGGACTCCGGAAAAATATCTGTGGTGCCAGGCAGGCCATACCTCATCAGAGAGGCCAGGAAAAGCAGCCACCTTTGGCCTGCCCAGCCCACCCCCACCAGCCCTCCAGCACACACTGCCCCAAGGAACCCAAGTCCCCCAGCACATCCTTCCAGCCACACACCTCAGAGAACATCTGGGAAGGGGTCCCAGCACTGTGGCAGGGGGCCAAGTGCCTGCACCAGTGAAGAGCACATGCCTGTCAGTCTCCACTCTTGCTGGTCAGCCACAAAAGCCTCAAGACCTCAAAATATTTAAAGGAAGTAGGCCATGGGGCTTTATTTTAATCCTATCATGAGGGCTGCTTTAATTTAGCATTCACAAAACCTCACAGCCTCTGTGGGGACCTCTGAGCACCACCAACCTCCTACTCAGTAAAATAGGGAGAAAAGCAACTTCCTCATAGAAATGTCTGCTGTGGCCAAATGTAATTGCCCTGAAATCCAAGCAGATAAAAACGTCCCTGTCATTACGGGTCTGTCCTTGAATGCTGCCTCTGTTCTGTTTGTTTCCCCTACAGAGTCACAGAACTTGAGAACTGAGAAGGCCCAGAGGCCCAGAGAGCTGAAAGAACATACCAAAGGTCACTAAGCATGGAAGTGGCCAAGCCAAGACTAACACCCATTTTTAGCCACAAAAACTGGAAAATACTATTGTTCTGGATTACAATCCACATTCTCCCTTAAAGAGCATGACCCAGAATGAAAGTGCTCACAAGGGGAATATCAAGAGAGTTATGGATTCTGAGTCAAGCACAAGGTTCCAATTCAGTTCTGTCCCTTACCAAAGCATGTGACTTTAGGCAAGTTCCTTAACCTCAGTTTCCTCATCCATCATAAGAGGCTAATAAATGCACCAACCTTTGTACACTATTCTGAGAATAAAATTGTACCAATATAGTTTCTAACATACTGCCTGATTACATAACTCATCATCACCATCCTAAAACAGAGGGGAAATGAGAGTGAAAATCTTAAGGATTACATGAAAATAGGAAGTGAGTGCAAGGTCATTAAATAAACAGAACATCATTTGACTTTAAAACATTTTTAAAGGCACCCCGAGTCACGTTAACAGTGGCTAGTGGGAAAATGAAAGCAAAACAAGAATGTGTCATAAAACATTAGGTACAATATGACTCCAATTATGTTAAATAATCATAGCTGAACACAGATACATACTTCAAAAAAAGAAAGAAAATAAATGAAACATTAATAGCCATTCTCTGGGCAGCAGGAATATGGCTGACTTATATTGTCTTCTCTTTCCCAGGTCTTATGCAGCAGACATGTATTACTTTAGAAATCAAGAATTAATGTAGGTTTTAGAGATTGTTTTTAAAGAAGAAACCTGACACCTGGCTGGTGTCAAATGGCTGAAGGACTGTTTCAGAGCAGCTTCGCTGGGGTGGGTGGAACCCGCCAAAAAAGCAGGGCCTGTATCTGGGAGGAGAGCCCGAGAAGGAGAGGAGGGGGAGCCTCAAACTGCCAAACCAAGGTGGACGATGATGCCTAAAAGTGTCGGGTCAGGGAGGGGCAGAGCTCTGCAGAATAGGAATGAATTTCAAAAAGAAAACGAAAGTGATGATTTCAGCAGTCCCTACTTTAAATGAGAGAGATTATAAAGGCCTAGAAAAAAGGGAAGAAGAGAATCCTGGAGAAAGCCAATCAGCAGTCCTGGCTGGGACAGAAACAAAGTTAAAACTAAAAAGCCAAAGATCAAAATGGCTGGAAAAATGTACTGTGGACCCCTACTGGAGGCAAGGCTGGAACAAGCCATCTGGGCTTAGAGCTCCTGGCTAGTCACCAAGTCTCAGATCACCCCCTGATACCAGCCAGGGCCAATTAGTCTCTTTTTTTCAGCATCCGGACGGGAAATCTAGATCTGCTGACTCTGGGCCTGCTGACAGACATAAGCCAGAACCCAGAAAGAACTCCCCCTGGGGTCTAAGGAGATTGAGTTAACCCAAGATTCTCTGCAAATCTTCCTGACTTGTCTTCAGTCCCCACTTCTGCCAGCTTAAGTTCTCGGCTTACGTCTTTTGCAGAAATTCCTTGCAGCTCATATGAAGGGGCAGCCAGACAACACACTGAAAAGCAGGGCAGAAAAGCAGAGCAGGCAGAACAGAATATGCAGCACCAATGGCAGAGGGCAGCATCTCAGGGCCCTCCCAGCTCCTGTTGAGGGTTCCACCCTCCTCTGACAAGCCTCCTACTCCGTGATAGGCTGAGTTGCACCCACCCCCCACCCCAGCACCTCTGCATCTTTCCCAGCTGCTCTCCTTCAGCAGCAGCCTAGGATCACAGCACAGTGAGGTTCAGCCAGGTCACCCGTTCAGTTCCCCTATTTCGCAGAAGAGGAAGACAAGGCAAAAATAGAGGACTGTGTGCCTGTGCCTATCAGCGTCAGATGAGATAAAGCACTACTCCAAGACCATCCAATTCAGGGTCTTGCAAATCTTTGTAGTGACAGAGCCA
This sequence comes from Smutsia gigantea, assembly GCA_032199065.1. Taxonomy (NCBI): domain Eukaryota; kingdom Metazoa; phylum Chordata; class Mammalia; order Pholidota; family Manidae; genus Smutsia; species Smutsia gigantea. The sequence goes on along the minus strand of JAVSCE010006815.1, from coordinate 27,088 downwards.
GGACAAGAAGGTAGTGACCTCTATGGTTGCCCTTCTTCTGGCTCTCAGTGCGGCCTTCAAACTGACTGCACTTCCTGCGCTTCTGTGAAAGCCGCAGTCCAATCCCTGGCTCCTCTTGGGCAGGCATCAACATATAAAATAATCCAGAGGGCTAAATCACATTCAGGTGTAATGAGCAGTGGTGCTCTTTACTTCTTCTAAGGCGCAATTATAACAGGAAACATCTCAATCCAAAAAGTGACCCTGCAATGGTGGACTGTTAGGACCTATAATGAGCATTTTCATACTTACGGATATTTGCGTAGTATCTTCCCCAAAACATTAATAAGTGTAAATAAAAGTATTAGTAATTATTGGGTGGTTTTAAGCTATACCCACAAATTCTTTGACACTCCCCTCTCCAGGAGATGGTGTCCAGTATGGGCTGGACTTAGTGATTCTCTTCTAATGAATACATTATGGAATGGGGAAAAATAGTAACTTCACACTAGCAAAACCTGGCAGACACTACCTTATACTAAGTGATCAAGGTTAACACCAGTGCCTAGCCATGTTGACATCATATACTCCCTGACAAGATGTAATGACAAGGGCCTCCCACCACTATTGTACTTTTCCCAAAATTCCATAATCTCAGTTGAATCATGAGAAAACACTAGACAAATCCAAATCAAGGGACATTCTGCAAAGTACCCGACCACCACTCTTCAAAATGACCAAAGTCATATAAGACAAGGCAAGATAAAACTGTCATTCATTGGAGGAAAATAAGGACACAGGACAACTGAATGCAACATGAATTGAATCCCAAAACAGAAAAGAACATTAGTAGAAAAACTGGGGAAATCTGAGTAAAGTCCTAGTCAACAACTAAAGTTAACAGTACATTTCTTGGTTTTGATAAAGGTACTGGTAATGGTAATAGTAGGGAAGGCAAGTGAAGAACACACAAGACCTCTCTATACTGTACTTGCAACTCCTCTGTAAACCTAAGATTACTTCAAAATCAAAAAGTTTAAAAATTAAATGAAAGTGATGCTCCAGGAAGATGCACTGTGCTTCTGCTAAGGTTTCAGCTCCCCACAACACCCCTTAATGTGCCCCGTTACCCCCAGTTTGAGAAATATCACGGGATCTCTCAATTGCCAACTATTTATAGATGCCATAGCCATGATGACTGCGTGTCAAGAAGAAATGGCATAAATCATCTTAATTATTCAGCTGAGTCTTTACGCCAAGGACCTTTTCTAAGTTCCATTGCCATGGGAATGAGATGAAAGCAGTGATAAGGCTCTGAGTCTGGTTCCAGTCTATTGCTTTTGGCTGAGGTTCCATCACTCAGCACTTTGCTAAGATCTACACAGGGTGAATTACTGTGGAGATGACACACCAAAAAGACTAATTCTGAGTGTGCATCCATATTAATTCATTTATAGAGAGGATTTTGCTTTTCCTTCTTTCCTTCTAAAAAAGCTTGATTTAAATGCTTAGGGCTACCTCAGGAGATATGCTGTCAGTAAACTCTCAACGAGCCATGAGTGAGAAGAAAAAAAGATAAAATTTTCCCCTTAACCTTTAAAGAAAACATTTCAAAGTTCTCTTCACCAAAGTATATGCCTTTTACTTCATAATATATTTCTGTAATCTTTGGGTAAAGCTTTTTTTGTTTTGTTTTATTTTTAAGATGCAGTGACAGAATGCTTGCAAAAATGGCCCCAAATTCTCCACTTTTCCCCACATCTTTTATTCCATGATTATGTGGCTTCTTCCATCAAGGGGGCGAGGGTGGGGAAGGTATTATTTCCCCATCTCTTGAAACTGAGCTGGCCCTGTAACTTGCTTTGCTCAACAGAATGTGGCAGAATTGACAGTGTGCCATTCTGAAGCTGGCCCAAGAGGCTTTGTTTACTTTTGCACGCTATCTTGGAACCCTGCTCTACAGCCATGAGAACAAGCCAGGGCTGGCCTGCTTTAGGATGAGAAAACTTGTGGCATACATTTCTGTAGTTTCTATAACTAATAACTAATGCAGTTATTTTTTCATTATTGTAAATAATATTGTTCATTTGAACCTAGACAGCTTTATCCACTTCTGTGATTCTTTAGAATAAACTTCTAAAACCGAAATTCTTGATTCAAAGAGTATGGACTGCTGGTCACCTACTCAAAGCCAGTCCCCTGCACGTACGTACATCTACACACACATACCCCCTCCCTTGCTGGCAGATGCCCGTTTTGTTCAGTTGTTCACATTATACTCTACCATGTGCTCAGAGTGGGGGCCTCCGCCCAGCAAAGGAAAGACAGGAGACACTTGATTAGTCTAAGCTACAAGCTAAATCCAGCCTACCACCTGTTTTTATATGGGCCATTTAATGCCATTCTGGCCTGTGAGACATGAATAGTCTTTTAGAAGCTCTGGAAAAGATTTTCTTTATAAAAAGACACCCATGCAGGAAGGAATGGTCCCTTTTCTCATCTCTAGATACCAATGCGTGAGGATGTGTTTCCGGGAACTAAGGCCATCACAACTCTCGGGAGCCATGCCTGACAGGAAGGGCCAACACACTGAGGGTAGCAGAGCAGGAAAGGAAAGAACCGTGTCCTTGGGGTGGTACTGAGCCAGTGAAGTCTCTGGAAACACTCCACCTCTGGACAGTGAGATAATAAATCTAAACCTCTTATTTAAACCATTTTTAGCCAGGGTTTCTGTCTGAGTCCAAAAGGAGGGAGACTCTTTCAAGGCCTTCCTCACACACTGCCAGACTGAGCTCTCAGAGAGACTGTAGCAATGACCCTCTTCTTCAACATTCTGGGTTTATATAAAAATCTATAAAATAATTGGAGGAAAATGACAAATGTAAAATAGTCAATATTCTAACATAAAAAACCTGCTGTAGTTCTTTCCTTCAAATTTAAAAAATATATATCCCCACATAAATTCTTTTGCTTACAGAAATTCAATAATATGGTGTAAGAGTTTTTCTATGCATTTTATGCTTTTCGCTCCCAGTGTGAGTGGGAGCATTTTTCTCATTATAAATAAGATTGTTGCGGGTATATAACATAGTTATTATTCCTCGTGTGTATATACATAAGTTGACCAAGCTCTCACATACATTTGTTTTTACTGACATGTACTTATGCTGTTTATTAAAAAAATTCTTTTATTCCTATCAGCTGAAATTTCATATATTTTTCATGCTTTGTTGCATTGGCAAGCAATGCCAAAACAATAATGAATGTCATCTCAGGGATTTAAAAAATCTTAATGGAAATCCCTAGTGTTTCCTACTAAGTATGATATTAGATGTTGGTTTAATATATGTACATGTTGTGGATGCAAGTACACACATTTTAATTTTTTTATTTATAATATATTTAAATCATGCTAAAGAAATATATTTTTCCAGGAAAGTTAGTTTTTAAGTTAAGAATGGTTGTGCATATAATTTATCTTCATGGAACAACTGACTATAGGGTCTATTAACAGACTTCCTGAACAACATGTTTATATTCCTGAGATAAAATGTTATGCTAACATCCTGAATTATTTCTCTATTAGAGTTTCTTTTTTAACTTTTTCATGTGCTTTATCAGAGTTTTTAAAATCATGACTAGGATAGCTCTTCACTTGTGTGTGATAGCAATTATATAACATGGGATTTACCTGATATTTGAAAATTTAAGTCATTAGTAAAATTGCAACAGCAACCTGTTATCCAATGGTAAGAGGTCAAAAATCCCAAAAATTAAGTCCAGCAGTTTACAGAAAAGGAAGGGAGGGCAATCTTTGAAATGCTAGTATTCTATGGTACTGACATTTCCAGATGTAGTCAGTCCTTGCCTAAGGGTTCATTTTTCCTTTGTAGTAGATCACCAACTATACAATACTTCCTGATACTGGGACTTGGACTAGCTCTGGCTTTTTGTTGTTTTGTTTTGTTTTGTTCAACCATACCAAAAAAAACTTCTTCAAGTTTTCAGACAGTGTTATATAGGAGGGGAAAGAAAACCTTGGTTTCTCCGTATCTGAACACCTGAGCATTTCCACCAACCACATGTGTATATATGTATATGTTTTCACAATAATGCTGCAGAAAAAGCAATCCAAAAACATCATTGGCATACAAAAGTAAATGCTTATAGCTCTTACTGTTAGGTGTGGTGGTCAGTTAGATGGCTCTGCTGATCTTGGCTGGGATTAATTATCCTGGTGCAATTATCACCCTGGGGTCAGCTGGTTGTTTGTTGACTTAGAAAATTGTTGGCTGGGAAAACTAGAGTCATGTGCTTCTGTTCAGAACATGTTCACCTGGCATGATGTAAGTGCAAAGAGAAAGGTGAAACTTGCAATGCCTCTTGAGGCTTAGGCTTGGAGCTGGCACACCATTCATCACTACCACAGCTGCTATTAACCAAAATCAAAGTCACAAGGCCAGGCCAACTCAAGGGGTGAGGAAACAGGCTCTGCCTCTTTAGTGAAAAGCACTGAAACAGGCATGGATACAGGGAGAGGTGGAGAACTGGCCATCCTTGTGATCTACCACACTGTATCCCCTCTGTCTTCAGCTCAGTCTGTCTAAACATCAGTGACCCTGTATCCTTTCCTCTCACATCTTCTCCCTACCACAACATGTGGCCACAAGTCAGCTCCAGAAGAGACGGTGGTATTTTCTGCCCTAACACTTGAGCTGTCTCAGCGACCCACAGCAGCAGCAGGGCCTTTTGGTCACGGTAAGGAGCAAGATCTGCTAAGTGAGCCATTTAAAGATGTCCCAGGTGGAAATGCAGGGAAGGGAGAGAACAGACACTCTGTGACAGACCTCAGAGACATGGCTGTGGATGACTCAGTGGAGAGAGACTACTGGGGAACCATGGTGCACATCTCTGCCTTTTAGTGAGTGAGGAATACAGAAAAATGAAGGTTGGGACCATACAGAGCAACACCTATTAGAGGTGCAGCCTTCTCCGTGTCAGTAGCATATATAAAGTTGGGGCAACTCTGACTTAATGACTTTGCCATCACTAGCCGCCTCATCTTGGGAGGCTCTATTGCTCCGAGGACACTGATAAAAACAAGGGGATGCACAGGTCTCAGGGAACCTCCCATCACCAACTTTCACGGCTATGAATTTTATTTTGTTCCCAAGCTAAACTCTCTTCATATATATTCATTTTTCAGGTCAGCCTGCAGTAAGACTGCTGATAATTTTAAAAATCAGAAGGAACACTACCAACAGCATACCCTTAAACCCAAGCTCTCCGAGATGGGTATTCTACCACCTTAGATGATCAAAAGCTGACAAAAGAGTATAATTCTGTCAAAGTACCTTGGTATGAAGGGAGCCAAATGTGTACGTTTTTCAGGTTCACTTGTGATTAAAGAAAGACTCCGATCTATTTTAAACAATTAACATCTCTGAATTTGCTCACACCAAGAATTACTACTTTCCCCCCATTTCAGTTCCATTTTTAAAATTTGACTTATTTTTTTGAACAGGCGATACATGTACACATGTAATTAAACACATATTACAAAATAATATAAAGTAAAAAATAACTTTCCCTGTCATCCCTATGCCTAAGATATTCAATTAAACTCCTCAGTGGCAACCATCATTAACAGTATTCTATGCAGGTGAAAATGCAGGCACTGGTGTCTGTGTGTACACACACACACACACACATTCTTTTTAAATGAAGAAATGGTATTATACAAAAGACAGTTTAGCACCTTATTGCATATAGAGCCACTGCATTCTTTTAAAAAGCAGCAACTCATTCTGCTGCATGGATATTCTATTATTTAACCACTTCCTTTCAATGAATATTTAGATTGTTTCCAGTCTTTTGGAATTTTAAAAGCTACTCTGAGTAACTTGGTACACAGGCCATTTTGCATAGATTCAAGCCTATCTGTAGGAGAGATTCCTGTGAGGGGAATTGCTCAGCCTATGGATAACTGTGCATTTGTAACTTGGACAGATAAGGCCAAATCAACCCCCCAGAGACACTAAGTCAGAGTTTGGCAAATATGATTCACAGACCAAATCCAGCCTGCAAGCTAAAGATGTTTTCTATATTTTTAAAGAGTTGTTTTAAAAAAAAAGAAGAAGAAAAGGGAGTGGGGAAGAATATATGACAGAGACTTAACGTGACTTGTAAAACTTAAACTATTTGCTATCTGGTCCTTTACAGAAAAAGTTTACTGACTCCTCCACTAGGCCAATTTACTCTCCCACCAGCATTGTAGTACAATGTTTCTCTACTATTTCAATTCTAAATTTGGTCAAATTAAGACTTAAAGTAATGCTTCAGGTTTTATTTCTGTTGAAGAAAAAGCTGAAGCATCTGTAATACTCATGTACTGGCACTATGATTTTTCCAGGAGAAACCTTAAGCTTGTTTCAGAATAAAAATATAAGTTGACACTTTAGGGGATTAAACATGGCGGCATGAGAGGTGAGACATGGGATTCCTCCTAAAACCGCATATAATATGAAAATATAACTGATACAACAATCCTGAAAGAGCAACAGGAAAGAGGACTGGGCCAGACTGCATAAACCTGGAGAAAAGAGCAGACCTCACAGAACAGGTAACGTACCAAAGCTGTGGCCTGGCAGGACCCAAGCCCTTCCCCCACCCCAGCTCACCAGCAGGAGGAAGAAAAACAGAGCAGGGAGGGAGTGGAGATCTGGGACTGCTGAATACCTAACTCTGGAGATCTGCTCTGGGAGCACAAACCTACATTTCATGGTGTTTGCATGATACTCTCGTTATTACAGGGTTGGAAAGCTAAGACAGGCAGAATTCCTAAAGAGACTGAGATTCCAGCCACTTCTGGAAAGCAGGGATCCATATACAGCTGCTCTGGGACAAAAAAAAGGTGAGCAGTCTGAGAGACTTCCTAATAAGGAATCCCTTAGCAAGAGGGCTGCTAAAGGGGCAAGGATTGCATAGAGCTTACTGCTCAGGAGAGAGGACAGGTAGACAAAATTATCCAGGTGCACTCTGCCCAGCAGATTGGGAGCTTTGCCATATAGACTCTCATATTTAAGGAGGAAAAAGAAATCTTCTTCCTTAGACAATCTTCAGGTGCTCCAGCTCCCTGGCTGCCCATACAGCTCCAAGGACCCCCTCCATGATACACAGCCTACTGCGCCTTTCTCCTGGCCAGCCCCACCTGGCTCGCAAACCGGCAAACCCTACCCTGGCGGGAGGCCAGCCACAGGGAAGATCTGTATATACCAACTACAAACACAAAGCATGGAGGCTTATACCTGTGTGCTCAGCCCAGGCATATGGAGACAGGCATAGCAGCCGGGAAGCAGGAAACAGCTCTTTCCTCCCCCCAGGCCCCCTAATACTACTCCCCTGCAACCCCCTACATAGCTTCAGAGGCTGAACAGCTCCAGGGAGTAGAGCTTCTGGGCACTAGAGGGCGCCATATACAAATATGAAACGATAAAGGAACCTGGTTCAGAGTAAAATTCTTAATACAACTCCAGAGAAAGATTTAAATGACATCGACCTCATGACTCTTCCTGAAAGGGAGCTCAAAATAAAAATCATTAACATGCTCATGAAGGTACAGGAAGATATTCAAGAACTCAGGAATGAATTCTGGTCAGAGATCCAATTGTTGAAGAGCACAATGGAGGGTACTAAAAGTAGATTGGATATGGTGGAGGAGACGATAAATGAAATAGAAACCAGAGAAGAGGAATACAAAAAAACTGAGGCACAGAGAGAAAAAGGACCTCTAAGAATGAAAGAATATGGAGAGAACTGTGTGACCAATCCAAACGGAACACTATTCACATTATAGGGGTACCAGAAGAAGAAGAGAGAGAAAAAGGGATACAAAGTGTCTTTGAGGAGGTGATTGGTGAAAACTTCCCCAATCTGGGGAAAGAGATAGTCCCTCAGGCCATGGAGATGCACAGACCTCCCAACACAAGGGACCCAAGGAAGACAACACTAAGATTTATACCAATTAAAATGTCAAATATCAAGGATAAGGACAGACTATTAAAAGCAGCCAGAGAGAGAAATAAGATCACATACAAAGGAAATCCCATCAGGCTCTCATCAGACTTCTCAACAAAAACCTTACAGACCAGAGAGGAGTGGCATGATGTATTTAATGCAATGAAGCAGAAGGGCCTTGAACCAAGAATTCTTTATCTGGCAAGATTATCATTTAAACTTGAAGGAGGGATTAAACAATTTCAGATAAGCAAAAGCTGAGAGAATTTACCTCCCACAAACAATCTCTACAGTGTATTTTGGAGGGACTGCTATAGATGGAAGTGTTCCTACGGTTTAATAGCTGTCACCAGAGGTAATAAAACCACAGTAAAGAAAGTAGAACAGCTAATTACTAAGAAAATGCAAAATTAAATTAACTATCCCCAAAGTCAATCAAGGGATAGACAAACAGTACAGAATATGATACCTAATATATAAAGAATGGAGGAGGAAGAAAAAAAAAGAACCTTTAGATGGTGTTTGTAATAGCATATTAAATGAGTTAAGTTAGACTCTTAGTAAGGAAGTTAACCTTGAACCTTTGGTAACCACGAATCTAAAGCCTGCAATGCCAATAAGTACATACCTATCCATAATCACCCTACATGTTAATGGACTGAATGCAACAATCAAAAGACATAGAGTAACTGCATAGATAAAAAAAAAAAAAGACCCATCTATATGCTGCCTACAAGAGACTCACTTTAAACCCAAAAACATACACAGACTAAAAGTGAAGGGATGGAAAAAGATATTTCATGCAATAGGGAGAAGAAAGCAGGAGTTGCAGTACTTGTATCAGACCAAATAGACTTCAAAACAAAGAAAGTCACAAGAGACAAAGGACATTACATAATGATAAAAGGGTCAACCCAACAAGAAGATATAACCATTATAAATATCTATGTGCCCAAGCCCAACACAGGAGTGCCAGCATATGTGAAACAAATACTAACAGAATTAAAAGGAGAAATAGAATGCAATGCATTCATTCTAGGGGACTTCAACACTCCACTCACTCTGAAGGACAGATCAACCAGACAGAAAATAAGTAAGGAGACAGAGGCACTGAACAACACAATAGAACAGATGGTCCTAATAGATATCTACAGAACTCTACACCCAAAAGCAGCAGAATACACATTCTTCTCAAGTGCACATGGAACATTTTCAAGAATAGATCATATACAAGGCCACAAAAAGAGCATTGGTAAATTCGAAAAGATTGAAATTGTACCAACCAGTTTCTCAGACCACAAAGGTATGAAACTAGAAATGAATTACGCAAAGAAAATGAAAATCCCACAAACACATGGAGGCTTTACAACATGCCCCTAAATAACCAATGGATCAATGACCAAATAAAAACAGAGATCCAGCAATATACGGAGACAAATGACAACAATAATTCAACACCGCAAAATCTGTGGGATGCAGCAAAGGCTGTGCTAAGAGGAAAGTATATTGCAATACAGGCCTACCTCAGGAAAGAAGAACAATCCCTTATGAGCAGTCTAAACTCACAATTAACAAAACTAGAAAAAGAACAAATGAGGCCCAAAGGCAGTAGAAGGAGGGACATAATAAAGATTAGAGCAGAAATAAATAAAATCAAGAAGAATAAAACAATAGAAAGAATAAATGAAAGCAAGAGCTGGTTCTTTGAGAAAATAAACAAAATAGATAAACCCCTAGCCAGATGTATCAAGAAAAAATGAGAGTCTACTCACATAAACAGAATCGGAAATGAGAAATGAAAAATAACTATGGACACCACAGAAATACAAAGAATTATTAGAGAATACTATGAAAAATTATATACTAACAAACTGGATAACTGAGAGGAAATGGACAACCTTCTAGAAAAATACACTTTCCAAGGCTGAAGGAGAAAGAAACAGAAAATCTGAACAGACCAGTTACCAGCAACGAAATTGAACTGGTAATCAAAAACCTACCTAAGAACAAAACACCTGTACCAGATGGCTTCACCGCTGAATTTTATCAAACATTTAGTGAAGACCTAATACCCATCCTCCTTAAAGTTTTCCAAAGAGTAGAAGAAGAGGAATACTTCCAAACTCATTCTATGAGGCCGGCATCACTGTAATACCAAAACCAGGCAAAGACACCACAAAAAAAGAAAATTACAGACCAATATCCCTGATGAACATCCATGAAAAAATACTCAATAAAATATTAGCAAACCGAATTCAAAAATACATCAAAAAGATCACCCACCATGAGCAAGTAGGACTTATTCCAGGGAGGCAAGGATGGTACAACATTTGAAAATCCATCAATATTAACCACCACATCGACAAAAAGAAGTACAAAAACCACATGATCATCTCCATAGATGCTGAAAAAGCATTTGACAAAATTCAACGTCCATTCATGATAAAAACTCTCAACAGAATGGGTATAGAGGGCAAGTACCTCAACATCATAAAGGCCATATATGACAAACCCACAGCTAACATCATACTTAACAGGGAGAAGCTAAAAGCTTTTCATCTAAGACCGGGAACAAGACAAGGATGCCCGCTCTCACCACTTCTATTCAACATAGTACTGTAGGTCCTAGCCACGGCAATCAGACAACACAAAGAAATAAAAGGCAAGGAAGAAGTTAAACTGTCCCTGTTTGCAGATGACTTGATATTGTGCATAAAAAACCCTAAGAATCCACTCCAAAACTACTAGATCTAATATCTGAATTCAGCATAGTTATAGGATACAAAATTAATACACAGAAATCTATTGCATTAATGATGAACTAGCAGAGAGAGAAATTAGGAAAACATTTCCATTCACAGTTGCATCAAAAAGAATTAAATACCTAGGAATAAACCTAACCAAGGAAGTGAAAGACCTATACTATGAAGGCTACAAGACACTCATGAGAGAAATTAAAGAAGATACCAATAAATGGAAATACATCCCCTGCTCATGGATAGAAAGAATTAATATTGCCAATTAATATTGCTCCCCAATTTCAAGCTCTACTACAAAGCCACAGTAATCAAGACAATTTGGTACTGGCACAAGAACAGACCCACAGACCAGTGGAACAGAATAGAGATTCCAGATATTAGCCCAAACATATATGGTCAATTAATATATGATAAAGGAGCCATGGATATACAATGGGGAAATGACAGCCTCTTCAACAACTGGTGTTGGCAAAACTGGACAGCTACATGCAAGAGAATGACACTGGATTATTGTTTAACCCCCTACACAAAAGGAAACTCAAAATGGATCAAGGACCTGAATGTAAGTCATGAAACCATAAAACTCTTAGAAGACAACATAGGCAAAAATCTCCTGAATATAAGCATGAGTAACTTCTTCCTGAATGCATCTCCTCGAGCAAGGGAAACAAAAGCAAAAATGAAGTCATGGGACTACATCAAACTAAAAAGTTTCTGTACAGCAAAGGACACCATCAACAGAACAAAAAGACATCCTACAGTATGGGAGAATATATTTGTAAACGACATGTCCAACAAAGGGGTTAACATCCAAAATATATAAAGAACTTACAGGCCTCAACACCCAAAAAGCAAATAACCCAATTAAAAAATGGGCAGAGGATATGAAGAGACAGTTCTCCAAAGAAGAAATTCAGATGGCCAACTGACACATGGAAAGATGCTCCACATCACTAATCATCAGGGAAATGCAAATTAAAACCGGAATGACATATCACCTCACACCAGTAAGGATGGCCACCACCCAAAAGACTAAGAACAACAAATGCTGGCGAGGATGCAGAGAAAGGTGGACCCTCCTACACTGCTGGTGGGAATGTAAGCTAGTTCATCCATTGTGGAAAGCAATATGGAGGTTCCTCAAAAAACTGAAAATAGAAACACCATTTGACCCTGGAATCCCACTCCTTGGAATTTACTCAAAGAATACAACTTCTCAGATTCAAAAAGACATATGCACCCTATGTTTACTGCAGCACTTTTTACAATAGCCAAGATATGGAAGCAACCTAAGTGTCCATCAGTAGATGAATGGATAAAGAAGATGTGGTACATATACACAAAGGAATATTATTCAGCCATAAGAAAACAAATCCTACCATTTGCAACAACATGGATGGAGCTAGAGGGTATTATGCTCAGTGAAATAAGCTAAGCGGAAAAAGACAAGTGCCAAATGATTTCCCTCATTTGTGAAGTATAACAACGAAGCAAAACTGAAGGAACAAAATAGCAGCAGACTCAGAGACTCCAAGAAGGCACTAGTGGTTACCAAAGAGGAGGGGTGTGGGAGTGTGGGTGGGGAGGGTGGGAGAAGGGGATTGAGGGGTATTATGTTTAGTACACATGGTGTGGGGGATCACGGGGAAAACAGTATAGCATACAGAAGGCAAACAGTGAATCTGTGGCATCTTATTACACTGATGGACAGTGATTGCATTGGGGTATGGGTGGGGATTTGATAATATGGGTAAATACAGTAACCACATTGTTTTTTCATGTGAAACCTTCATAAGAGTGTATATCAATACTACCTTAATAAAATAAAGACAGAAGTGAATAAAAAAATTATTAATGACGAATAAAGCATGACTTAGAATGTGAAAAAAATAAATAAATAAAACTAAGTTGACACTTGAGTTTCTCCCCTCACAGTCATATGTGGCAGAAAAGGTTAGAATCCCCAACTGTCAGAAACTAAAGGAATTTCAAAGGTTATCTGGTCTAAACATTATAGATTTTGTGTACCATTAAAATTTCAAAAATGAACTTAAGAGGATTTAAAACAATGTGGCTGACTTTTTCATCTGGCCAAGTCATAAAAAAAAATAAAGACAATCCAACACCATCTACTTTTATCATCATAAAAGAAAGGAATTTAACATAAAAAAGTAAGACATATCCAATCTCCAAAAAAAGGAGAATCCATTAAATTGAGTACATTTAGCTTTATGACAAGCCAACCATAGTCATTTTCTGCCTCTTTTGCTTCAGACTGAGGAAAGCTCCTTGTCGAACCCATGTTTGGGAACCAACTTCACTGTTTTCTAAACAATATAAAGCCCCTACATCCAATGACTGCTCCAGACTCAATTCTAGTAACAATGAAGTCATTGCAGCTGAAGGACTAGAAGCCAGGACTCTGCCTCCCAGTCCCATCTTTTCCTTAAACCACAATTCCTCCAGAATCACAAAACAAATGAACAGTACAACTGTTCCAACACACACCTCAGCCCACACACACAGCCTTTCCCTCCTCACTGCTCTTAGGTCTTAGGTCTGATCTGCTCATCTCTCACCCAAAATGTGTTTTTAGACTTCTTCCTGATTGGGGAGGGGAGGAGGAGGGATGAAGGCAATAATAACAACATAGAAAATCCCCTTTCTTCTAAGGATTCTAACTTCATGCAGTGCCAAACCACCACCATCCATCCAGTCTCAATGTGTCCCCTTCCATCAGATCTCCACCTCACTCTTCATGCTGCCAGGGCCTGGTCTTTCTGCCAGGCTCACGGTGGAAAGGGAGAAGGGGCTCTGGAAACACATCCTTGAGTTTTTATAGGCACTTAAGAATTAATTAGCTGTGATGGCTAATTTTATGTATCAACTTAAGGAGGTAAGGGGTGTCCAGACAGCTGGTAAGACAAAATTTCTGGGTGTGTCTGTGAGGGTGTTTCTGGAAGGGATTAGCATTTGAATTGACCAACTCAGTAAAGCTGATGGCCCTCTCCAGTGTGAGTTGAGTGGGTATCAGTTGAGGGCCAGAATAGAACAAAAAGGCAGACGAAAGGCAAGTTCACCCTCTTGGCTGGAGCTGAGACAGCCATCTTCTCCTGCTCTAGGACATCACTCTGGCACTGCTGACCTCTGGATTTCAGAATCAGATCAAGACCTATGTATGCCACTGGCTGATTCCCAGGTCTTCAGATGCGACTGAATCACCCTGCTGGCTTCCTTGGCTCTCCAGCTTGCAGACAGCAGATTGTGGGACTTCTCGGGCTCCCCAGCCTTGTAAGCCAATTCCTATAAGTCTCCTCTTATATATATTATACACATCCTGTTAGTCTGCTTCTCTGGAAAATCTTGACTGATACATCAGTGTTCCCTAAATTTCAGAGCCAAGGAAACTTCAATGGCCTTGGATAGGAGTGAAACACTACATCTATTTCAGATCCAAACCCTCACCTTTCTCTGCCCGCCCAGGTCCCCTTTCATTAATATCCAGCTTTCTGCTGTGTACCAGGCACTGTGCATCTGCCCCTGTGGCTGCCACATAGGAGGCAGCTCATTTTGCACCACCTGCCATGCAGGTGCAACTCATTCTGGCACAGCGACGTCAGCCTCTGTCACTACCCAGATCCTGGTCTAAGCCTGCTGGGCACAGTTGTTCCCAGCCAGCTCTGCAGCCAAAGCTAAACATGCTCAGGGCTGCAAGTCTCCCAGCATCACATGTGAATGCATCTGCGAGCAGTCAGCAGTGATAATGCCTTCACTAAATAGAGTACTGGCTCAATCCATGCTCTTTTCAATTAAGACTTTAGCTTTCACACAGCAAGGCTTTAACAGAAGTCCTATGCCTAGGAGTAGGTCATTGAGAATGTATAGTACCTTTTTAAATGAACTAAATAGCAGGACTTTTGCTGCCAAACCAGTTTTCTTTCTTTCTTTCTTTTTTCCCAAGTCTTCCTCTGTCTCTTACATTCCAATACACAGCTGAATATGATTCTTTTCCCTCCAAACACCATGTTACTCCCCCTGTCATTAATTACTACCTCAGTTTTTTTTCCTTATAAAACTTTTTAATAGGGCTAGTAATCCAAAAGAGAAACTAAGCAGTAGATGGTATTTTTTATTCCTTGTGATAGGCCATGGTCAAAACACCCAAATTCTCACCAGAATATAAAGAAATAAGACGCATTTCCCAAGAAGGGTCGATAGAGGGAAAGGGGATATGATTGCTCTTTGCCAAGCCTTCATACTTGCCTCAAAATGACTTCTCCAGGTTTTGGTAACAGGCTCTGGGTAATATATCTCTATAAATCAGCTCAGTATGCAGATATGATTTAGTAATTTACCCCCAAACAACAGGATGTTGGTGGATTTACATTTGGTGTTTGGAGATAAATGAGGGGGCCAGCCTTTGAGACTGGCTGCCTCCTTGTCGGGGAGCAAAGAGACTATCTTAGCGATTATTCCAAGGTGCTAACTTCTGGGCTTGTAGGCTTATAGCTGGCATTTCCAAGGCGTCTATCATTAAAGAGATGAGGAGGAGATGGCAAGGTTCAAACAAGCCCTCAGAGTCATGAACGGAAGAGATAGAAGATGCCATAGAGACTATAAGAAAAGGTGAGTTAAATGGACACATCAACAGACTGGTGAATAAAATAGGGTATATATGTATACACAAATGCAGCAAATTCCCATCTGTCCAGGTTTGCCACACAGTTAGTGCTTTTTCTCAAAATTCCATTTATTCGTCCATTCACTCTTTAACAAATTAGTAACTGAGTGCTTACTAGGTATGAGCTATGAGTATGAAGCACTGGGGGTGTGATGGTGAACTAGATATCTACTTGTGTACCTTATAGTCTAGCATCTACAGCTTAGTTAAAAACTAAAAATACAACTGCTGCCCATTTTTTAAAAACACCAAATAGTTGGGGAAAGGGCAGGGGGGTTAACACATTGATATGCTAGACAATTGAGATTTACCATACAGACCACAAATGGATTCTCAATTTACAAATAAGGAAACTTATCCAAAGGAGACTCCTTATTTACAAATGAGCATACCAAAATAACGGTTCTGTTCATTCAGAAAATGCTTATTGAGGACCAGCTGTACACTAGTTCCTGTATTAAAAGCTGGGTTACAAAAATTACTGATAAAATCCCTACCTTTAACAAGCTCATAACCTAAGTGAGAAGATGAAAAAAAACGAATAAAGAGCTTTGAAATAGGTGACAACATCTTTAATGCAGGGTGGACACAATTCTGGAAGAACGGGAGTGAGGCAGGTAACAGGGTCGGAAGGAGGGCAGCACGGAAGCCTTTGAGTTGAGTCCTGAGGAATGAGTAAGGCCATGCCAGGCAGGCAGGCGCTGGGGAGTTCATCTCAAATGGAGGGAACAGCAAGTACATTCCCAGCTGAAAATAGTGCCTTCAGGGTGAGTAGGGAATGCATCTGGGCAGCAGCCACAGAGAAGCCGGGTAAGGGAAACACAAGTTGTGTTTTGAAGGGCTCTGTGTGTCTCGACAATGAAGCTGGACTTTTTCTCGCAGGCAACGGAAAGCCTCTGCTGCATTTTCAGCATGATTGGATTAAATGATTAGACTTGCCTGTTGAAACAATTTGGGCTGAAGTAATATGGGCTTCACACATTGCTGAAGATAGAAAGACTGGAGGAAGGGAGAATGGTCCCAGTAAGCAATGATGGTGCAGTGGCAGAAGGATAACGATCATCATTTCTTCTTTCTAGTTTGATTTCAAATCATAGAATTTAATTGAAAATGAAAGGAACATATGAAAAGAGGTCATACATTACAACCCAGCCCACTCTCTTCATTAAAACCACCACCACTACCTAGAATCACTTACAAAAGGAATTCAACTGCTTGTGCCTTCTAACCTAGTAATTTCATTAAGGGATTCCCAAGAAAACTGTGTAGATGAGAGAAAAATAACTTTGTTCAAAGATGTTTTTAACTATACAACTCTAATAGCCAACAAGAAAATAACCCAAGTGTCTAAAAATAAGGGATGGTTTCAGCCAAATGTCAATCTATCAACATGACTAAATACTACACAAATACTAAAATAATTATAGATAGTCATACATGGGAATGTGTATGGGGGGAAAGGCAGACTCCAAAACAACATATATACAACAACTAAAAAGATAAGTGTCTACTATGTGTCAGACTTCATGTTAGGTTCTGGGAATATAAAAATAAGGCAAACAAGGTCCTAGTCTACCAATATCTCATATTCCACTGGGAAAGCTAGATTCATGTAGTTACAACAATGCAAGGAATTCTAGACAAAGTGGGGCATCATGAGAGCCCTGAGAAGAACTGACCCAAATTAAAGCCAGCACACAAATATAACCCCAACATGGACATTAAAATCAGTAGAACTCAGTTACAATCTTGAAGACCCCAAACTTGGACCTGTTAATTTTGTTAGATTATCCTGCACATGAAAATGTAAAACTTGTGATGACATACACTCAACCCCGAGAACATTTGCATGGAGCTCCTTAAGAGTCCTTGGACCTTAGTTTGAGAAACAAAGATCTAAAAATAGGAGGGTGGCAGTGGAAGGGGAAGAAGACAAGATTCATCCAACAATATTTAGCTGACTGAGAGACAGAAAGAGAGATGACATCAAAGATAGAAGCCTCAGCACCTGGGAAGACGGCAATGAGGCTCCCTGAAATAAGAAACCCAAGAAGAGGATCAGGTTTAAAAGCAGAGGTTCCACTTTTGACATACTGAGTTTGAGGAACATTTGGGAGAAGAAAGGTAGAGGTATTCAGCACTTTGATAAAATTCCGCTCTGGCAATTTGGAGCCACAGGGAGGGGACTCAGCACCCAAAGTCATCTTCTGGAGACAGGTGAAGCTGAGCAATAGGTATGAGCATAGCTAACATTACTGCAGGGAGAAGATATACCTCTTCTAGTCCCTCAAATATTTGTTAAGCATTTACTTACTTTCAAAGTAGTATCTCCAGCAAATTAATAAAATAATAAATGGAATAAATAATAACATATAATCATAAATTTTGATAAATAATGGAATAAAAGATCAGGCTATGCACAGATCAAATATATCACTTAATATAATTCCCTGCTTTTATAATGAATATACTTTGGAAATATGATTTGATGAATATAATTAACATGAAAGTAACTTTTTCTGCTGTGATATATTCACAACCATCTTTCCACCATGCCTGTGAACCTCTGCGGTAAGGATTTGTGGGGGGGCAGGGGGAGTTTGTCTTACGTAAATTTGTAACAAGGTATATGGAAAAAAGCAAATACTTTATATTTGTGGAAGTAATTCCGCAAACAGGGCAATACTTTGTGTGGCTCCCAAACATTAGGAAGTTGAAAATACTAGAAGAGAGCATTTGTGTGTACGCACATACTACTGATTTCTACTCCTGAAAACAACCTGGGCTGCCAATGTGGAGGTGGATGGATGCTTTCACTCACTTGAAATCCAGTTACTCATATGTAAATTAGTGGCATTGCAGAAGATATAAGAAATGCAGAATTAGTTTGTCTTTTTGGTACTACTGAGATTCTTCTTGTGTTTGTGATCTGTATGTGCCAACACTACAATTGTGTTATTTCCAGAAATAACTCAAAGAAACATTTTCAATGGTGAGTTTTGAGTAGCAAAACTGGAAAGGATGTTGTCAATCTGTTGCACATTCACGGTGTCTGACTGTCATGCTCTCTCTTCTGCAAGCATGCTTCAGCCCACAGAACACTGTAAATCTCAGGGCTGCAGAGGGAGAGCCAAAGGAAGAGAAACACTCTTGGGTTTATACACTGGGTTGGATGTCAAACACCAGTTCTCCCTTTATTTCCATTTGATGAAACAGACATTCCCAAGAAGATAGTGAAAAGAATTCCTGGTCTTCTTGTCACTCTATCTGCTAGTTTCCTTATTGTCCCTGAAGACAAATGGAATGAATTTTAGGGGGAAAAGTCCAAGCTAGGAATAGAAGAGAAGTATTTGGTTTTCTTAAATCTATCAACTGTGGCTTATGAACAAAACAGAGCCTCCCAAACACATCATAATTACCTAGGAAACCTGTAAAATACGGACTTTTAGGTCCTTTCACACAAATTCTGATTCAGTAAGTCTGGGATGAGACTGGGATTCTGTATTTTCCCAAAGCCACCCTCACCTTACTCCAACAAATGATTCTAATACCCAGCCAGGGCTGTGAACCATGAACAACAGACTATGCTCAGACATAGCAAATAACCACAGTGGCTTTCATATGGACAGCACTTCAGAGTTTGCAAAAAGTCCCTTCACATAAACTATGTCATCTCCATTTCACAAATGAGGAAAATGAGGCTCAGAGTGGCCCAAGGGCACAAGCCTGTATGTGTTAGACCCCACTGCAGATGCCACTGTAACATTCTCCCCTCCACCATTACTTGAACACCAAATTTCCGAGCACTGGTGAACTCTAATCTCAGCTCTCAAAGTGTCCACGCAAACAAAAGACTACTAACTGTAGGGGGCCTGGACAATTCTTGCATGTGTCCGTAGAAGACCATCTGCATCCCAATTAACCACTTTTCACTCTACAAGCACAAAAAAAAAATCTATGCAAATGGAACTTTAATAAATTTGTAGAATACACAGCATGTAACAGTCTAATTTCATTTTATAACTTGTAATGAGAACTTACCTGAAGATAAAGAAAACAAGTGTGTCCATTTCTGCAAAGAAAGCAGTGTCCCTCACTACTAATTTCTGTAAATTCTGCTGAATGCCAATTGCTTTATTTTTATTTCAACGCACAATTCAAAGTTTCTAGTTAATGTGATTTTCCAGGACCCCAAAGGATAGGAACAAGATCCCCGTAGTTAGGAAACAGCATCATGAACACCAAATAAAGGTAGGTAGGGATGTGTTTGTGTGTGTGTGTGTGTGTGTGTGTGTGTGTGTGTGTGTACACAAAGAGGCAGAAAGTGAGGCAATCAGGGGTCTGAAATATCTTGCTTGAGATGGGTTTCTGGCTTTCTGACCATGGAGCTCTGCATAATCCACTGAGTATGAGGATGGGCTGTGACAGAAGAGGCTTGTTCACATACAGAAAACAAATTGCAGACATAACTGGAACACAGGGGAATCCCTAATGCTCTAGGCAAATCATGCTCCACAGGTCAAATCCAGCAACCTGATGTTTTTATGTTAAGAAGGGTTTTAACATTTTTAAATGATTGAAAGAAAATCAGAATAATAATATTTTATGACAAGTGAAAATTACATGAAATTCAGATTTCAGAGTCTATAAATAAAGTTTTATCAGAACACAGCCACACCTACTCATTTTATGTATTGTCTACAGCTCCATTCTCATTACAGTGGCAGAGTTCAGTAATTTTGGCAATAGTCCATATGACCCAGAGTCTAAAGCAGTTCCTATCTGGCCCTTCAAAGAAAAAAGTTGTCAATCCCTGCTTTAGGGAGGGTATTAGGCTGCTTCCTGGAAACTGAATCTGATCTATCCTTATTTTGTTGAATATGAAATAAAATACTGAATTTGGAATCATCTCAAATATATTTTCTTTGATATTGACCTACAAGACATACCACAGTCTAGCTACCTCTGCCTGAGTGTCCCTGTATTGAATGAAGACTACTCCTGTGGTTTCCTTATCCAGAAGTGGGGCAGGGAAGGGCTTCTGCACATTGATTTCCATTATTAGAATGACAGATGCCCGGAGAGGCAGCTGGGCATGCTAACCCAGCAGGGCCCTCTGCATGGGCTGTGTTTGAGTCTTCCTATTATTGAGGACAGGATAGCTTAACCCTGTCAACAAATATCTCAAGCACTGTTGCCACTTTCCTAGTATTAAAATTCAAAACCCAGAAATACAGTGTGTAATGCAAAATTCAAAGTAGAATGGCAGGAGTGGCTGTCCTCCCTTCCACTGGAGGCAGGAGGGCAGCCATCAGAGTCCACACAGTTCTGGCCCATTATCAGCAGCCTAATGTCTGTCAATCTCTGAAGGCAATACAAAGTATAAAGCATTTGCTATTGTTGGACTAGTCCACTAATGCAACTGTCAGAACACTTCAATTCCCTTAATTTAGACTGGAAAAAGGGAAGCCTCACTCCTTTGAACTGCCTATTAGTCTGTTCCATGTCACAGCTTGCCTTGGGGGTAGGAATAAGAAAATATTCTGTTAGGAAATCAGTGTTTATAAATATCCTGGAAAGCCAAATAATGAGCATAATGGTTTAGAATAAAAGAAGTAACCAGCGTGTTTACTATTAGCATCACAAGCACACATTTTAAATTGTGGCTTTATCACAAACAGTAATCATTGGTTCAACTCTTTTTTTTTTAATGTTTGACATTAGCGTTTGATGTGTGGCTGGTTGTATGTACTGGTTCAACTCAAAGTATTTTACTACATTTCAAACAACACCTAACCCAGCCCTCTTTCCCACTGTTTTTATCTAAACCCTCTGTGAACACTTTCTGGTTTTTTATCACATACCTCTAGTCCTTAGATTTCAAGGTAATAAAGAAGGGCCCTTTATACTGAAGGGCACCATGGGCTTATTTCCCTGTGGAAAACTTGAATATGCTTTAATAAGCCATTGCATTAGTCTGAATTCCAGCTCTGCCAGCTACTAGTTGGGTGCACAGATGTGACACTTTTCCTAAGCCCCAGTTTCTACCTGTCAAATGGGGTTAATACTACTATTTTAAATGTGGGTTCTGACTCAGTAAATTTATGAAAACTCACTGAGTTATACACGTAACACTGGCCAATTTTATATGTAAATCATTCCTCAATGAAGTTGTTAAAGAGTTAATTTTTTTTAATTGCAGTTAAGGGAGGAAGTCATGTGACAAGAAGCCACTGGCAAAGAAAGATGGAAGTAACGCTCACTGAGAAGGTGAGATGGGGAACACTGGAGTGGTCTGATCAAGCTAGAGAAGAGCATGTCCTATTTAAAACCCTCTTTCTCAATTCCCCAGACACCACAACTCATCTCTCCTGCCCCTCAAAGTTAATCATGCTCTTTTCTATACTGTATTTTGGATACACTTTTATAAATGCAACTACCACTGCATGGTAACTATTTCTTTAAAAGTCTGCTCCTTGTTGAACTGAGTTCCTGGAGCTCAGGAGCTGTGCATTTTGGCAGTCCTAGACCCTAACTGAGCTCAAGGGCTCAAGAATGTTAGATGAATGAAAGAATGAATAAATATTGTTTAGTGCAAAAGGGCAAAAAAAAATGGTGGTTTTGGAGACTCAGTGAAATATGTATGTATATGCAGAGTGCTAAGCACAAGGCCTTGCATGTAGCAAGCATTAAGTAAATGGTGGTTCTTTTTATTATTATTAACAAAACATGCAAAGAACTACACTACAGAAAGAAGTCTATTTCAAAGCAACTCTAGCCCACAAAATAAAGATGTTCAAATGCGTAAAAGATCTAATTTTAGATGACCCGCGCCCATCCTATTTCCAAGGCTTAATTAAGGACCCAGATTTTGGCCAAACTTCAAAAGGCCTCACAGAGCTATGTACCTTTGTGCTCAGGATCCGCCAAGGTGACATTAGCAGCAATCCCACTTTGACTAAGCCTTGTAGTTGCAGGCTGTACCACACAGAGTAGTGGTTGTTGGGCTTGCTGAGGATTCATCCCTCATGATTCTGGTCTGAATGAGAAGGGGCAAAGGCAACAGAGAGCAAGGGAAGAGGGAGCAAGAGACAGTGTCCTCGACTGCATCCGCTTCCTCTTCCCAGAGGTAAAACACCGTCCAGCATGTCAGGGAACTGCTGGACCATTTGTTTACCAAGTGCCAGATGAGATTTCTTCAGTCATCCAGTAGATATGTACTAAGCCCTACTATGGGCCTGCCATTGTTCTAGATACATCAGTGAATAAAACATCTAAACATAATGAAGAACAACAAGGTGGGGTGACTCTACCTATCTGATAGTAAAGCTTCCTACAAATAAGCAGTAGCTGAGATTTGAACAGACTCATCCATATAGGGAAACAATATATGACAAAGGTGGCCTTATGCACTGGTAGGTAAAGGATGGGCATTCAGTAAGTGTTGGAATAACCTTTATGGGGAAAAAAACTGAATGACTACCTTGCTCAATACATTAAGTTTAAATCCAAATGGATTAATGGTCTAAATGTTAAAGCCAAAAGTTAAACTCTTATTAGAAAACACAGGTGATTCTCTATAGTCTGCAGACATGGAAAGATTCCT
Organism: Smutsia gigantea; assembly: GCA_032199065.1. NCBI lineage: Eukaryota > Metazoa > Chordata > Mammalia > Pholidota > Manidae > Smutsia > Smutsia gigantea. Next base: position 4,047 of record JAVSCE010006815.1, on the reverse strand, counting down.
TATGAAACAGGAAGCACAAACTACAAAGGAATTAAACAATAACCTCAAAAACATTAAAAGTCACCAAAACATTCCATTAAAAAAAAAGACAAACTGGAAAAATATATTTGTGACTCAGCAAGAAAAAGACAATACAAAAGAGAAATGAGCAAATGACATGAGCTGATAATTCACAGAAGAACCCCAAATGGCCAATGAATATGTAAAAATATGTTCAACTGTACTTGTACTCAGAGAACCACAAATTAAAACCATAATAATATTTCACCTGTCAGATTTGCAAGAAAATTTAAAGTCTGAAAGTACCAAGTGTTTGGTAAAAATATAGGCCATTCATAAGCTGCTGATAAATCTCTTTAAAGGAGAGTATGGCAATAGCTAATAGAAATGACAGTATGCGTATCCTACAGCCCACTGTTCTGCCCCTAAATGCCCGAGCCCTCGTGAACAAGTAGAGACACAAAATCATAACAGCACTGCTTTGAAACAACCTAAATATATGGCAGAAAGAGAAAGGATAACTTAATTATGTAGTATTCCAGAACATGATATACTGAGCTCTAAAAATGCACAATCAGCTACTGGTATTGAACAGATGAATCTCACATCTGTAATGCTGATGAAAAAAGCAAATTACAGAACACATACACTCATACACTGCTGACGTGTGTGTGTGTGTGTTGTGATACATATATGCAATATATATATAAAGTTTAAAGACATGCAAAATAATTATATATCTTAAGGATATACGCATATGTAAAAAAGTGCATAAATAAGTTAAATTCAGGATAGAGGCTCTCTCTAGTTGTAGGGAAAGTACTGGAAAGCTCCATCTCTATTGGGTTTTTGGTTGTTGTATTTAAGTCTTTTATTGAAGTATAATTTACACAAAGTGATACAGTTCAATGAGTCTGATCAATAAATAGACCCATGTAAATCACATACCTATCAAGAAGCAGAAAATTTCCATTGCCCCAGAAAATTCCCTCATGCCCCTTCCTGGTCCTCCCTAACAACAACCACTATTTTGATTCCTATCACCATAATTTAGTTTCTCCTGTTCTAGAATTTCATCCAAATAGAATATGCACTCTTGTGTCTAGCTTGAAATTCATCCATGTTTGTGCATATACAGTAGTCTGTTCTTTTCATGGCTGAGTAGTATGTCATTTTGTAGGTATACTACAGCTTACCTTAGTAATTTTTTATTTTTAAGTTGTGCTGGATACATCTTTCCAAGCCCCACTCTTCAGTTTTCTCCTCCAGAGTTTTACATCTTAGTTCATGGCACCACCATACACCCAGTTTCACCAAAGCAGAAACCTGGGAGTCTGTCATTTGGAACTCCTCCTTCCCTTTTCTCCACGTTCTACTGCTAAAATACCTCTTGCATAGAATACATCTCTCCATGTGCTGTGCCATGTCCCTAGTCCAGGTCATCTGGATCACTGTAAGAGCGACCTAACCAGCTCGCTACCTCTAGTCTTGCCTTTCCACCATGCTCCACCCTGTGGCCAAAGGAAGCTTCTGAAACAAATACATGATTTTCAAGAATCTGCTTATAACTTCTCATTGACTTTTCGCTGCCCTTAGGACATTCATTCAACATGACCTACACAGCCTTTCATGACCTGGCCTCCCACTGCCTTTCCAGTCTCAACTGCTGCCATCAGTCCCTTTCACTCTATCCATTTAGTTACTCTGAATTCATCTCACTTCCTTAAATGTACCATTCCTGCCTCCCTCCTGCCGTTGCACATGCTGTTCAATGCAGTCCTCCTCCTTTTTGCCTGGCTGCCCTCACTCACCCTTCACATTGCAGGTAAACAGTCTCCCGGGGAAGGCTTTCATATAACCCCCAGAAGAGGTAATGAACTCCCACCACAATCGCCTGGCAGCCTGTTCTGCCTTTGCCATAGTACATACCACAGTTCACAGAACTATTTCTATCTTCTCAGACAGACTAAAAACTCAAAGAGGAGATCAGGGCCACGCAGAGCTTACTCACTAGCACATAGTAGGAGACTCATTTTAAATACCGTTTGATAAGTGTTAACACATCACATTTAGTCTACATGCCGACCAAAGCTTATAAAACAGCCTCAGCTGTTTCCTTCAGCTTGAAGACATTCACAGTTCTAAATTCAGACAATTACATATTATCTGCAGTGTTTGTTTTATTTTCCTGCTGCTTTGGCAAACAGTCTGCTACCAGAGAAGCAGTTGATCAAAAGGAGCAAGAAGTGGCAAGACTCAAACCTAGCCAGCTTGATTTTCAAACCTTAAAAAAAGCTCTATATATTCTTCAACAGTATTGCACCTCAGTTACAAGGGAGGCACAAGGCCTGAAATCCTGTTAGGATTACAATGATTGAGGTGGAAAAGCTTCTGGCAAAAGAATTGGAAGTTTGTATTTTTGTGTGTTTGGATTTTCGGTCTAAGGCACAGCTGGGTATACCCAGGGCTGCCAAGGATGGAGGCTGCATATGAGTTCACCAGCAGTTTACCTAGAGCAGAAGCTCTCAATTTTAAGTCCCCAAACTCCCATCCTTTTTTTTTTTTTGGCATAAATATTAAGAACACAGACTCCAGGGCCAGAATGCTTGGTGTAAAATCCCTGCTACATCATTTATTAGCTGTGGTATGGGGGCAAATTATTTAGCCATTCAGTGTCTAGCTTTCTCATTTGCAAATGGGAATAAAAACAGCACTATTTCATAGGTGTGTTGTGAGGATTAAATAAGTTAATTACATGTATGGCATTTAAATTACACATAAAGGCTCAGTAAACATTAGACATATGTAAGGGCACAGGAATAGGGTTGGCGGAGAAGGGGTGTGAAGCAGAGAAGACAGAAGCAAAAGTAATCCACTATGTAATAATAAGAATGAAGCACTTTGAACAATTATCATTCAGATCTCAGAAAAACCCTTTAGCCCATGTTAACCAACCCAAGTTGCACAGCCGGTAAGTAGCCAAGCTGGATTTGAATCCAGGCAGTCTGTCTGCAGAGATCAAGTTCTAAACTACTAAGAAATACTGTCTCCCATCTTCACATCTGTTCCTTGGGGAATATAATTTCTGGATTACAAAGGGGAAAAGGAAGCAAAAAAGAGGTAAGGAATGGAAAGGAAGAGAGAATAAGCAAAATAAGTCCCAACTCATCTATTCTCTCAGTTTAAGAGGTAAAGTGATGTTTCCCTTTATCATCCCTTTTCAGATGAAAAGAGCCCCATTGTCTTTAGTGGACACTGAATTCACTGGGCCAAACAAATCAAAATCATGTTAAAGACTTCTACAGACTGACAGATCCTTCCCAACCTAATACAATCCAAATGTGAAATGGAAATAAGGGATGTGAAATGCAAGGGTGGCAGGAGAGCAGTGGGTGGGAGCCTCAGGGACACAGAAATCATACCTCTAGCGAGAGTGGGAAGCCAAGCTGAGGGGCTCTACGTCAGAGAGAAAAATTCTTGTTCGGCCTGTAACATCAGGAAAACGACTTAACATCTCTGAGCATCACTTTTTCATCTGCAAAAGGGGAACAAGAACACCTGCCTCCCCATGGATAACACCTGCCTCTCCATGAATAAATCACCTTGGTACAGTGTTAAGAAGAAACAGGAAGATAGAAATTCTCACACCCAGATGTGTACGTTGAGGGCAATTTGGTAATATCTTTCTTCGTCAATTTAACAAACAGAGGGAACTTAGAATGTGTCTGGAACTACACTAGTCACTTCACAAATATTAACTTATTCAAACTTTGTGGCAAATGGTTTAAATGGCGGCCATGATTCCCCTTGCTGGATACTTGTCCTTGGAGAGTGTCCTTCCACAGAGACTCTGGGCTGGGCCGCAAGACTACTTTGGTGAGTGAGACAACACAAATGTGGCACAAGCGGATCTGAAAAATGCTTGTGCTCTGGGGTCTGCCCTCTCTTGCCATACTTTGTTCTGAGACCATCATGGGAAGAAATCTGAGCTCATCGACTAGAGCATGAGAGATCACACAACATCCCAAATGAGGTCCCTGCAGAGCA